>WBMY01003815.1:256932-312924 GCA_013397315.1 Donacobius atricapilla | reverse complement strand
AATATAATTTTTAAAAAGTTAGACTAGGTTTAAACTGCTGGTGACTCAGAATAAAATTGTAAATTTAAAATGTAAATTGGTCTCTAAAGAAACTCATTTTCACTTCATCAAATGTACTGCATCCTGTTAGGAAACAAACTGACTCTAGCAAATGACAGTTTATTTGTTGTATATTTCTGTGAAAGGCTCACCGTGGCTGGCTGGTTGTCCTGAACTGTTAACTCCTGCCTTGCTGTTGTGCTTTGTATGCTTTGTCTCTGCTGGGGATGCTGCAAAGCTTCTGCTGTGCTTGAATGCTCAGTTGAAACAGAAGTAATGGCTTTATTTTTTTTCTATGTGTGTGTGGTCCTGATGGCTGCACTGTTTTTTATAGAGGTCAGGATGCCATTGGCTTTCTTGGCCACCTGGGTACACACTGGCTCATGCTCAGCTGCTGTCAACCAGCACCCCCAGGTCCTTTTCCACTGAGCACTTTCCAGCCACTCTGCCCCAGCCTGTGGTGCTGGGTATGGTTGTTGTGACCCAAGTTCAGGACCTGGCACTTTGCCTTCTCAAACCTTATATCCTTGGCCTCAGCCCATGTATCCAGCCTGTCCAGATATTTCTGTAGAGCCTAACCTATCATACCATTATATCCTCACCTATTGTATGATGTTTACTGTGATTCTGTTGATGCCTTGGAAGGCTGACCTGAAACAGAGACTGGACAGAGTCGGAGAATAAAGTAGGTATTTATTGAAAGGCCTCCGGGATCCACCTTGGGCAAGACAGGAGCCTGACCAAGGCTGCACCCAGGGTGGACTAAAAATGATCACAAAATATGACTGATCATTGACTGATCAAAAAGTCATGAGATCTTACATTTTTATAAGTTTTGGTCTATTTGCATATTGGGGTTTAATCGTCCGATTACAGCTTCAGGTTGGGAGGTCCCATCCTTCTTATTCCTCCCTTCAGTCCACCGTCGTTCATGCTTTTGGGCCTGAAAGTTGTCCTTGATCTCCAGCAGGAAAAGTATTTGCTTTGTCTCCCTACTCTGTGAAGAGAGCTTAGTGGCACTTAATATAAGGCTCAGAACTAGATCCCTAGGCAGCACAGAATCTGAATATATGAAAACTAAAACTAAAGGCATCACTATGAACATCAATATTTAGCACTTTGTTTCTAGATCATCTTTTTTGCTTGGCCCTGTTTCTGGGGAACTGCTAGGTAAAACTTTATTTTGTTGNGCTGCAAAGCTTCTGCTGTGCTTGAATGCTCAGTTGAAACAGAAGTAATGGCTTTATTTTTTTTCTATGTGTGTGTGGTCCTGATGGCTGCACTGTTTTTTATAGAGGTCAGGATGCCATTGGCTTTCTTGGCCACCTGGGTACACACTGGCTCATGCTCAGCTGCTGTCAACCAGCACCCCCAGGTCCTTTTCCACTGAGCACTTTCCAGCCACTCTGCCCCAGCCTGTGGTGCTGGGTATGGTTGTTGTGACCCAAGTTCAGGACCTGGCACTTTGCCTTCTCAAACCTTATATCCTTGGCCTCAGCCCATGTATCCAGCCTGTCCAGATATTTCTGTAGAGCCTAACCTATCATACCATTATATCCTCACCTATTGTATGATGTTTACTGTGATTCTGTTGATGCCTTGGAAGGCTGACCTGAAACAGAGACTGGACAGAGTCGGAGAATAAAGTAGGTATTTATTGAAAGGCCTCCGGGATCCACCTTGGGCAAGACAGGAGCCTGACCAAGGCTGCACCCAGGGTGGACTAAAAATGATCACAAAATATGACTGATCATTGACTGATCAAAAAGTCATGAGATCTTACATTTTTATAAGTTTTGGTCTATTTGCATATTGGGGTTTAATCGTCCGATTACAGCTTCAGGTTGGGAGGTCCCATCCTTCTTATTCCTCCCTTCAGTCCACCGTCGTTCATGCTTTTGGGCCTGAAAGTTGTCCTTGATCTCCAGCAGGAAAAGTATTTGCTTTGTCTCCCTACTCTGTGAAGAGAGCTTAGTGGCACTTAATATAAGGCTCAGAACTAGATCCCTAGGCAGCACAGAATCTGAATATATGAAAACTAAAACTAAAGGCATCACTATGAACATCAATATTTAGCACTTTGTTTCTAGATCATCTTTTTTGCTTGGCCCTGTTTCTGGGGAACTGCTAGGTAAAACTTTATTTTGTTGAAGTTTCAAAGATAAATTACTTCTGCCTTTCATAATCAGAGCAATTACATCTCTCCAATTCTGTTGATCATTTACGAGGCCACTGGATGTACAAAATGCCCTTTTCTGGACTAAAAATGTCTTCATTAGTCCATTATCAAAAATATAAAAACCATCTCTGTCTGTGTTGAATTTTGAGTGTGAAGATATAGGTGGAACAGTTTATCAGCTAGCTAATTCTAAGGTGTCAAAAGCATGCTTATTTTGTGCCTGATTGATGGCACTTTCCCGTCTGGACTTTCAATTAAATACTTTTTTTTGTGTGATACTAGGAATGTGAAAACTTTGACTTAATAGTTGTAGCTATAAACATTCTGGTCTTAGTATCTCCTAAGAAATAGGAGCACAAATAATTCTGACACAATCACCCCATGAAACTCGGGTTTTGCCCCTGAGATAATAGGTCTTGAAGTCATTATAGAACCGAGAACCATTTCTAATGAAACTGTACTTGCTTGAGCAGCCTGAAGCATGCACAAATTATTTAGGTAGAGTCCTTTCAAAATAGCCTTAGGAGAAAATAATATATTTAATCCCTTTACTATACTCCAGATCCATCAGTTGTTTCTGACAACTACTTGAAATTTCTGAGAATTGGACAATGGAAGAAAATCTCATAACTAGGTGGAAACAGTTGCTAATATTTAAAACACTGATAGAAATACATCTTTCAAAAGTATGTTGCCTAATTGCACTTGGGCATCTGGTGGAAGTACCACACTATCTTTTAGAAATACGAGAAGGGAAGAAAAGGAGATCTGGAAGGTGTGTTTTATGTAACAAGAATTAGCTTAACAAATCATTGTCTCATATTAATCACTGGTAAGTATTGAAGTCCTTTAAACTTCTGATCTCTAAAACTCATTACAAATGGTATGGGGAACAGAAACGTCCTTCATCTGTCTTTAATTTTAATTCAATGTTGGGTGTCCACTAAGGCTCATGAGTGGGATTTTCCTCAACTTTATTCTTTCCTGTATACCTTTTTAACATATTACCTGAATGAATTGTTAATGAAAAATCCTATAATACACTTTCTTTCAATGTAAAAGGACATATTAATATTTCTCAGACAAATGTGAATCAGAATTTTAAGCAGTATGATGACATTTAAATACATAGGTCTTAGGTACCAGCTGTAAGGGAAACACGTTTTTCTACTGTCAAAAGTAAAACTCTTGAAAGAATAAGTGAGGAGAGCAGCTAACTGCTTCCATTCTAAACTTGAAAGAGTCTAATGTAATTGGATTTGGGTAATTGGAAACTTCTTGTTTATTCATTGATTTCATGGCAAAAGCAACTTTTTCATAATGATCTGATAATTAAGAAAAAAAAGGGTTTTTTTTCCTTCCAATAGTCATCTTCTTTAGTTGTAAAAATGGCAGGTGTTATTATTGTGCCAGATTGGCACAAATTTTAGTTGTAAAAATGGCAGGTTTTATATTGTGCCATGAAGATTAATGTTACAGGAGAAACAGGCAATCACAGATTCTCTGTTTAACCAGCCCAGTGAGCATTGATCCAATAAAAGGATGAGCTTGCACTGGACATGATGACTTCTGTCCATCTTCCCACCTATCAGTTGCCACAGATTCAAAGTCTATCTATTATCCTGGTGCCTAACTGGATTGTTTCATGGCATCTCTAAGCTGAAAGAGCAATTGGATTACTATATCTGGAGAAAAGGGAAGATTAATGTTACAGGAGAAATAGGCAATCACAGAGGTAAACTTCAGGCAATTATTTGTTTGCATCAAGCCAGTAACTTCTCCAATTATGCTGTGACCTGACAAATCGTATTCTTAAACTGACATTACTTTTTTGAGCGATACATTTTCATGTTTATAAATGGTATGAATGGATATGATTTTTATGTTGTTGCTTTGCTTAAGGTTAGAAAGAAAGGAATGCTAGTACTTCCGGTCTGTAGTTGCAATTGTTGGCATTTCAGTGCCAAAGTTAGTTTGAGAAAAATCTCTTTTCAAAGCTGTCAAAGAGGTTAATGGTAGAGAGGAGCTGGGTTAAATTCTCTCAAAATAATAGCTTTTATAATTTCTTGTAAATAGCTGTAAATGAGTAGTACTTAGCCTTGTTTTGGATAGAAAATAACAAAATAATGAGAGTGTGTGAAAATTAATCTCTGCTTGTGTGGTAGAAGACAATAGCTTTGCTTCCGGTGAGTATGCATTTAGGCAGTAAACAACTTTTCTTAAAAAAGTGTTGCAAGGGAAAATGAGTGAGGACTTATTTTCTGTCAGTATAAATGGAACATAAAGTACTAAGAGAACTTGAAATAATTTTCCTAAGCACTGATCTCTGGGCTGATCTCTATATCCCTACCTCTGTATAGTAATCACAGATAAGTTTTATATGATGGAATCATTCAGCCAGAAAAATTATTTTTCTCACTTTTAGGGATAAAGGTATTTCTGCTATTAATAGGTGCTGAAACATTATATGTATAAATTATCATCCTTAATCTTGATTTCTACAGCTAATTGAAGCTTCATAAGGGAAATTGATTAAAATGTGGAATACGTAAGACTTGGGAAAGGATTGAACTGGTTGATACCTCCCTGGAAATACCAGTTACAGAAGCACAAAGCATTCTGAGTTGGAAGGGACCCACAATGATCATTGAGTCCAACTCTCGTCCCTGAACAGGATACCTAGGAGAGAATTCATAGAACCATAGAATGCGCCAGGTTGGAAGGCACCCCTCAGAATCATCAAGTCCAACTCCTGGCCCTGCACAGGATGCCTCAAGAATCACACCATGTGCCTGAGAGTGTTGTCCAAACACTTCTTGAACTCAGTTCAGGTCCTGTAAGACCTGCCATGTTTGTGCAGCATCCCTGATGGAAATGAGACATGCCTTTCCCTGCCCTAGAGCTCAGGATAATCATATTCCTACCTTCTTTTGAAGTAGTTTCTGTTTTTTAAACTTGAAGTATTATCGAGAAATTAATCCAATTTAGGTAACTAATATGCTGTTCTGAAAGGATAGTAAATTTCCAATTAAACTTTAAAGAATTCATTTCTGTCTTGAAAACCTTACAAAAGACAGGTGTATTCTGTAGTTCTCTGATAGTAAAAAAACCAACCAACCAAAACAAAATCTCCTGTGAAAGTTAGTCTAGAGCTTATAAAAGAATTTTCTTTGTTTTCAAATTAAATTGAGTATTTTTAAGATGCATGGCATGTTCTAGCTATTGGTTTCTTCTGCTTTGAAAAAAATGGTTCTCATGTCCCTAAAGGTGTTAGTGATTTCAGTAGTAAGTAGAAGCTATCTAAGAAAAGCCTTTCTTGGTCTATGTTTTTGTGTGTGCTTAGCACATAAAAATGAGATACTAAAAACCATCAGTCTAAAATGACACACTATGGAAAAAGTGGATTTTGTTTTTTTCTTCATCTGTTCCTTTGCAGGTGCACTTGGATATTTCAGAAAATAATTCTTTCAGCATCGGTATGGAAGACCTAACTACGATCAAGAAATTTGCAAGAGAAAGTAAAAAGAAAAACATTTTGGTTTATAGTCTCCTTATCCAATATAAGGTATGTAATTATCTTTCTGTGTGCAAATTATCTTCTTTTGCAATTTATATGATTTATGATAGAATCTCCATTTAAAACAAAATCAAAGGGAAATAAATAGGACATTAAAAGGATTTTTTGGGAAGATTCTTGCCAAAAATTCAGACAAGCCTGTAGCTGTAGACAAAAATGTAAGCTTTTTGATTAGAGAGGAATAAATGGCAGACATTTTTTAGAAATGCATAAAAAGTCATAAGGATTCTTTTTGCTTTTCTGCTTGGGAACTTGCTTTTTTTCAGCATTAGAAAAAGAGAAACATAGTGAACGTACATTCAGTGGTTCTGCAGTATTTTATGTCCCTCGTTGAAACAGAGTTTGATACTTATGTGACAGGAAGGGCATAGCATATAGGTGTTGAAACTGTCTGTAATAGCAGCAAATTGCCTCAGCTGGAGGCAAAAAGAGTTAGCACTCCAACATACTTTGCACTCACAAAAGCTATTTAAAAATAAACCATTTGCCTGGGAAACATGTTCTGTCAACCAGAAGAGTGGTCTGCCTTGCCTTCAGTGCAGATATAGTTTTGCAGCTTCTTAACTCAGTAACAGTGAAGGAAGAAGTAAGCTCGAAATTTTAATAAAGAAGAATGAATGTAATCTTAACTGCTTTTTGTTTTTTTTTTTTAGGTTGAATTATGTGTTTAGGTTTATATATAATTGATTAAATGTGGCTTTACTTTTTTATTTTTTCTGTTATACCAAGCACTTGATTTTTCGCATCAAATTCTATTGCTTTATTAGGAGCTGTGAGCATCCATACTTGTCAGTTTATGCTCTTATAGACTTTTAATGTCAACACAATCTGAATATTGCTATTAGGTGGCATTAGTTCATATCTTGTTTGTTAAAACCCCGAAGGACATACAACTGTTCAGTTTTCTTTCTGCTACTATCAAACCCCATTTTTTCAGGTTGAATTCTGTCTTCTTTTGGTAAAAATAATTTGAATAACTATTGAAATATAGGTCTAAGAGTCACCTTATCATGGTAAAAGGTAGCACTTCAAATATTGCTTTAGTCTAACCGCATTTTTTGCCTTTTAGACTTCACTGTGTGTATATGATTTTATACACAAGTGAATCAAATAGACATATGTGGATAACAACAGTTAGTAAAGCTGACTGACTGAAAGAAAAGTCTTTCATTATCTTCAGTGGATTTTGATGTGCATGGCACCAAGACATTTTAATATTAATGGGCACATCTAAGAGCAGTTGAGAACTGAGTGGGAATTCTTGATCTGTGGTGATAAGAGGATTGCAGCAGACTACTGCCCCCATTCTTTGAAAATAAAAAGCTAGAATCATTATGAAAGATCACTGCAGGCAGGATCATCACTTACTAGAATGGAGAAAGTCTATATAGAGTAAAATACTCCACAAAGTAAGTAAACTGTTTCTAACTGTTGTGTTTTAAAATGGCTTTAAAACGTGTCCCTATTCACAAAGACAGGCATGTAGTCTTGAGTTCCTGCTGTCTGCTTTAATCTCTAACAAAAGAATACGTTGTACACATCATTTGTATATATGTGATATATGTATCAAGTTTACTTTTGGCCGCAGATCTATATAGAACATAATTGTTTCTAGGCAAAGACCTATTGAAATCTAGAAATTACATAGCCCCAAATTTACTGCTGTTCTGGGTGGGTCCGAGAGGCTGTGAACAAAAGCAATTTGTTATGTGAAAAAACATCTTTTAAACAGTTTCTTTTATTTTAATCTCAAGTCCAAAGCATGATTTGAGAGTCCTAGTACAAGCCATTAATGGATGAACCTGTAGGTGAGTTCCATGCTTGCGGATGGAATTTCATATACACATGACAGGGGGTCCAGAAGAAGTAGAAACACAGAAAGCACCTGTGCTGACGCAGGATAGTCTATTAGTGCAATAACTTCTGTCACTGGATGCTTTCTAGAAGTACCAGAAAGCTATAGTTTATTTCAGGAAAAGAGTGATGACAGGTTACTTCATGGAGCTTTCCTCTTGCTGACAGGTTTATATCATCACTACCAGACATACAAAGTTGATAGGTACACGTTTCCTAATTCAAAAAAAGGGAATTTAGTGAGACATGGCCATGGTAATGTTCAGGTGAAATTGGGCTATGTTTAGAAGGTTATATGATTAATTGGGTGTAAGGATATGTTGATATAAAATAAAATGAGGGCAGTCTTTTGGATTTTGCATTAGTAAAGCAAATCTGTTGAAATAAATACATTTTGAAAATATAGCGCTTTTTATGTTTTGGAAGTTGAAATTAAATGCTTTTAGAACCAAGGAGTTCAGTTTTGATGTTATTGAAGGAGATGTGAAGCCCTAAGAAAAAGTGTGAGCCTTTATTTTCACTTCAGTGTTTGTTTGGTATTTAGAAAAACATATCAAGTATTTTTTATGACTATTTGGTACACCAAGAAGCTAATCAGGAGAATTAAAGGCAAATCTGTTGTATAAATGATCTGCTTTTTACCTTTCATTTGTCTATAACAAGTGCATGTTCACAGCTGGTAAATAAATAGTTATTTCTCTTACAAATATCATGCATAGGATACCACATTACTGATATTAATATACAGATTGAATCCAGTTTATAAAATTTCTGGTTTACATCCTGAAAATACTGCTAATTTAAATCACACTTACGAATTTTTTCTTTTCTAAACCAGGTGAGCAGTGTTAGAAGTGGTTTACACATTCAAAATACAAAGGGCCAAAGAGTATTCAGTATTGAGAATCTGAACTTATGGAATTAGGTTTTGACCTAATAAGCCAAGTGAATTAAAAATAGGGAGAGAGCTCCATTTTTAATGGATGATATTACTGACAAGTGTTGATGAAAATGTTAGTCAAATTCCAACTCCTTAACTTAATGTCAAGTTCGCCTTGAAAGTAGCAATGACTGGCATGGTATTATTATATATTACAATAAGAATCTTTGTTTTAATAATGGTCAAGTAGGATGTAATGGAGAAAGCAAATTCTGAATATTAGGAGGAAAATCTATAAAAAAGAAGCCAAGTTATTCATAAATAAACAAACTTGTACTTAGAATGAGTCTTAAGATCTGCTAAAACCCCAAAGAATATTAAAACAAATGGCAGGTCATTGCATGGATGTAGGGCTGGATATCTATTAAAAGCATTGATTTATATCATTGGAGCCACAAGATTTGGGAAGATACCTCAGCTGCATGTTGTTGTTCTATGTTCTGAGCAATGGAATAATCCTGAAATTGGGCCTTGATCTCACACACACAGACACACACACACATTATTATTTTAAACATATTCTAGGTAGTTAATGGGGTTATGCTTGAATATGACAGTAATGTTTTATAAAACCCCTGTTTTCTCTATTTACTGCTCTTCAGTCTTTATAAATAATAATAATACTAATAATGATAATGAAAATAATAGTAATCTTATCATGGAATTACAAAAAATAATCAAAAGAGAATATAAGAAGAATTTTCTAGCATGGGAGTTCAAATTCAACAGCTTATTAAGGTTACAGAAATAAAATCTTGGTCTGTAGGTTTCAGTAATGACTTCGTTACAGTTCACAGGGAATAAAAAGGAACAGTAATCATCCAAAATAAAACACATTCGGATGGACATAGGAAACCACAGAAAGCTTTAAAATAAGAAAGTAACATCAATATATCTTGGTCATAGAACTGTATTAATAAAGAATAATCCTACTTCAGAGAAGCACTGACAGAATGTTGTGTCAGAGCAGCAAATATGTACTAAGGCTTGCCTAGGGTAAGGTGAGCCCAAATACTTTTGCCTCTGAAACTTCTATTTGGTTAAGATTAAGGAACTATTTATTTTTATTAGTAGTATATTATTTAAAGGAACAGCCAGAAAAATCACAGTACCTACACTAAAAAGAGACAAATGACGCAATAGAATAATTGTTATGAAGCTGCTTGAAACTAAAAGTAACCTGAACTGTGGGTGATTTCTTATGCAAACATACCGGGCACTTACTGTAGCCTTAAAGACTTTTTGAAGACCAGAGGCTCATCTGCAGTGTGGTTGATGGCTCAAGAAATACTTAGTGTGCTAGAAGTGTTTTATGTCTGTCTTGGTAAACCCCAAAGGTAAACATTTATGATTTCTTTTTCATCAAAGATCCCTTAAAATAGTATTATGGGTAAACATTAAGGCAGTGTTTCCCAAAAGAGGGAACACACCCCTCAATGGGATAATCCAAAAAGTAGAAGGTGGTTTGGCAACCAGTAGTGCGATAATGAGCCTGGAGGGCAAATGAAGTAAAATCACAAAATAAAACTTTGGAAACTCATTAAAAACAAATAGATTCTGCCCTACATGAACCCTGCATGCTTCTCAATTCACTAATAATCAGCATAGAATTGGTCAAGCAATTGCAATCTGATTAAAATGATTGGGATGCTTCCTGTAAACTTTACTTTTCTCAAAATGACTTTTTTTTTTTTTTTTTAATTTCGGCTGCCATAATAGATTGTAATGAATATGGAAACTTATATTTATTCCTAGATATCCTTAAGGGCAAGTAATTATTGTTTAGTATTTTCAAGTGGCAGAAATTGAACTTTTAAATATCCTGATCCTATGGGCTATTCATTATTTCATCAAGGAAAATTGTGCAAATTATGTGATGAGCCAGAGTGTTCTTGTTTCCACAGAGTTTGCAACAAAGAGGAAAATTAAATCAGTCTGAAACTTTCTACATGGATAGGCTCATAGAAATCAGAATCGGTAGGTTTCTCAATACAAACCCATAGCAAATCATTCACCAGTAAAACCAGAAATTGATATTTATAGAGGCTTGACACATTTTTATCCTTAATTATTAGTACTGTCTGCAATCAGTCATGGATAAATATTTTGCAAAAAGTAGAACTGACAATAAGAAACATTTATGAACATGGCTTTCTATTTTGAACTGAAATCTACTTGATCAAATTAGCCTTTTGCATCTGTTTTGTACCATTCAGAGGATGCCAAGAAATTAAAAAAGAACATGTGTCTGGCACATTAGTCAATTAAGAAATGTATTAGTTCAAATTTTACCAAAATGTTGGGGAAGTTTTGGGCTTTGAGTCAGGAAAGATCATAAGCACAGAATTTTGCAACCTCACTTTTGCTTGCAACACTGATGTGTGACATTGTGGGAAGCACAGCTACTTGGCTGTGCTGTTGCTCATTTCAGTAGATATTCTGAAGCTTGATACTGGATAATATTGATCAAAAAACTGGGATTGCTGTTCTTTTATTTCAGAGTTTGAGTGTGTCTACCTTGAATGCATGCATACATGCTCTTTTATTTTCTTGCTCTTCTCTTGACACTTTGCTTCTCTTGTTTCCCCTCAAGTCTTCCTCCTCTTCTAGCCAAAACAGGTAACAAACCAGTGGATTTTCTACAGATTTGCAACTCTTCTAAAAGCACTCAAATGAGGATTTCCACAAACTAATTTCTCAGTGCAGTACCAAATTCCCAGTCTGGGGATGATGGGCTTTTAAGAAAAATAATTGGTAACCTTTAGAGCTTTCATTAAATAACTGTGTAGGTTTTTATCAGAGAAAGGTCAGAAAGCTGCTCAATTTGTCTCTGCTATTACAAGTTCTGGGAGTTTAACAAGCTGCACAGAAAACGATGAGGTTAATATTTTATGCCTTTTACACATGACCTTTTTAGACTTGTTTCAGCTATTGAACTTATAATTGGAGAAACCAGAGTTCTGCCATCAACTTGTCAGCAAAAGTGATTAAGGCATGCAGACATATCCTAGAAATCATGACTTCATAAAATGGCCTTTAAACATCCTTGCTCTTATACTTCAGTTCAGCCATTGTAACAGTGTTAGTCAATAAAGGTTGCCAGTTGTTTCTTTTGTGGACATTTTAACTATATAAAACATATTCCTCTAAAAGCTTCTTAATATGAAGAATTTTGGGGAACAAGTGGATTTAAGGTGAACTAACAAACTCTCTAGTGGAAAGGAAAATATGCGATATACACCATAGTAACTTAGAAAAGTATCTCGGTATTAATTATTCTGGATACTTTATTGTAATAGGAAACAAACATTGAATTGGAACCATTTGCAAAAACAAATACTATGAGCATCAAATCTGAGTTTCATCTTCAAATCTGATAGTATGAGTTATTCTGATTTTTATTTCTTATTAAAGCTTTGATGTTGACCTCTTATCTCTTAATGGAAACATAAACATTTAAGATGAAAGGACTTTGACACAAAATTTTGTTTGCAAACAAATGGCTTTTAACTTTTTTCCATTGCTAGCCAGCCAGCCTGACAGAAACCTCTGAAATCCATTGCATCTGTTTAAGGACAGTTCCACTTTTGAGTTCTTAGTGCACTTAAAGTGATGTTTGTACTATTTTACTCTAAGTTGGGCATCAAACATTAATCTTCTCATTTGGCTTCCATGCTGTCCCCCAGAAGGATCATTTTGCAGGTAACTAAAATACCTATAGTACAGAATACTTCGGTTTTTTTCTGGCTTAGCTCTGATGACATATAACAACAGTAACAAAGAAGCTTTCTAAAATTGTTGTGTGGGCTTAAGAGGCATTTAAAAAATGTTAACAACTTGGTGTTGTATTAGTTTTCTAATCACTTTTCGTGTTTTGAGTGCACTTTTTCAATTAAAAATATGGCTGAAATTCTTCAGATAACTTTCCACTTTCAATGCAAATTTATTTTTATAGTGAAAGTATGCAAAGGTTGTAGCACATTTTCTTCACTATATTGGACCAGGAAAACTTAGGAAGTTCTTCAGCCATTTCAACACAAAAATTCCCTTCAAGCTGTATACTGTAGTGACTGTAACTATTCTTCAGGCTTTTGCTGCTGTCCTTGCAGTGTGGTAATTCCTAAAATTTGTGCAGGAGAGGCAGTAACCATCAAATCTGTATTGGGAGTGTTAATATGATCTTTCACTCTCTCCTGCAATGTACTAGCAGGACTCAAATAATCCAGCCTCAGCCTAACTTTGGTGTATTTCTTTAGAAGGGTTGGAAGACCTGTGATTGGGGTTTCTGTATGCATTTGAGACACTAGCCCCAAATCTTATTTGTTGCTTATGTCTGATTGTTCAGTGAAAATCATACATTATGGATCATACCCAGTGCTGAATTATTTAAAAATAATATGTGATATTACACACGGCAAAGGCCCAATAATGTCAAGAATGAAAACTGCCCCAGCCTGTGCACCACTGTCAGATCCCAGTGATACCCTGATACCCTGTCTAGCCTAGTAGCTGCTTTGTGCCCTTGAACCTTTTTCAGATTTGTCACCCATCTCCTCTGGAAGCATCTGTCCTGATACATCCCAGGTTTGGGTTTTGCTGCAGTGGGATTTATTATGCTGCAATGTGTCGCCATCAAAGATGGCCATAATGGACCAGATCAGATCTAGGTCATTTTCCTGTGTCCAACATTCACTGTAAGGAGATCCTTAAGAGAGAATCAGATCAGGGCAAGCATGTATGGCACCCCTAAATTTTCTCCTTATACTCAGTAATTGCTAACTTAAGTATTTCCTGAGCCAGAGAGGTTTTCTGTGGAAGTATTAGCTCTGATGGGTTTCTGTTCCATGCTCTTGTCTTCTAAGATCTGTGTAAACTTTTAGTCTCCACTGTGTTCCCTAATGAACAACTACGTACAATGAAAAACAAAGCAAGAGAGATGGTTCTTCACAAAGTAGTGTCCTAAGCACAGGGGCTTGCTTCTGGTCTGCTGAGAATTCATAATTTAAAATTTGAAAAACAGATTAATTGTTTTCCATTCACTTATACTCAACTTCATTTATCGTTTTATTGTCTAGTTACTCAGTTTATAATGAACTTCCTGCATTCCATGCCGGTCAGCCACTACTTTAATGGACTTTGCATCATAAGCAAACTCATATTATTACTTACTATTTTTTTCAATTTGTTTATGAATGTGTTGAACAACACAGATCCTATAACAAATCCCACCTGAACTATGTGGGTTCTGTTCTGAGGACTAAGCATTTTCTCCTATCCACTCTACTCAGTCTTTTCAGTAAGGATTTATCCCTGGCAGGTCTTCTGTCTTATGTCCTGGAACATTAATTTTCTTAAAAACCTTTGGGGAGGAATTTTGCTGAAAGTCTTAGAAATCTCAGTAAATTCAATCAACTGTCACCCACTCCTTTGAAGAAATACACTGAGAATACACATTCAAACTTAAAATCAAAGACATGTTGACTTTATCATCATCTTAACTTGCTCTCTGCTATTACTGCTGAGTATTTCATTGTATGTTAAATTTTTTGGTACAGAGTTACAGTTTTCTACTCTGTAATTCTCTGTATTTTTTCAGAATTTACTTATTTTTGAATTGGGAATTATTACCATGCTGTTGTGCCTACTAAGGCAATTTTTAAACTAGAGATGATGCACACCTCTAGGAACCTGTTGTTTCTCTTCATTAGTGATAAGGCCACAACAATCACAGTGCATTCTGGTGCTGGCTTGTGGTTGCTGAGGGCTATTTATTTTTTAACATTCAAAGATAACAGGAGCAAATCTAGTGGCAACTTCATCTCACTAATGTTAAGTTTCTAAACATTTCAGCTGGCTTTCATCTAAATATGTTTGGAACATCTGAATATGAAAATATGTTCATATCTCAAGACTATGAGATGCAGAGCGTTTGAAGTTAGATTAAACTGTTCTCTTAAGACATGGAAATGCATGGATTGAGGCTTAACAGAAGTCAAAGAAAGATCACAGGAAACCTCCACCGGGTAGGGATTTTCATCTGAATTTTGTTTGTGAAGTGTTTCCTGGAAGTTATTTTCCAGTTGAATATTTGGATTGAATAAAAGTGGAAAATGTGTCCATTATAGATTTTCTAGCATTTGCAGTCTGAGCTCATTAAATTTGATTTTAAAACATTCTTTGAAGAGCTGCTTTCCTAAGCCATTTTTTTATTCATTCTCCTAACTAACATTTTAACCATATTCCAAGCCTTACAGTCTACTTTCTCACCAGGTCAGAGGTCATATTTTCTATTGAGCATCACGGCCCATTACTTCACAATGTACTTATATAAATCTTCTTGATTTATAACTGTTTTGCTCTTTGAAGTTTCTACCACGCAGAACCTTTTAAAAAATGGGATTGTTTACATTTGAGTTTTATTCAACCTGTGTGGTACTGGCAGCAGCATGAATGCACATTTTTGGCAGAATCCCTGCCTTCAACTTTTTCCTTGACTCAGTCTTTCCATTCTTATGCAGATATGAGCTCAAGTGTCTTTTCCTAGTTTATTTAATTCCAGTGTTCTGTGCTTAAATTTAGCAGACCAGGTGTTGAATTTTCTAGGCAAAATTTTAGCTAATTATGTGAAAGATGGAGAGAATATGTGATTTCTAGTTAGACAACAGCAGTATAATGAAGCATGCCTTGTAAAGCTCACTACACACCAACTTTTATGGTCACTTGCTCCCAGAACTGTCATTTTAGATGTTTTTTTTTAGATGTTTGAGGTCGTTCATTATTCAAAATGAGGTAAAATATGTTCAGAACTTTCCTTCAGCTAGGTCAGATACTAGTTCCGTAGTTCAGCTTTTGATTTTTGTCCTCAAAGTGTGCTCTATGCTTGCCATGTTCAAGGCACAAAGATTCTTCCATGGAATTATGGCATAACTATGTTTATGAGCTCATGGAGTTCATAAACCAAAATAGTTGATGGTGTCAAAAGGAACAACATGTGCCTTTTCCTCCGAAGTAGAGAGTGGACTTCCTCTCTTGATTCTACCTTTGGAAGTGGAGGGGGTGTTAGTTCCTTCTGTAAAAGTTAAATTTCTTCTTGCAAGGACTTGGAAGCATTGGGGTCAGGATAAAGCTCCGTTTCTTGTGCAGACTTCTTGTGCAGCTTTTCCTCATTCCGTCGATAATAAATTTCAATCTGAACATTTTCCCTCCTTTTCTACTAAATGTATGTCTATATATAGAAAGAGATGTAACTTTTAAGTCCTTGCCATATATACTATGGGAATACTGGGTGAAACATGATGCAGTTACCCAGAGTAGAGAAAAAATATCCTGAATTCAGCTTCTTAAAAGTGGTGGCAGTAACTGAGGACAAGTCTACCTTTCAGTATTAAAACTGAAGTAAAGGTATTCATGTGTCACAGTTTGCATTTATTTAGTGGATTTTTTAAATCATCCATAAAATGCTGTAGATGCTTGTGTTAGTCAAGGACTATAACTTTTATTTTGCTTCCTGATGAATAATTAACACGGTGACTTCAATGTGGCCTAAAATAATTACATTTCTGCAAAGGGACTGAAATATTGAAGTTCTGCAATTAAACCTTGCTGATTTTGATTTTTCAGAACCTGTTCAACAGTGGTTGGTATGAAGGGTCTAGTTACTCAAAAATTTGTATGGAAAAGGTTTCCAGTGACAGTGACAAGTTTGTATTCAGAGTATTCTCAAATTATGTAAGCAGAGATGATGAGTTTGTTATAGATAAAATGTTTTATGTTGAAAACTTTCTTTAAGCATTGTGTTATCCATCAGGGAAGAAAAAAAAGTAGTATTATTAGAATCCCTTTAGGGAACGGGAGCCTCAGCAGGGAAATACATTAGGATAGGAAAGGATTTTGTGATGTATTTGTGGCATTTGCTCTCAAACAGCTTGCCCGTTTTTTTATGCTGTACTGCAAGTGCATTTCTAGAAGAAACTTATTGTACCAGCCAATGTTTTATCACATGAACATTTTCAGGAGCAGAAAGGGAGGTAACGCAGAGTATCAATGTTCGATATATGATGTAAATTTGTATCTGGGTGTTTGATCCTGTGGGAGGGGGTGAAGTAAATGAAACTGTAAACAGAGCATGGTTCTAGGTCAGTTATCATGGGAGACCCATGGGCTGTGGGTCACTTTCAGATCCCACCCTTCGTCTCTGGCTGGGCAGGTTTGGTCTGATGGAAACCATGGCTTTATTTGTATGCATAAGGGTAGATGATCAGTTATATTACTCTAATACTGTGAGGGGTGTGCAGTTTAGGAGTCCTCTACTTTGAGTAGAGTTAAAACTTCAGTGAAACTAACTGTGCTTTAACTAGTAGATATGCTCAGAGAATTTCAGTCTGTGACTGATACCTGCTTGTACTGAGAATAAACCTTCAGCAGATTTAAAACTGACATTTCTGCTGCATGTCCTAACTGCTTAATTGATAAGGGTTTACTGATGAAAACCTACTTCTGAACAACAATCCCTGCTTGGTATTAGTGGTGTGCCAAAATTAAATGAGAATTTTGTCAGTGCCATAGCTAGTGACTCAAGTGTTTTTAAAAGTAGTTTGCCCTGATGTGTCTTGCAATACAGTGTAGCTCAAGAGTTCTCATACAGCCTCTAAAATTTGTTATGATTTCTCATACCAAATCCTTCTTTAAAAGTTATATTGAAGTTGACAGTTATGCTTCTATACCCTCTACACGCCTCTTATGATAATAATTTAAAACAGGATTTCTCTAGAAGAAATAGCATGATGAGGTTTTTTTTTAAGGCAGTATATGTTCTCTGCATGTACTACTGGTTTTAAATCTTTTGGAGAGAAGATGAGTCTATCTTGTTCATAAAGCTTCAAAATGTTTTGGGGTGATTTACTGCACTCTGAAGTTCCATTAAGCATGTTTGTATGTCAAAATTCCACTTCCTTAAGTTTACTCCAAACCTAATTTTAAGTAGTTAGCTGTTACTAAATGAGGGCTAACCATGCATCTACGTCCAGCTGATGCAAGATTTTGCTGATTAACTTCCTAGTAACTCTTACTGGCATGTCACTTTTTCAGATTTTACATACATTTTGCAATAAGTAGATATTTTGGAGAAGGTAACAGTTATCTGCAGGTGCAGCCTCTTAGGTTTTTAACAAGCTAGTAAAACTTGTTTGCACTTTGTTTGGGGTTTTCCCCTCATGATAGAGAAAAGTGCATTTTGATGCCTAGAATCATCCAACAAATGTTAGTTATGATCTTTCTAGAGCTCATTTAATGATTGGCCTAGTGAACTCAGATGATTTCCTCATTTTCCTTAATTCCTTATCTGATTGATCAAAGTTTTGCTACAAGGTACCTTGCCACTTCATATTTTTCAGGCATTGGAAAAACTTCTCTTTCTATCCTGAACAATATCCCTTTCCTGAAATAGTTCATCCCAAGAGTGAGAGTGGGGATGAAATTTAGTGGTGTAAGAAAATAACTGTTGAAAGTTTTCATAGACAGGTTGTGTGTCAGTCACAGCAATAGCACAGGTAAGTTGGCAGTTCTGTCAGCTGTACTGCTGCTTACGTTGTTAGCAGAGTTTGCATTTCTAGTGGAAGGGCCAATGTGGTTTCATGTGCTAGCAACTCCTTGTAGCTATGTCTGTAAGAGCTTGAAACTGGTATGTGTCTAAAAGAGATGGATTTCAACATCAGTGCTAAATAAAACAAGTGGCTAATAATGTTGCTTTTTCTTCACACGTAGAAAAATAGGAATTACATGACAGAAAAAATGGTCATCCAACTCCTTCATTCTACATGCAACATTATTCCTTTAAGCATACATTGTTGTCTTTTGCCTTCCTTCTGTATTGGTTTCAGTAATTTTATCCATCTTGCCTACCTGACTTGATAAAGCTGATCTGAAACATGTATTTGTGTTGTATACCCATCTATTTCAGCTATTCACTGCTTGGCAAATATTGTTATGTAATTGAATCTGTATATTTTTCTAATTCTTTATAGTAGGAATTAGGCCATTCTCTTTCCATTTGACAAGGGCATATTTTGTACTAATTGATATCACAGCATTAAGAGAAGCTGCTTGGAGACTCACTGGCTCCATGCTTATTACCACCTACGTATTCTTCGTTAAGTGGGGCATGAGCAACATCTTTTTGAACACAGAGACATATAGAAATGCTCAGGGTTATTACTGAAAAGCAACAGCCCAAATCACAAAACAAACATACTTCCTTTTTTTTTGTAAGTCAGGATCTTTCTTCATGTTGCCTTTTGAAAATAATGTTCACTCTTGCCTCAAATCAAAGTCCACCACAAACTAAAGTGCTACAACAGGGCAGAGCTAAGGTAACTTTTTCTTTACAGAAAAAGAGAGTGGTACACTTATTTTAAAATAAGAATTTTTTCTTAAAAACTTTGAAGCCTTGGTGAAACCATCAAGGATTGGTTTTGATTTTCTTCCCCCAAAGATTCTGTATCAATATTCCATTTTGCTAGAATCAGTACAGCTGTGTTTAAAAAAGTATTTGCCAGTAAAATTAAAGATGTGAAGGATCAGATTCATTTGGGATGGGAACATTGGTCAGAGAACCTCGGAGTGCTAATTTATAGCATAAGCTTGCACCAAATTGTGCCAAAATGGGAATCATACGTAGTCTCCATCCTAAAACATCGTTAATCATTTGAAGCAGCATCAGTTTAGCATGAAATGGAATGTTTGCACATGGCTCTTGACATTCATGGCTCTTCTTTTGCAGAGAAAGCCCTCTGTTTCCTGATTGTATAGCAACTGTGTCTCCTTGCTGATGTTTTTCAGCCAAAGAACACAGGCACTCAGGTATACCAGCAAAAGTGATGTTATTTCAGAGAAGCACTACAAACTTCAATGGTTTTTAACTGAAGGAGAGTTTTTTAGATTAAATAAAAAAGTTTTTTACACTGAGGGTGGTGAAAAACTAGCACAGGTTGCCCAGAACCCAGAATCATTCATTCAGGTTGGACAGGTCTCTGAGCAATCTGATCTAGTTGAGGATATCCTGACTCATTATCGGGGGGTTGGATTGGATGACCTTTAGAGGTGCCTCCTGCCCAAACCATGCTGAGATCCTATGATTGTGTGCTTTGGTATTGGACTAAGCTTCAATGGTACTGGTCCAATGGCTCTTCTTGTTCCAGTGATTTTGTCATTGGTAGCAGCATGATTATTGTTTCCACAAGCTTTAGTAAGCACTGTAACTTGATATCCTCACAAATTGTGTTTACTCTAAATGAATGTTATCTGTAGGATTTGACTTTATTTGGTAATCAAGGTAAGTAAAACTGAACAAAAGCTTTCCACTTAAAAATAGGATGCTTTTTTTGGTAATATTAGGAAAAACTCTCTTGGCTATGCATAGAGGTGGTTCTCCAATTAAGAAAGGAATGTTCTTACTTTTACAGTTTTCTTAGCCGATGAAAGTGGATTTACTTTATGCAGTATGTTTTGAGTATGTGATTTGTTCCCTTACTTAAAAATACTTGTAGCCTGTCCTTACATTGTGCTTTGCAAAAAGTGAGCAATATCTTGGCTGTATATGCATTGGGCATACTTTCTTACTTATCTGATGAACTCCTCCTTCTATACAGCCACTATAGTGCCTAGCTTCTGTCCATTCACATGGATCCTTCATAGAGTTCCTACTAGTGCAGACTGTCCAGTCTGAGCAACGAGCCAAGGTGGGATTGGAAGCTACTGTAAATTAATTAGATTTAATTTTAAATTTTTCTTTCCCACTTTGCTGAGGAAGGAAAGCTGCATCCTGGTTAGGAGAGCCAACATAATATTAGGAGTATTTTTTACTCTTGTGAGACAATGCTTTCAGACACATGATGTAATTTTGGTGTTGTCCTGTGAGTTGGACTCTGTGAACCTTGTGGGTCCCTTCCATCAGAGGATATTATATGATTTGATGATTAATCCAAATTTAGCCAAGTGATTCAGCTCTATAAATGTTCTCTCTTGTATGTTCTCTCAACGTACACTGTTGATGCTAGTGAAAGCTACAGCCATGAAATTTGCAGACATTCCTCTGTATTCATCATGGATTATTGTCCATAGGTTTCAGCTTTCTTTATGGCTGCCCTTTCCACAAAGACTTTGAACAGACCCCACACAGACTTTGGCAATTTTTCCCCAT
Source organism: Donacobius atricapilla (assembly GCA_013397315.1). Classification (NCBI taxonomy): domain Eukaryota; kingdom Metazoa; phylum Chordata; class Aves; order Passeriformes; family Mimidae; genus Donacobius; species Donacobius atricapilla. The sequence goes on along the minus strand of WBMY01003815.1, from coordinate 292,139 downwards.
TTTTTTTTCCCCCAGGGAACACACTGCTGCTCATTGCTCCTATTTGGTGGTGGTGTACAATGTGTTTTAGTTGCAATAGGGTTTTCATATGTTTATAACCACCCTCAGCTTGGGCACCTGGTGTCAAGAAGAGAATAAGGGGTAAATAGACGTTCTAGTGGGAGGAGGAGTGTCATTGTAGGACACAAAAAAGTGAATGACTCCAAATACTTTTCAGAAGGGAAGAACATAAGAAGGCTTTATTGTCTAGTTCTTACTACCTTTTATAAAGTGTTCTGATACAGATTTAACATGATTGGTGAATAGAAACGACACCTCTCTAATCCATTGGTTAAACTAGAGAAACAGAACTAGAAAGGCAAAACATCACGTAGAGAAAAGATTGTTTTGAGAATGGATCAGTTGTTTACCAAGATTGTTTTGAGAAGAAGCTTTCTTGAGATATTTTTCCCTTGGGAAAAGTTAGCAGCTGCTAGCAGGCTAAAACCTCTTGGACTCAGAAATATCAGTCCCACAGAGGAGGAAAAAGTCAAGACAGGAGGGAACATTGCAGGAGAGAGAAATAAAAAAGTCTGCGAGCAGAGCAGCAGCAATGAACTCTGATTTTTATGGCATGGGTGGAGTAGACAGTGGAGTCCATGATCATTTTACCGGTCTTGGTAGTTTGCCACACTTGTTAGTGCCGTTCCCAATGGATCTTGAGGGGTGCAAAGTGAATAATCATATGCTACTAAAATGCTTTATGCAAAAATATCCTGAAATAGTCTGCACAGATACCCCTTAATTATTTGAGTTCTGACACTTGAATTAACCTTTGCATTTTAAAATTGAAAACTGATACACTGAACAGTTTATTTCCTCTATTTTCTCAAAAAGGCATCTAATGTAAAATTATTTATAAGCTGGCTCAATTGAATGTAGACCATGGTTCACAACTCTTTCACTGAGAACAGGAAAAGCATTGCAATAACCACATCATCTCTTCTACTCCTACTGACAGAATCTGGGAACTCTATCAATATGTACTTCATAAATATGAAGATGAAAATACCGCTCACATTTTTAATCTTTCTAGAAGATCTAAGGCATTTAAATTTAAATTTGCAGTTGAGATGATGTATCCCCATTTCGCAACTGAAAAATAGGTCTTCTTTTTAATATTCACTCCAGGGATATAGTGAGCAAAATAAGATTAAAGATATGATATTAAAATAAGATAAGAGGTTTCTGAGGGCTGTGCTTTGTAGGCATGTTTGGAAATATTTGCTGTAATCTATTGAGACAATATTTTACTACATATGAAAGATATCTTGAAGATGTGATTTAGGACAATGAGCATGCATTTTACATAAACTTGTTTTATCCAGTAAAGGCCAAGTATTGTCTTGAATTGATACATTTGTTATCATGGCAATAATATAGATCATAGTAAAAAGATAATACAGGAGGAGAAAGCCAGAAGGATTAATCACTGCAGTCCAGAGGTGAGTTATTTAATATACCAATAAGTAATTATTTTATTTACCAATGAAGTTTTATAATGCAGACTCGATTTTTAACTAACTGAGTATAAAAAAAGTGTTGATTTGCAATCCCTGCAGCATAAATAGTACATTTCTTCATCAGTCAGCAATACTTTTATTACTATAATTATAGTCAGAGGCAGTAGGATTTTAGGCATCTTTGTCCGGATGATGATTATATATTTATTACTCAAGTTTCTGATATTTATTTTAAGACAAGACATTCCTAAACATGCTCATCCATGCAGGAACACTCAAGACCTACCAGGAGTTACAAATGTACCCTATATTGAAACATGGCCTGCTGTTGTATTGATGAACAGTATCTGTTCATCATGACATAGAGGCAGCTAAAGTGCTAAAGTGGGAGCAACTACAAAACTATTCTTTTTTGCTTGATCAGTCAGATATAAATAAAAGTACCAGTGATGCAGATCATATTCTTGTTATTCCATCTTTCCCACTTGCTAGAGATTGTCACCATCTTTCAACAGAGAAGAAACTAGGACCCAATGTTTTTAGTATAAGCAAAGAGGAAGAGTAAGCTGTAGTTTAAAGTTCAAGTGGCAGAAAGGAGTTGTCAGAAAATAGTGTTCTCTCCAAAATTCCTGTGAAATTGGCCTACCACTATCCTTAATTTCTGTTCTTTTCTCCACCCTGGAATCGACATCAGTATCAAGTTAACAAACGCTTAGTGGCTTCAGCTGAAGCATTTTAGCTCAACTGCCTTTGTTGAAAACACCATGAGATGATGAATAGCAGTTTTTGAAAATGAAGTGCAGTTAATTCGTAAATCTCCACACAGGCACCCTCTTTCAGACATGTAGTAGCCCCAGGCTAGTATCTGCGGAGGAGTGGAATGCATATGGATTCACAGCTTTACTTCACAAGTTTTTTGTGTGATTCCACGTTTTCCTCCCCGCAGCATTTTATGTCTTTTAAGTCTATTGTGTCTCAGAGTTTTTGAACTGCTTGTGCTATTAGTTTTTTCTTTCCACACCCTATGATAGGTGAATAGCCTTTTGCATAGATCTTCATACATACTATTGCAATTATTAATGCTTTCATTGTAAGTGAACATTATTTATGAGATACTTGTAGAGTGATTTATCTCTTTTCAGGTATCAACAAGCTATCAGGTTTAGAAATAAGCACATTTATATTCATTTCTCTGCATCTGCGATTGATGACACGACCACTGATGCTATGCTCTGTGTGGGGGAACACATTCTAGGGAATGCTGTGTCTGGCCAGATCTGGAGATACAGATCTTAGTCTCTCTGTCATCTTTTGTAAGAAGATCTGGGAGGAATGAACATACAGGATCAGATTTGAGAGAAAGAAAAAGTAGTGAGGAATTCTCCATCATAAGCTTGGAATACAGGAAAGATTCTACCTCACTCTCAGCTTTTAGGTTGAATAGTGGGGGTTTGGTTTCTTTTTTATTTTGCCTGTTTTTTTACCTTGCAAGATTTTGAATTATTCCATTGCTTTGATATTCCACAATTATGGTGTTTAAGAAAAACACTTATTTTAAAATATATTCTCTTTGTAGCATGCAAATTAATTATGCAGTATTTCAGAATTTATTTTGATACCTCATTGTAGTATTTATACATGTTTATAAACAATGTGGGGTTTCATTAATTGTATTCAAGGAAGCTGAATTTAAAATGGGCTGGGTAGAAGCCTGGAACCTATGAATCCTTGGAGAATGAAGGGTTTGTCTGCATGTCTGGTTTTGAGAAGCAGGATTCAGTTAATGTTACAGTCCATGTTGGCATAGTAATGGTACTTCAGTTTTTCAATATCTTGATTGTGGATAGCTGAGGAGCAGGAGTTTGCACAGAAAAGCTGGGGAGATTTCTTCCAGTTTCTTGCTTCTATTTATAAAAATGAAATTCCTAAAAGCTACTCAATTATGAAAATAATTATGCCAGACTACTCATCATATTTCTCTGCATATGCACGATAAAAAGCTTTCCTCAATGACTGATGAAGATGTTCAGTAGAGACTCAATTATCATCTGAGATGCTGAGGGAAAAATAATTTCAATTAACTGAGTTCTGCAGTGATGCTCGTATATCCTATTGAAAAAAACCCCCAAACCCCACTGTTCTTGCAAACTGGTTGATATTGCTATAAAAATTAACATTAGCAAAGTAAAACTTTCACTTCGAAAGACAATGGAAAGTTTATTATTAATGATGTTAGCATTTTAAAGTAAGATTATAAAAGTGACATAAAGCAATGGCAGGGACATTTACTCCTATGGAATTGCAAAGTAAAATTTAACCTCCGAAATAAATACACAGATTTGCTAAGACTTGGAAGAATAAGAATCTTCTCCCATAAGACTTGTAGATATTTTCTGGACATTTTAACTGTAAAATTCTAGTTTTATACAGTGATTCACCAGAACAGGCTTTGGAGAAGCTTTTTAGTTATTCTTTGCTGCTTTAGGCTATCAAATTAGAAATGTTTTCAGGCTGTGTGAATACTTGAGCAGTATAGAAGGAGAGCCCCAGGTGGATCTTCCCAAAGTTATCCTCTGGTATTGCTGTTGTAGTGACTTAGCGTAGCTGACAAATGTCAAGCATGTTAATGGTGTTTTGCCTCATTTTTTGTTTGTTTTTTTATTATGTTATAACACTAGTATAACAAAGGGAGCCTCCATGGAACCATACTATATTGTATTGCACTGTGTGGAATATACTACTGAAATATTCTGCTCATACCATAGACTAATAAAATCTCATGGTCTTTGCCATTAACATCACTGTCAGTGGTCACTGTCCCTCTAGTACCTGTTCCACTGGAGTTGTCATGAGTAATGTGAACATCTCTAGGTTCAAGACATGATCATATCATACTGCTTCATGTGAGGAAAGATGTTCTCCGTATAGAGTTATGTATACACTTCCAAAAAATACGGCTTGAAAAACACCCCCAGCAGTCTTGATTATATCTTTGCCTACCGTAACTGAAAAAAATTATATCCGCAAAATGTGTATTGTGTAATTAGAAGGTCCTCAGCAGCATCACTGCATTAGTCTGCTCTTACTGTTCTGCTCTACTTGGTGAAGACAGCTGAATTTAGCTGGAGATACTCTTTTTCTGGGTTCTTTGGATTGAAATATTGACCAGGGCTTCACTTTCCTGTCCCTCCTGCACTGGAAGCAGCAGCAACTTTCCTCTTCTTACAACAGCTCCTTGCCTTTCTGTCTTGCCAGGCAATATTCCCTTCTCGGTTCATCTTTTTGGTACAGGAAATTCTCTTTTCCCTTCACCTGCAGCAGCAGCAGCAGCATCCTTTTTTATTAAATAGTCCCTGTCCCTTACTCCCTTCAGCAACAGAATTACTTTATTATTTACTCTAAATTATCTTCATTTCCCTTATTTTTCCACCCCTGTACAATGTGTTTTTGGCTACTGGTATGGAGCAGAAGTGGCCTGGAATGGGTGTTGGGCTCAAGACAAACCCAAAAAGCCTGGATGCAGCTAGTGTAGAGGCTGTGCTTGGGAGGAGACATCTTCCAGCCCAGTGAGACACCCATCTGACTGTCCTTTTGCCCTCTGTGCCCCTCACACAAGTCGTCTGTCTGCTTCAAGAGTATCTGGTGCTTAAACAGATGTTCTGTGACTCTTCCAAGGGATCCTGTGCCAGATGGCAGGATCCACAAAATGGATCCCTGTCACTCTCACTCACTGTTACTGGACATGAACACAATCAAAATGAAACCAGCATTAAACACTTTAGCTAAAAGGTACACTATGCAATTTATTCTTTTGCTAATTGGATGAACTCTTTGAATCAAGATTTTTATAATGTAAGTAATAACTGCCAACTCCTGTTTTTATTGCTTTCTATTGCCTCAGGCAAATATATTATTTTGATATTTAAATAATTGGCAGCAAAAAGTTGGCAGTTACTAAAAAACTATAACCATGAATCAAGTCAGACAATAGCTTTTTTCTTTTTTTTTTTTAACAGGGGTGGGTAATATAAAAGATTTCCAGATGTTATTTTGTTTATGTCCCTCATCAAAAGAGAATATTCTGAGCAGGTTGGCCCAAGCAGGTAGTATTTCTCAAATATTGATAAGTAGAAATTCTTCCTGACATATCCCAAAGTTCACTAAGCACTCTACACTGGATGTGCATGGTAATCTGAATCATTCTGCAGTCTACCCAAGAGCAGCATGGGTAGAGCTGGTGGTTCTATTTCAGTGCTGTTCATATGCTTTTACAGTGAGATGAGCAGCCTACACACATCCTAGTTGCTTCAGATGGTGGGTATTCAGGACTGTGCTTGATACTGTATATATGAGGAAGACATTGCAAATAGTGAAGGTACTGTGTGCCAGAAATTGAGTGCAAAGCAAGCTATGACATTAAATGCTTCATGAAGTTCAATTTGTAATTTACAAAAGAATTATGTAAATAAGGATCTTGTCTTGGTAGGAACAGACTTCATAATTTGGTTTTTTTCATGGCAATTTATTTTTATAGACTGAAGATGAAAAAAGTGTGAAAACAATAAGCATTGTTATTACTCAGTAGTATTTTGGTCATTAACTAGAGAATGTTTTAAAATTTGAAGTGGTGGGAATGCAGTTACTAAAAAAGCATTTTGTCACAGTGTGCAGGGAATTTAAAGCCAGTTGGTATTAACATAGCAACTTTGTACAGTTTTATGCAGTCTGCTTGTTGACTCTAATGCTCAGCGTTCAGAATATGTTTAAGTGTAAACATCTATCTCACAACGTGTACAAGGCAGCTGGTGACTTACTGGTTTGATGAACCATTGTAAGGCTTGTCTGTGAATAGTCACAGAATCATTCAGATTGGAAAAGACCTCCAAGATCATTGAATCCAACCTGTGATCGAACACCACCTTGTCAACTAGACCATGGCACTAGGTGCCACAACCAGCAGACCACCTTGAAGACCTTCAGGGATGGTGACCCCACCACCTCCCTGGGAAACCTTTTCCAGTGCCTGACAACCCTTCCTGTAAAGGAGATCTTCCTGATGTACAACCTGAACCTCCCTTAGCACAGCTCGAGGCCACTTCCTCTTATCCTGTCACTGGTTGCCTGAGAGAAGAGGCTGATCTCCACCTGGCTACAGCCTCCTTTCAGGCAGTTGTAGAGAGTGATGAGGCCCCACCTGAGCCTCCTTTTCTCCAGGCTGAACATCCCCAGCTGCCTCAGCTGCTCCTCATAGGACTTGTGCTCCAGATCCTTCACCAGCTCCATTCTCTGGACACACTCCAATGTCGCTCTTGTAGTGAGAGGCCCAGAACCAAACACAGGATTTGAAGTGTGACCTCACCTTTGAGGCCACTTCACCACTGGCCTCATCAGTGCCTCACCAGTACAGGCAGATGAACGCTGCCCTTGTCCTGCTGGCTACACTCTTCCTGACACAGGGCAGCATCAATAATAAGGTAGTAACAAGCAGAAAATGTGTTCTGTCAGGTGTTTGTTACACACCTTCTACATAAATCCCATTTAAACTTTGTTGCTGTTGGTAGAAAGTTTTGCTGAAACACACGCTCCAAATTAAGCAAGCAGAACTGTGTTTGATATGACATTGAAGAGTAAATACCTCTATGCAAAATAACATTCTGAAAGTTATAAGTGAAGTAGGTCATTCCAAGAGGTATGTTAAGACAGCAGTGAGGATATATGTGTGCATTGATTTCACTGGTGCACTGAGATGTGTTATATAGCTGAGAGCAGTGCTGTTTAGAAAGTATGATAAAAAAGTACATTGTGCTTTTGTATTGGTGTTTTACCCTCAGTTTTGCTTTGTAGGCTGGTAAATGTTGATAGTTATACCTACAGATTGATGCCTGTTACAGCACTGTCAGGAATGTTTTTCAGGTTGGAAGGGATGTCTTGAGATCTGAGCAAGGATTTTAAACTGAGGAGTAGGAAAGGAATGCATATCCAGTGGAAGCAAGGGCAAGTAACCTTGGCAGTGTACAGAGATGCAGTTTGGATGTGTAAGGATGGGATCAGGAAAGCTAAGGCACAGATGGATCTGGACTTGACAAGGGATGTGAAAAATACATCTTTAGAAATGATTCAAACTTTGAAGTATGGAGAAACAAGGTATGGCACTGGAAGAGTTGAGTTTCTTTCCTCCAGCGTGTTTGCTTCCAGCTTGGAAACTTGACTTTAGGCAACCTGGAAGTTCTCTGTTGAATGCAGATTGGTAGCAAGGGTTGAGCAGATTGAACTAGAAAATATTTTTTCATTAACAATTGTCTTTGCCTAACTGAGTGGTTGTGATAGGTCCGGATTGGGAATAGACTCAAAAAACTCACGCAATTACAGATAATGCAGCTGAAATTTTTAGAGCTCCTTTGTTCATTTGTTAAAATGAACTTTTAGGTGAACTGGCAGTATCTGTGAGTTACATACAGTATGTGTCACTTATCTGTTGCTTCACTGTATACCTTCCATGAATTAAGTAACAGTATCTGGCAGGCATGTTTAATTTTTCTGATATGCTCTGTCATTCATTTAATAAATCTAGGCATTTAGCAAATGAAAATGAGATTAACATTAGATTGACCCTCCCTGGAGCTTTTGGAACTTCTCATCTCGATTAAGCTCAGTTAGGTGTTAGGACTCTAAAATATTCATGTTTAATTGGTTTACCTCACCTTGGGAGATAGGTGTAGTAAATACTGCAAATGGAGACTTCTAATGTGCAGAGCCACACTTTTTACTGTCTACAAGGAAGAATGGAGACTTTTTCCAATTTAAAGATTTTTAATTTGTTTTATCTCCATCCTGTTATTGAGATATTTCAAATTCTGATGAATTCTTACTAGATATAAATATCTAGATCTGAGTTTTCAGTTACAAAATTTTTTACATACAGTTTATGAAAGTTGTAAAAATAACACAATATAATTGTAAAAATGTATTTCCTCTAAGAATTCTCATTTTTTTAATGTAAACTAAACCACTGTATATTTGAACTTAATGCTTTGCATTGTAGAACCTTCTTTGCTACACTGAACTATCTTTGGAATCAAGTAGCCTGTAATTTGAATTTCCTGACATTTGCATAATATACAAAGACTCTGAACAAATTAATCGAATTGTAGATAGACAATCACAGGTCTTTGAGAATATATCTGTTACTCAATCTGTAGAACTTTTACACAGACACTTAGTAAATGGGAAATTGAAAATAAATCTGCAAGAGAAAGGCATGCAGAAAATACAAGGCTGTTTTAATGAGGAGCTATAGCAACTGCTCTGAAGTACAATTTAAACAAACTTCAACCTCTTCTTAGGTATCATTTATAGGAATATGTCTATCAAGTTCTATTGTAATTTTCAGTTCATGAGTGACAACTAATGCAGGCACAGAAGTACATGTATTTCTATGATGAAACAACACTTTTTACAATACATAGCTTTTATTTTCAGTGACTATTCAAGTAATAATTTCATAAGTTATCACAACAGACGAAGTGCAGCATTTATGAAAAATAAGAATCTGTGTGACTTAGTTTGGGGTTTTGCTTCATATATATACGTATCAGGTTATGTTTGTGTTTAGGGGCATTTTTTTAAATGCCCCTCTTCCATACAAGAATTTTTCTCTGCTAGATGAGATTTTCTAAAAAATACAAAATTCTCTACGTAACCTTAAAAAAGAAAATAATTCCTTTTCATTTTATGGATTGTTTGATTATTACATCCAGCTACGATATCTATATAAATTGTAGGTGTTAGGCTCCTGATCTGAATCACTGTGTAGGAAAGGAGAGGTTCATTTATGTCTTTAAAAGGGTGTGAGGGGAACAAGTTTCCTGATTTAATCATCCCCTTTATTGCAGGTAATATTAGAGTAGAATAAGTCAGACAACTTAATATAGAGAGTTTTAGTAGATTTTAGATTTGGCAATTCTGTGTTTTAGCAGTTTGGCTCTTCTAAAAGCAGAGTATATCAGGAGCATAGTGTCAAACGCATTAGCTACTTGACTTACTGGTGTCCTTGGATTTTGAAGGTTATATTCTGAACTCACACACCCTTTTTCTGTTCAATATCCATTGAAAATCATGAAGTTTTTCGGTGAATCTGTGTCTAATTCTGGTATATTTTTGGATTCTATCATCTGATGTAGCAGTGAATTTTACTATGTTAAGAGCTGTTCTCCCATTGCCTACTTTTGTAATACTGACTTTCTTGTGGATTGTGTCAATCTGGTTTTCTGATTTTAATGAAAGCTTTTGTAACTACATCTCTCTTTCATCCCTCTAAGCACAGAGAACTGTTTATGTTATACAGTGGGATATTTTAAAAAAGGATATTTGTTTTAAAGCATTTTCCATATTTGTTAGATCAAATTATTACATACAGTTAGGGATTATTTGTGAGTTGTACCAACTCATTGCAAGCTATTCTGATCTTGGGCATGGAATAAAAATTAAGAAAAGAATCCCTATGAAATAAAGGTGATCTGTATTCCAAAGATGACTTTATTCTTACTATAGGTCAATTAATCTATTAACCTATAACACATTATATTATTGGTAAATTCTGCTGTCATTCAGTCGCTGTTCATAGATGTACCCCAGAACTCTGTAGTTCACAGTTAATTTCAGATCCTTTCACATTGAATAAAACATGGAAGAGTACCTCTGACCCATATACAAGCCAGATTTCTCACATTTTTATGTTGCCTTTGGAATCTGATTCCTACTTTAACTTTTATTTATGTAATCAAATTCTCTAGTTTGTTCATTTAAACTTCATAGTGTTCTGCCTTCTGGTTTTCATTCTTTACTTTTCATGTGATGTCTGAAGCCACAGCTGAAAAGCAGGATTTGCCAGAGAGAGAAAACAATAGACAGGTAGTAGAAGTGGTGAACAAAATCATGTTGGGTGAACACATTTTTCTTGCTGATTTCTCCTTCTGATGGCTGGCATTTGAAATTTTTTATAGATGAAACAAAGGTATGCATTTAAAATATTTTATCAAGACCAATTTAAACTATATCTGAGGTACAGATACTTGCCAATAATGCTTTGTCTTAAAACCAATAAGATTTAAAATCCTAGATTAAGTACACTGTGGATATATTTGTGACAAATGAGCAATTCATATCAGACATAGTCACACCTTTCCAAGAAAGCTGCTGTTCTTGGGATGCCACCAGAATCTTGCACTGCACTGTCCAGAAGCCATCCTCAGTATCCTTCAGCACCTGAAGTATGTGGTGTTTGTTATGTGTGATATCAGAAAGTACATATCTATCCACTGTAAGGCTAAGTGAGTTTGTTATTGCCAACAGCCTCTGCTGGGACTTGATTTCATCCAATGAAATAAATGAAACCACATCTTGATGATCTCTTGATGTTCAATCTTCAATGTGTCTCTCTACATAAGGTGGGGCTGGCAACCTGGGCAGTAGCTATTTAATCTGTTCTGTTGATTTGTGATGCTTTTTATGTTTTTGCAGTTCTTTCAAGAGAAGGAACTGATTCCAAAATAAACTTTAGAAGATTCCACAAGTTCCAAACCTTAAGTACAATTGCAAGTGACACAGCAGTTTGAATTACCTGACTTAAATACAATGATTCGTGGACTGTCTTTTTTAATGAATGCATGCAACTAAGCTTCTTAAGTTTTTAACTGTTTGGTCATGAATGAGCACTATTCTGTATATATGAACTTTAAAAAATTTTATTTTCAGATTCTATGTTATTAAATCAGATCAGATCATATTAGTGCATGAACTGTAAACAGTGGGTGCAGGCAGAATCTCACAATCATGATGGTTCTGCTTTGTAGTGCTGCTTATGAGACTTTGCTAATTCTTTTCATCTGAACTGTATTTCTCTTTGCCTAACACTTTAAGAAACTGAAGAGTAACTGATAGCAATTGCTGTTATAAATAGTTTCAATCTTCTTGATAAAATTAATGTCCTGGAGCTGGTGTGCAATGACATCATTCACAGATCAGTCTATTGCTTGTTTTCCTTATTTTGAAGTTTATTTTCCATTTTATATCAGTAATATAATCCAGGCATTTCAGTCCAAAACAGTACTTCTTGGGTGGTAAAACTCAATAGGTATCTAGTCCCATGCCTTACTAGAGGCAGATCATAATTGTCTTGAAATACAATGCTTGTCATAACTTATTGCAGTTTATGTATTAACTATTGTGTAAATACAGTGTTGGTTCCTTTAAGCACATACCAAAGTCAAAGCAGAATATAACATCACAGTGGCCAACACAAGAACCCAGAGAATTGTCTGGGGTCCATGGCAACTTTCTCAGCACATTATCAATTAAGCACAATAAAGGATTGCTTCTACTGACTGATTTGGCTTTAGAGCTCCTGGTATTTACTGACTGCAGAATGTGAATTTGGTTGCCACATATTTAGATATTAGAAAAGAAAATGCTTCACTGGAAGAGAGGTCAGGCATTGGAATAAGTTGCCCAGGGAGATGGTGGAGTCACTGTCTCTGGAAGTGTTCAAGAGGTGTCTGGAAGTGGCACTTGAGGGATGTGGCTTAGAGGTGATTTTGGTGGTGCTGTGTTGATGGTTGGACTCACTGGTCTTGAAGGTCTCTTCCAACCTTGATAATTCTGTTATTTATTTATTTAATATGATGGTAGTTGCAGAAACAAGGATTCATATACAATGCTTTTAAAATTTATTACTCCCCTAAATGCATCCTAATAATATATATTGTATATTCATTAAGCTTTGAGATTGGTCATAAAGAAATACACAAAAAATAAAATTGACACTTCAGATTTCCATCCAGTATTAGAATCCTATAAAAATACATTGAAAAAATTAAAAGGAAAAATAAGTCAGATAATTTACTCTCAATAAGAATAATACTCTTGGCATTATGGATTGCAACTATAAAAGATTTCAGTAGTGAGTTTGGACTTAATGACTGTATCTAGAAAAGTGAGACCTGTGTCTTGAAAGTGTAGATTTTGGAAGACATTCCTTATATTGTCCAGGATATGGTAAGTGAGCAAATATTTGAAGAAAAAGTCAAAAATTTCAGGGAAGTGGAAGATAGGTCTTTTTCTACTACATGTTTCTATTATATTATCTAGTTTATAAACTAGAAAATATATGCTGTACCATCAGTATTATAAGAAGAGTAAATCACTGAGGCATGAACACAAACAAATTTTTCCGGGTGAAGATTAGGTCAAACAATTCAGAAAATCCTTTCTGCTGTGTCTGATCTGGTTGCAGAAAGGGTATGCAGAAACCAGTGGGAAATAATCAAAATGCAGTAACTTAGAAAGGATTTTTAAGTCCCATCTTTGGACCGGAACAAGTCCACAGACAACCTCAAGCTCAAGACAGTCTGTGTTTTCCTAATGGACCTTGAAGGGAACATGTTGTTGTTAGATTTTTTTGACTGGGAGAATGGAATCTCATTTTGAGCATATAAAACAGTGTTAAGCAGTGAGAGTTAATGCTGAAGTTCTCACCAGGTAAGCTTCAAGTAAGTAATGGAAAGATAATCTCAGTAGTTATTGTGAAGGGGACATTGTGATTGAGGACAACTGGGAGTGTCAAGAGAAGAGGCTGTGGCACATCTGTACTGCTGCAGACATAATTCTGCTGACTGAATAGGCAGCAGATTTATGGAAGCAGAACACGCAGGGTAAAAGCTGGGGCCAAGAGCAGGCACAAGTGAATACAGTTTGTTGAAGACAAAAGAGATATTGAATCAAGGGAAGATTTAGTGGAAATTGAGTCAGAGATTACTTCTTTTGTCTGGAGGAAACTTATAAAGTATGTCCATAAGAAGCCAAACCACACATTTATCTGATTGATACAGGCTGAGGAGATGAACAATGTGAAATCAGTGCCCATGTAAAAAGATACATGCACTTCTAAATGCAGCTGTGAACTTGGAAGCAAATACTAAAGTTGGAAGGAGAGAAATAAAAGTGAGTCAAAGTCAGAGAAAAAGTAAAAGTTGTGCTTTCTAGTTGAAACTGACACCTAAATTATTTGAACAGCAGAACTGGTTTTAATTCTGGATAAGGCTTAAACAGAGCTACATTCCTTTCCTTTTTTTACCAAACAAATCTATGACATAATAGCTCTGCAGGCTCTCATAACTGAGCTCACATGGTGAGTGCTGGGATTTATGTCTGTGCCATCCAGTGTTCCCACTTGACTAACTGACCTTTTCATGAGAATTATTTCCTTGGTAGCTATGGATATCAAGACCAGAAATCCACAAAATTAAGCTACTACATTTCCCTTAAACATGAATGTTATTAATATTACACAGTTTTTATTTTAAAAAGTATTGACTTTTAAAAATCAATTTAAAATTCCTCAGCAGTGTTATGTCCAGGATCTGCAATGGTTAGATGCAGTCAAATTTTTTGCTATGATACTAGAGAATACTTAGTGTTCTGTTTGCTTTCATTTTTGACTGTGCTATTCAGAGAATAATCCAGCAATTTTGTTAAACCCTCTAAATTATTCTTCAGTTTGTTTTATTGTTCAAAATCAGCATATTTTAAAGTAATTTAAACATTTTGCAAGCAAATTATACAAGTCTCATGATTACCATGATTCTTGCATGACTTCTAAATATTGACAACAGGAATTTAGATGGGTATTCAATTTTTACAGGGAAAAGTGAAAATCAAAACCATTTCACACACAGGCCATCTACAAGAGAGTCTGCTATATCACCTCTTCTACCTTAATATTTTGGAAAAATGTCAAGCCATTTTCATATGAAAAATACTAATCCCATCCATCAGTGTGAAAATAACATTGGTCACTTGTTTAGCCCATGGATTTCAAGTAGCTTTTGGATGACCCAGATTTTAAAGTCAGGATGGAGTGATGTGATAAGCTCTTACATATCATGTTTAATCATACCTATGGAAACTTCCATAGATAGTTGCTTAATCAAATGGATATTACAGAAGATACTAGGGAGAACTAAACTTCCCTGTGCAGCCAGTCACAGACATATGTTAAGTTGCAAGTAGGCATAAGATAGTTTTAGGATTTTTAGTCTCTTCTATGCAACATAGTCTCTTCTATGCAACTCAAGATAAAGCATACCTAAAAAATAGGCTTAACATTGAATGCTAATCTCATAAAAACAGGTTGTTCATAGCTAACAAAATATTTCATATGCCTTATTTTTAATAAGGTATCTTCATTATAGAGTGAAATTAATCCATCTGCTAAAGCAGAGTTCATTCCTTCTTTATTAATTTTAATTCTATTTCTTTCTGTTTCTTTTTAAAGCTTTAAAATAGTCTTTCTTCTAAAAGCACTTTTTTTTTTTTTACAAGAGTTTTATCACTTGGATATATTTTCATTTTGAGTGCTTTTGTTTGTATATAAACAGGCTATTGTGTTTCATGATGTGGGCTGATACTTGTTGGCAGAAAGAGAGAGGTCTGTCTTGGCAAACCCTGATTTTTATGTCAAAGAACATCTGTGAGCTCTATCTTCGTGGTGTAGCTGGACCCTCATAGCCTAAGAGAAAACTAGAATCTAAAAGCAAGCCCATGTGTCCCCTTACAACTATAAGGATTATATATTTTGATTTGAAGGATAAGGATTTACTGGTGAACCGTGGGGAGCTGCTTTATCTGTTTGCCATGGTTTTACTTGAAGGCAAATTATGTGCTCTTTTCTGCCTTCCTATCACTGGGCTTCACTCAAGGGTTTTTTTTGGAAATTGGCTATTTACCCTCCAGCTATGCCATGGTTTAATCAGTAGCTGGTGGCAGGGGAGATTCCTCCATTTGATTTAACAGTGCAGGGATGATCAGGTAGGGGTGAGACTCAGAACAGCCATCACAGCAGGAGCATCAAGGTTGGAAAAAACCTCCAAGATCATCAAGTCCAACCTTTGAATGCCACCATGCCCCCTAAATCATATTGCAAAGTGCCACATCTACTAATTTTTTGAACACTTCCAGGGATGGTGACTCTACCTCTAGGGTAGAGTTCCACTTGGGTAGCCTGTTCCAATGCTTAAC
The DNA here is from genome assembly GCA_013397315.1 of Donacobius atricapilla. Classification (NCBI taxonomy): domain Eukaryota; kingdom Metazoa; phylum Chordata; class Aves; order Passeriformes; family Mimidae; genus Donacobius; species Donacobius atricapilla. Next base: position 276,564 of record WBMY01003815.1, on the reverse strand, counting down.
CATTGTTTCAGTGAAAAAAACTTTTCCTAATATCCAACCTGAACCTCCCCTGATGCAACTTGAAGCCCTTTCCTCTTTGTCCTCTCGCTGGTTGTCTGGGAGAAGAGTCTGACCCACACCTGGCTACGACCTCCTAGCAGGGCATTGTAGAGAACAAATGGCCTTACTTCCACCCCCACTTCCATGGGAAGATGCGGAGTGTTGGGTGTTTGCCATTCCTCTTGGCTACTCAGTGAAAACAAAGCACTTTACCACAGTGGTTTCCTAGTGTGTTTTTATACTTTCCTACCCCATCTGTTGGATTAGGTGCAGACTGTTCACTGCTGCTTTCTGAACCTCTGCTCACACCAGATTTTAAGATTCGTCTTTCCTTTGGGATTAATTATTCAAAATTCATATGCTCCTACCATTGCTTAGCTGAAAACTTTAGGAAGGACAGATGGTCTATTTGCACTAACTTTAGACTATGGACTAAGGATGACAAAGAAATAAAGAATGGAGAAACTGAGAGTTCGGATCAACATTTTCAGAAGTTATTATTATTATTTCCTTCTGCCTTCTGAGTAGAGATTCATTCAGTTCATGTCCTAGAGTGCTGGTCAGATAACCTGTACAGTCTTAAGTGAGTAGGTAAACATTATGCAGGCAAAATACCTGAAGGAAAACAATAGAGCACAAATGTACTTTCTCCATTCGCAGCAGTTTTGATTGTATTTGAGCATACCTGTCCTTAGACATACTTTGCTCATGGAATTATTCATGCTTGTAAGAAATTTAAATTCCTTTTCTACTTATTACATTCACTGTGTGAAGACTGCTTTGGAGCTGGAAAAAGCTTGTGTTTTGTGCAAAAGAATGTTGAGAACAATCTGAATTACTGCAAAATTGATGTGTTAAAACCTAATATTAATGTGAGAGACAAAGGGAATAAATCTTATTACTAAATTCTGTGGTAACTTGTTTTACCCCTGCTGACTTCTCTCTTCTTACTCTCCAAGGAGAGAGATGTCACCATGTGTCCTTGTAACCTTTTGTCTCATTTCTGGATGCTTTTTCATTAGTCTGTGTNGGCTGTTTGAGGTTTTTTCGGTTTAGTTTGCATTCTTTTGTTAAATGTAAACTAGGTTGGCCTTACATGAAAGTCTTGAATTGCAAGGAACTTACGGTTTGCGTTCCAGTTGGGTGTACAGCCTCAGTTATAGACAAGAAAAGAAAGAGATGGACATAAACTATGGCTTAACATCACAGAGATGTGGTCAGAGAATTAGAATCTGAGTGATAAGATGAAAGCTGTAGGATGGGCATTAAGGTGTGATTCAAAAATGTTTTCATATTTCAGTGTGTAACTTACACATGAAGTTTTTATGATTTATTCTGCAATCAGTCCCTCCTCACAGAATGATGAGATGATGCAACTTGACAGCCACTTTGCATGCAACTAGCTAGATTTAATTAAGAGTATCAAATTAGGGAAATCTGTGATATCAAAGTACTAACAATGAGCTTCTGAACAGCCACTCCCTCTCATTATGTCTCACTGCCCAAAAAACTGACATTTGAGTCATTTTAAAGCTGCTTTTGAAATTTTGAGAGAACAGTTTAAAACCAGTTATGTATTTGATCTCCTGTAGCAAAATATAGAGTTGAAAGTTGAAATTCAGTCTCTGCAACTGCAAAGTAACCAGGCTTGTAATACTGTCATTACATTGGTTTGTATTTCTATAACCAAGATCGGAATGTGGCCTTTACCCGACTGAACTGATTTTATCGTCCTAAAAGTTTGGAAGCCACAAGGCTGGATCTGAACAATAACCCAGCACATGTCTATGCATACTTTGTCCCTCAGTATCTCTTGGGTTTTGTTTACTTCTTTCCCCAAAGGAGAATTTTTGTTTGTTTTTTAGAAGACCATATGGTTTTTTCTCTGAACCGTCTCAAATAAATTATCTGTAATCAAAAGGAATGTTTCCAATCAATTAGTTACTGCAGCCGTGTGCTTGTATTTCATATTATTCACAGTCTGTAGGAGTTATATAATGAAGATTTTAATGATTGAATGTTGGCATGTGTCCATTTTAACAAACGGACACATGCCTCTTCTAATTCTGGAGATCTGGATGTCTACTATGCTTAATATTACATATAAAGTTAGCACTTATAGAAGGGAAGGAAAATGTGCTTTAGACTGGGAGAAAGGAAAAAAAATGCTCACATTTCTTCTGCACTGATTTTTAGCATCCACCGGGAGATTGAAATGCATCACTCATTCTTTCCAAAAATCTTATAATTTTGTTAGTCACTAATTAAAAATTGTCCAGTCTTTTTATATAACAGTGATAGTCACAATCACAAATTGTATACCACAAAGTGGATGAAACTGTTGCAGCACATTTGTATGCAAAGTTCTGTAACCTGTAATAGCTAAAGCATTTCATGTCTTGTACTACACATTATCAACTTAGATGTTTGTGAACTACTGTGTTCATTTTTTTTCTTGAAAAGTGACACAACCAATCTGTGTTGTCAATGCAATATATTATAGAAAGGAAAAACCTCTAATATTGAAATATACTGTGTTAAATATACCACATATTATCATTATACATAAATATGTACTTTTTGCTTGTGCTATAAGTTTATTGAAGAACTGCTGTATTGTTTCCTCTGTCCCAATTAGGTAGGTTTTGGAATTTATTTGAAATTTATTTTTTTCTTTTGTGATACAGTTACACTGATGACCTCAGATCTCACTGAGTGGAAATGTCCTCCATGCTTCTTTGAAGATTTTTAAAATTCTTTATTTCACCTATATGACGCAGCTTACCTGTCAGACAGAGACTCTGACATTGATATAATCTCACCTCATCTTTTGCACTGGTTTATTTTTTATATTTTCAGGGTTGAGATAGTTTTGTATTTAAACTTTTAACTCTGCATTGTTTCCTTATCCCCCTTCTGACTTGCTCCCCTATCACTTATCTCTGTCTTCTCTACATACCTATTTTTGCCTTCCTTCTTATTGCCAGCTAGGGCTAAAACAACAGTCATGTGAAACAGCTTGAAAGTGCTGTATTTCTCCGTTTATAGTAGGAGAAACCAGCTAAACTGTGCTGGACTGCTTTTGCTCTGCTACTAGCCCCACGTGTCAAATACACTCAAACGGATCTGTAGCTGCTCTGTCTTTGCTTGGTGCCTGGAGAAGTGCAGTGGTCTGTCTGAATGATTTGCATGAGCGGGGTGTAATGTTTTGCAGGAGGCCAGCACCTCCAAACCCATTTTTTCTGTGTGTGTGTGTGTGGTGGGTCTGCTCTGTATTCCTGGCTCACTGCAAAACTTTATGCTGCAGCCCAACTCTCACAGTGGAAGAGACAGCAGAGAACCCACCACACAAACACACTGAGGGGAATGCTGTTATAACTTCTTCACGGGGGAAGTGCAGGAGCAGGCACTGATCTCTTCTCTCTGATGACCAGTGACAGGCACTAAGGAAATGGCATGAAGCTGTGTCAGGGAAGGTTTAGGCTGGATATCAGGAAAGCATTCTTCACCCAGAGGGTGGTTGGGCACTTGGAACAGGCTCCTCAGGGAAGTGGTCTTAGCGCCAAGCCTGGCAGAGTTTAAGAAGTGTTTGGAAAATGTTCTCAGGCCCATGGAGTGATTTTTGGTGCTGTTCTGTGCAGGCCCAGGAGTTGGGACTTCAATGATCCAATGTGTTTCCCTTTCAGCTGAGGATATTCTGTGATTCTATATGCTGCTGCTATGTGGAAGGCTTAAATCCCACTTACACTTGATTTTGTTAGTGCTATCAGATTGAACCACAGCTTTCTGAAAACAGATGACTTGCTGCAGCTTCAGTCGACTTCAGACAAATCTTAGGTTTTCAGCAGGTCACAGAGTGCAGGTTTGTCAGAGCAAAAAGCAAGGTTCCTGTGCCTCTGGAGCACTTCAGCTTTACTGTACTAATGACAAGAATCATTATTTCCTTCCCTTTAAAACACTTGGTGGTATTTTTTGCAAAGTTAGCAGAGTAACCTCATAGAGCCTGTAGGTAGCACAGTAACACATATTAACATGAATACATTTCATACTATAGAATTATTTGGTAGCATACTGTATTCAGAGACCACCTCTAAGAAAACTCAAACACATAATATATTTTTGCAGGCAACCACATCTGTTAAATGGCCTATTTCTGCCAGTACTTTTGTACCAGTCCCATACAGGTGGCAGAACTGGCTGCTAGCTCAAGCATTAGGTAGCTTTTGGAGCAACTTAGAGGATAAGATGATTCACAGGCATTGTGCTATCACCGCTGGCACACTCACTTGTGCAAAGAACTTCAATCAGATAGTGGTTAAGTGCTGAATGAAAACTCTTGCCCAAGCTGCAGTGATTGAATGTACTGAAAGTGTTCTTCATAACAAACTCCTTAGAGAATTTTTTGGTCCAGGAATTTTTATTACTCATTTGGCATGATCAATAAAACACACAATCAGTGTTTTTTACAGGGGGAAAAAAAAAGATTTGGAGAACTGAAGGAGGGAACTGAACCCTAGTGACCTACATACTGTAGAACATGTAGATAATGGAGCTGTTTTAAACCTGCTGATCTAGGGCAAATCTGTCTATTCTTATAATACTAGAGTAAGGAATCCAACCTGAGTTTTGTTTGTTTGTGCTGTTTTGTTGGACTTTTTTATCGAAAGAGTGATGTTTACCTTTGTTTAAATCTGTGAATCATATGTGAAAAGATAAAAGCAAAAGCACTTGAGACTTAATCCTCACAGACCCCAGAAGATTTAAAATATTTGTTTGTTTTCAGTAGATGCTCACAGGCATTTTAAATGTTGATGGCTCTTCATTTTCTTTGTATAAACTAAAAGAAGCATGGCTGATCAAAAGTACGAGAGAGAGTACTGTACAGTTCCATGTATTTATGCACAATTTATCCAGGTTTGTCTTGATTAGCATGAATGTATGACCATTTAACTGCAGGGAGTTAACTCATATCTATCAGAGTTCAGTAATTAAGTGGTCTTCTAAATGGCATTAGCACAGTGACAGCTTGATTCTTCCAGTGCCACATCACTTTTTTTAAATCATTATTGCATCCTCAGTATCTAGATTTCAAAATTATTTATATTTTGAGGAGCATCCACTAATGAAAAACTGATTGCATTTTCTTAGTTTAGAAAGGAAGGCTTTGTGTACAGAGGTTCAATTATGAACCTGCTCAAGTAATTTTGAACCCAGCTACCTATCTGAACTCAAGTGCTACCTTAATTACTTATGTATTACTTGAAAGAAAATTTAAAGATATTCAGAGAAATACTGTTCTTATCTTTTAGAATGATCTTCATAGCTATCTTCTTATTGAGGTAAATTGTTGCATTGATATGTATGAGATGACACTTATCAATAGATCCTTTGGCACATGGATTAAAAATGTGATGTGGAAGCGTTTTAAGAAAAAAGAAGACCTCAGATTAATTTGTACTATTACAGAAATGGAGGTTGCTTTAATACTTAGATGCATGCCAGTACATATCTTGAGGGGGAAAAAATGCTTCTTTGTGAATCTACTGATGAATTCCTCATGGTGTGATTAAACAACAAATCATGTTAGATCATTGATTTCTGGTAGTGGAAGAACCTCAGCCCCTCTTCAGAACAACTGTTTCAATTAAAAGTATTAATTGAAGAAGAAAATTTCAAGTATTGAGGTTTTTGAGGCCAGATGCTCCACTCAGTTTCGCTGAGAGCATATGAAACACTCAGTATGTGATGTCAGGTGAGTTTTGGAGGGAACTGGTATAGCCTTAGTATAAATTGCAGCATTCTGTGGAGTTTTAAATTAGCAGCAGCTCCAGTACTATGTTGTACTGCCAACATAGTCTTTTGTAAGATGCCTTCCAGAACAGAGACTTTTTCAACACTTTTCTATTCTGCCCATGTCTCCTGGTGTACCTGGTTTGCACCCATATCCACACTGTGAAAAGGAACAGTGGGCATGAGTTCCTTCTGTTGGCTCCAGCCTTTTTCCCTAAGGTGGAAAGAGTGTGCAGTACAGCACAGCTACTGTCTTCTAGTGTGCTTCATCCCTCTCTCCTTCTCTCTTTTAGTGGGAAAGGCGTCTACAGAGTAGTTAGTTTTTATTTTTTTAATGACTGTGCTTATGTGGTAGCAACATGGAATTTGTGCCTCAGTCTGAGGGGGTAACTATTTGATTGTGGTTCTAAGTATTCTTGAAGCCTCTGGTAGGGACAGAAAGACTCAAGTGTCACTTCCCAGTGGTACACTGACTGTGTCCATACTGGTAAGTAAAACAGGCCAGGGATGATTCTCTAGTCCTAGGGCTAAAAGGCAGAGCATGCTTCATCTCCATATGGCTACATTCTCGCTTCCCAAAAGAGGGTGGCCTCATTCAGCCTGTCCCCTGGGAGCATTCCTTGGCCTGTGCTGTCCCCTGAACCATGCCCAGCCATTGTCTGGAAACATGTTAGCTGTCAGGAGCCAAAACTTTGCCAGGGAGCAGGCTTACAATGGAACAGCAAGGGCAGGAGCGTGCCGGCATGCCAGCACATGCTCCAGCCCTCTTTTTGTTCCTGGTACAAACATAACTGTGTTAATACTGATATTGCCTAAGTTTAGCAATGTCTTTAAATCCTGTTTTCAGGCTTTCTGTCAGCCATATAATCAGGACTATACAATTCTATTAATTTTAAAAAACTTTATTTAATGGAATGTCAAATAATATTACAACAGGACAGAGTGCAAATAATATAACACAGCAGTTTTATTCATTCAGCAGTATAAGACAGATGTAATACCTGCAGAGGCTTTCTTTATTTGAGCTGAAAAGGGTAGGTGTGTTTCTCAAGCTACTCTCAAACTGAACTAGTACATATGTAAATTGAAATGCGTATGTGTGAAGTTCCAGTTGGGAAAAAAATAAATCCTAAACAGATTGAAGCGAGGACATGAATCGTAAGGGAAATGTCAGTAAATATTCAGATATCCTTACGGTTTCTTAAATAAATGCACATTTGTAAAATATCAGATTACATATTCCAAACACAGCTTTAACTCTGTCCCTGTAGCAATGCCCAGTCTTAGTCTGCAGACCAGAGAACCCCTACAGTCAGAAACGCTACATCAAATAAATTCCGAGTATGAGTTACAGCCATCACACAAGATGGTTACGTTGGAATATTTTTACTATTTAATAACAGACAAAGTAGATATTTTATTTTGGAATCAAAGTGCTGTTATGTGGATTTATGGTTTATAACATTGGCAATGTTTCTGAATAGTTTATTTTCCAAAGTACATAAATATAAAGTGGTAAAAGTTTTGGTTTTAGCTTATAAATGTAGTTAATAATCTGTTCAAACAATAAAAAATTCTGTTTATTAATGGCCAAGAAATGTTGGGGGGTTTGGTTTTTCTTCTTACAGGAGAATCATTTAAATCAGCTGGATGAAATAAATAGACAGTGAATATCACAATGGTTTGGGGGGAGTTCATGGCACACAAGTTGATCATGTGGAACTTCTGTTATTAATCCATGGAAGTCATTACTGCCTCCAAGTCTTCCTTAAAGGTCACAGTCTTTTTTAAGGATTTCAGTAATGAGGAAAAGAACTATCCCTGTTTGATCAGTCCAGGGCATGCAGAGCTGAGCACTCACTGACTGGCGTGCTGAAGGACGTTCTGTGCCTGGAATTTGCAGTGCTGAGCAGTGGGTGGGCAGTAACGTGTGAGAGCTCTTGTGGCTGCTTGAGGGTTTATATTGATCCTCCTGTTCTGACATTCTGGGTTTTATCGTGGTTACAATATAGGCAAACACGTCAGGCAATTAAACAAGTGAAGACATGGTTCTGCTTGATTATTTGACTTCCTGCAACTAATAATGAGATTTTTGAAAGATTTAGTGCTATGCTCTTGAATATAAAAGAAGTTTGGAGGCCTGTATGTGCAATGGAGTTAGGTGTGGTAGATTAAGTTTGTCCTGGCCTCCTTATTGAAGCTTCCCTGTAGGCACTATCAGGTGTAATCAGCATTGTTGCCAGAAATAACATTGCAGTGTCAAAACCATGGGTGTTTTAAGGGTATAGTCAGGGGACTTGAAGTGTTCGCTTGTTTGTTTAACTTAAAATTAATAAAGATCCACGGGATTTTTTTCCTTTCCTGGGTTGTTGTTGAATCCTGTCATTTTATTTCTTTTTAATATTCTTTAGGAAAACTTCTGGTGTTCAAATTACATTGAAAATATCTGCTTACAGGCAGCGTAATGGCCTAAAATAAAATGAAGTCCTAGTAGGATTTGGAAGAGGGAAAGAATACCTAATATACAATTTAGCTGTTGCATTAGTCATTATTATGCCTACACTTTGGAAAATGTGTTACTAGCAACTTTCAGTTGCTAATTTTTTTTTCTGTTTTGTTTTGTTGTTTTGGTTTTTGTTTTTGTTATTTTTGGGAGGGTGGGGGGAGGAGAGAAGGCAGATGGTTATGATAGAAATGATCAACAAAAATTTTAAATTATGCCCAGGCAGTGACCATCAGATACCACAATAATGATTCCTGTCATAAGAGTGAGTCTTGATTCTCAGAAGGATACAGTATAGACAAATTGAAATTCCTGGAGGAGTCCAGTTCATCGTGTTATTTACTACCTCCTTCCAGTAAGACTGTGGCTGTGAGAGTAAAGCAAATTGAAGTCAGCACATACTTGACCTCTGTGGCTCTGATTTCTCCTGCATGCAGGGGCTGGTTCCTGGGCCCAGGTGCTGGACACTCTTCAGTGAATGGGTGACCCTGAGATCAAAATGGGATGTTACTGGGAAAGACCATCAGCACAAATCTAAAATTACTGACCCCTATGATAAATACTTTATAGGACTGCCTTATTGAAATCCTCAGTATATGCTTCACAAGGCAGTTAAACCATCAACTGGAACTGTACTTAGAATAAGAATATATTTTCTATTACAGTTGTTATTCTAAATTAGATGATATATATTCCCTTAAGGAAAAAAACTTCTGATTATTTCCAAAAGATGGACTTACAGTGACCAATCCTACACAGGGGCCAATAGGTTTCCTGAAGAGTTATAATGATAGTATTAATAATCAGATTATTAGAAGTGAAGTAACTGTAAAGCTGCAGTTCTAATTTGTGCTGCTTACTTACTTACTGTATTTCTGGTTTTGAACTAATTTCATTTCAGCAGTTTCAGTGGCTTTTAGACTACTTCTACATGCAGGTTTCTGTACACATTACTCTGCCACATTGCCTGCCTTACTAATATTGCTCATAATTCTTTGCATGTATTTCCTTCAGAAGATGGAAATTAGCACTAAAGCCTTAGGTTTAGCTTTAGAAAAGGCTTTTTTCAGTCTAAAGGAATCTTATGGTGTCACTTTCTATCTCTCCTGTGAAAGTTAGATTTCTTTCTCTTGCTTCCTTTTATGTTCAGAAACTTGAATAATTTATTACTGCAAAGGAATGTGTACCAAATCCAGTAACCAACAGAGGATGTGGAAAGATTTATTGGGAGAAACATTAAGAGCATTCCTGGCCAGGTGTATTTTATTTCTTTCTGTGAAATGGAATAAAAAGATACTATACACCTCCAGCCAACTTCAGATATGGCTGGAAGCCCATTTGGAAGAGAACGCCTGTAATTGTGAAGTGCTTCTTGAGATAAACTGAACAAAAAGTGATGAAGGGCACAAGGAGATTTTGCATTGCTGAACAGCAAGAACTGCATTGCTCGATTTTGAAAGCAACTACAGTGTTTGCAATCTGAGCGGGTGTGCGCACGACTTCCGCTCTCCTTGTACTTTATCCAGCAGTTTATACCCATGGGAAATGAGGGAGGGAACACCCTGCTGAACCATAGCAGAGAATTCTTAGTTTGCCTTTGCACCCTTGGTCCATGACAAAAGGTTCTGAAGGAACAGGACTTAGTAGACTTCCGCACTCCTTGCTTAACTGAGAAGGTGTCACTCAGTGAACAGCAAGGCGCTTGTCTAAAACGTTTTTATTCTACCACAGTTTTTTAGAACTCTAATAAATAATTTTACTGCATATTGGAACAGATAACATGAATTTGTGAGCAGTGTAAGGTTTTGCAAGGTTACAAATTGTAATTTACTTATTTGATTATATTTAGGACTAAATTCTAGGCAAATAAAAAATAATTTTTTCAGGAATGATAAAAAATCAGTTATGCACTAGCTATTTCTAATTCAATCCAGTTAGCTCTCTGGCATGTTTTATTTCATTTACGTAAGTAACAAAGTTAATAAGAGCAGTATCATAGAATTATAGAATAGTTTGGTTTGGAAGGGTCCTTTAAAGGTTAGTTGCCTACTCTAACCCCCCTGCAGTAAGCAGGAGCATCTTCAACTAGATCAGGTTGCTCAGAGCCTTGTCCAACCTGACCTTGAATGTTTCAAGGGATGGGGCATCCACCACCTCTCTGGGCAACCTGTCCTATTGTTTTACCTGCCCATCATAAATACTTTTTTCTCTATATCTCATCTGAATTGGCTCTGTTTTAGTTTAAACCATACCCCTTGTCCTGTCACTACAGACCGCATGTCTTTCTTGTAGGCCCTCTTTATGTGCTGAAAGGCTGCAATAAAGTCACCCCAGGGCCTTCCCTTTTTCAAGCAGAACAACCCCAACCCTTTTAGCCCTTCTTCATAGGAGAGGTGCTCCAGCCCTCTCATCATTTTTTGTGACTCTCCTCTGGACCTTTTTCCATACTGAGAATGTTCCAGGTACACCTTTTCACTTTCAGTTTTATCTTCAGCTGCAACTTCTTAGTCTCCAGCTCCCCTCTGTGCTACCTGAATAGGCACGTCCCTTCAGCAGTTGCCTTATTTATTAAAAAGCAAGTTTTGTTATTGTGTTTTTGTATAAGTTGTGGAAACTGTTTCTTCTTTGTCCATTAGTCCAAATTTCTTATGCATGCTCTACAAATTCTTACTTTGTGCAGCATTTTAGAAAAAGAGGTGAAAAGATGTGGAATCAAACTGCTTCATCATCCTACCCCTGGCAGGAAGCTCTATCTGTATCACATTTTACATGGATATGAGTCTCATGTTATATGACCCTCAAGATGAGTTTCTTTGATGTGTCCAGTAATCTCTTCCATTGTATGCTAATCCTTACCTATTGCTTCCATCATGGAATAAATGGATAGATAAAAGCTATTGTTTTATCCATCACAGCTAGGGAGAACAGCTCATGATTTCTCTTTTTAGTTTCTCCCTACTTCAGTGTTTTGTAGACCTTTCTTTTTCTCTGTTGCTTCACAGAAATTGTTCTCTCCTATTTCTCACTCCAGAGATTTCTCCATTCCTGACTACACTTATTGCTATTTTCCCAGTGCACAAATGGAAATCTTACTTATAGCAAGAGGCCAACCTTTTGTAGTCCGTACAGTTAAGAAAACCTGGTAATTAGACAAAAGAATCTTTTGGTGTGAGCTGGAGTGCTCAATTAGAAGCACAGAATCAATGTCTCATTTTATTGCTGTTTACTGCATTGGTTTCTATACTTGCCTATCAAAACCCGACTACTTTTTGAAGCTATTTGATACAGAAATCAGTCTAAACCATTCAAATTTCAGTGCTTAAATGCCTTTGTAAATTCAAGTAGTTGGTAGACTACAGATGGGATTCAGTAGGTGCCTAAAGTTGCAGGGTTTTAAGTATGGTAGTCAGTTAAATCCTATATTTTGTTCCATGTTTTCAACCCCAAAAGTTTTACTGCCTTTTAGATTTTAAAATTCAGTTAGGAAGCCATTGACAGAATGAAGTTTTTTGGTGGTCTGAGTGGATAGAATTCTAGCAGTTTTGCATCAAGGAGATTGGAGAAAATGGTTATTTGAAGTTATGCTTACTTGAAATAAAAGTTTTAGAAGTTCTTCTTCTAACAAAGAGCTTTGTTTCTTCAGCAATCATATGGTAATTCAGCATAATTGAAAATTTATTTTAAATATTTACTTTTTCCACTTTTGTAAATATGTTTTTTTTCCTACTCCCTCTTTTTATCCTTTTCTTTTTGTTCCAGGACCCTTTGCTGCTTCAGGAGACAGTAAATTCTGCTGCTACTCTTATCGTGGCATTAATAAAGGACAGAAACCCGGAGCTGATTGGCCAGCTGTTGGTAGCATAAGACCATAAATCATGTGTAGCTTTTGGAAATGTTAGTTTTTCATCATCTGTTCACCAAAGGTCTTAAGCCATTTTATTCTTTGTTGAAAACTCTGGATTTATGCCATTTATTATTAAGATCTTTAGTAGCATGTTTTTAATATTTAAAATACAAATCTAATATTATGTATAAAGTGTAAAAGGAAATACAAATAATTCTGAGATACACTGGATATATACTGTGAGGAATGGTACTGAAGTATTTTTTAAGGTAATGGTCATTTTAAAAGGTGCACAGAGGACACAAGTCATGCAAAGATAACTAGCAAAGTTCTTGTGCATCATCTGCTTTGTCCTTCACTTCTTTCTTCTCTCTACTTTGATTAATAATTTGTCCTTTTCTGACACTGTACAACATAAGCATTCATATTAGCTCTGTGTATAGCTATACAATAGGCATATTTTATTCACACATGTATTCATGTCTGTTCATATGCAGAGCACACAAATAAATAAAGAACTAAAGAATTTATTGCTGGTATTCATAATTTAATGGGACAGCTCTCACAAATAAGTTTTTTGAATGTGCTTTTACATTAATAAATTTGATGAAGGAATTTGTCCCACAGGCTTTTAAAATACATGATGAAAGATGTCTCTTTGGCTGTATTTTGTTATTCTTGTTTGCTTGAATACTAAAATGCAATCTGTGATGTGTTTTCCCCAAATAATAAGAAGGTGAATTTAAAAAATCCTTTATGTTTTCTATTCACTCTAATTTATACATTGTGATACTGCATTAACATTGGTTTGTGTGCAACATCATTTGCTTAAACAGAGCTTTTATTTTTTAGCATTGTTTTACTTACCTCGTTCTCCTAAGAGGCTTTCAATCCAATTAAAAATGACATCACAATGAACAGCTGTAATAAAAAAAATATATAGTTGTTTATGGATTTATTTTGAAAAGTGAATTGACAGTGCACAAGAAAAAGTAAGTTTTGGGGCACCCAATATACTTAGTACTGATCCGAAATGGAAGATAATAAACTTTATTAATGTAGTGTTAATCATTGCATTATGGCTTTTTAATCTTTAGCAATCTTTTAAAATAATCTACAAATACTGAGAAGTCCATTTTGCTGGAAGCAAATACACCAACAACAGAACTACTAAAACAGATCACAAGGTACTAAAACTGCAGTTAAAAAAAAAAAAAAAGAAGAAAGAAACTAGACTGTGATTAGTGCTATTGTGTATCCAAATCAAATTTAAATGGTTTTTGGGTGATTGTCAGTACTTACAATGGGAATAAAGATATAAATGAAATTAGGAACTGGCTGATTGTTTTTTTTGTCTGTGCATAGCTTCTCACAAATAGCAGTATACATGAGAAACTTGGCAGCCTTTTGTACACACATGCTGTTTTCAATTTAACTAGTGAATCAGTCGCCACCCATATTGCTTTGAACGTTTGGACAGAGATAACAGAAAGTAAATAGAAGCTCAGACTCTGCCAGCCTTGCTTACCTTACTCCTCAAGCACTCCAATTAGTTTTCCTTGGGTAGTGTTCATCAGAAAAGAGAATGCAGAATGTGGACCTAGAAATGCTTTTCAAAGCTGCAGTGATTTAAATTTGTATACTGAAACTAATGCACTTCATGCAAAATATGGAAACCGTATTACTTTGTTTACAATCAGTTAGGTAGAAGATTTTCTATTTAGTCTTTTTTTCCTTACCTTTTCAGACAACCTAGCTTGGAAAAAAAATGGCTTGATGGTTCTCTGAAGAAGAAAGAAATGAAAAAAATAGAAGATGGTGGCATTATGAACAAAAAAATCCCAGCACCCCAAAACAATGCCAAAAACCAAAGAGAAAGAAAAGGAGATGTTACCTATTGTAATCAGTGGCATAATAGAGTCAACTTTGGTTGACCTCATCTTAATAATTAATGCAGGCTGCAGACCAAAAATTTTCTGGATTCCATGGAGCCTTTGGTGTATTCAAATTTGTATTTCTATGTGACACCAAAGTCTCATCATGTCCACCATGCTGTTCTAGGTGCCATCCAAAGAGAAGCTTCCAAAGACAAAGTTTCCAATTAATGCTTGACAATTTCTGAAGATACAGCAACTTTTCCTGTCTGAAGGTCATTTCACCAGAGAAGGGTCATACTTTGGTTACTCTGTTCTCCCTGCCTCAGACACTTACCACTTCTCACTGCTTTTTGTTTGGCTTTTATTTCTGAAGAAGAGCACATTTACTTTGAGACATGTAAAAGTTGTTGTTTTTTTTATTTTGTATCTCCTTCCTCTTCATCCATAACTTTGACCTGAAAAATTCTAGTTCACCATCCACAAATATGCAGACAATCCCTTCATTGCTGTTGAGGAAGGTTTCAGGGTTCAGGAACAGGCTTATGTTAACAGTTGTCTTGTAGGCCAGAGTTTGGGATAAGATTATTCCTGACCAACTCAATCAATCTATTCTTTTGCCCCTGATTTTGAATAATTTTTAAAGGCACACAGTTCAACGACTAATTCCCTGCTCTGGGCGCCTACAATGAGATACCAAAGGAAAAGTGTGAACATGACTTCAAATCTTTGTGTCCCAATGCCTGCACTTGCTACTTCAGATGTAATTTTTTATGACATCTGTCTCCCTCAGCCCATTTCCCAGCCCAGTTGTGTACCAGAATTCAGTTTTTCTTGTGCTTCTGGCAAGCACCAAGGAAAAGATGCAGTCACTGCCACTGCCTTTTTTTCCCAGTGTAGGTTTGATTGACAGGGCTGTAAAGCACTTGTTAAATATACTTTTCCTTCATTATTTCCTCCAGGAATACTCAATTAGTTTAGAGATCTAAAAAACACAATTTCAGCACCTGTGCTGAGGAAACAGTCCTAACTGTGAAAATACTCTTCATAATGGAATAAAGTCACTTCTCTTGTGTACACCAACTTGGGGAGCAAAGTGGTATTTCTTAATATATTTATTCCAAGGTTAATTTAACTATGCTTTCAATATTTAGATTGAAATTGATCTTGTCCTTCATTCTGCACCTATTCCTGTCTCAGAAGCTAAACTATAATTCAGTTAAAATGCCACAATGCAGAATTATAACACAGTTACAAAGATAAATAAGAGAGCAAGAGACTTGGAAAAGAAAAAAGTGATGTGAATTTAAATAGCATAGCGAAGCAGGTAGGTAAGAGAGAATATACCAGAGCTCCACCAGATGGCAAAACCTGCAGGGGGGAGCCCTTGAATGGCACGATAGGCTAAGGGCTGCAGGCAGGAATGCTTTCCAGGTTCAGTAGCACTTCAGATGGCAGCTCAATAAGACATTTTTCTTATCAGCAGCCATTTTAGATAACTGTCTCTCTTGGGTTATTACTTCTGCGTCTCTTTCATTACTCTGTCTCCTTTCTTTTGTTTTTGTGCCTCAGACTGGTCACTTCAAATTTCATATTTCCTTTTCATTTCAACCGTTCCTGTTTTCTCCTGTGCTCTTTCCCCATGCTTTCCCCTACTTCTGCTGCTTATTCTTTCTCTCCATATTTGTCATTCTTTTTCCATTCCTCCTAGCCCACCATCGTAGAAAGAGATGATTCCCCCCTCCCTTCCCTTGCAAGCCAGGCCGTGGTCTGGCATCAGAAAGCCTTCCTCGCTCCTGGATCGAGAACTGAGGCATTTGGGCTTTGGCACCTCCGTGCTGCTCACAGCTGGGACTGAAAACAGATGTCACTTCCGCTGCCAGCTGCCCGAAGGGACAGACCTCCTGCATGGCAGCTGCTGGGCTGACACTGAGTGCTGCCTATTAGCTGGAGTCAAGCTGTAAGCAGAGCCACCCCACTGAGGGAGAATCATCTGCCCCAAGGCCAGACCCCCCGTCCCCTGCTTCAGTAGCCAAACTAGGGTTTGTAAAGTCAGCACCTAGTCAAGGAGCCAGATTTGCAAATCTATCAGAAAGGCAGCAACAACAAAAAGCGAAAGAAGAAGAAGCCAAATCCAGGTATGGCTTACTGTCCTGGTGACTGGAAAAAGTATGTTTTTACTTAGTGGTTTTGCCAGGAGTTGCTCAGAGACAAAAAGCAAGGAACCCCACGATGCTGTGTTAAGCAGTTCCTTTCCACAGCAGAGACATGGCCTCACTGAAGCCCCACTGAAATCTGTGGGACTGAAATTTCCGTGCAGTGCACTCGAAAATGTACGGCATGTCCTCCCTCCAGCCATCTTCAGCTAACCCACACATAACCATGCTGGTTATGCTAGGGGCTTAATATCATCATCATCATCATTATTTTTATTGTGCTGCAGTTCTAAGTGTGTATTTATGTTGTGCTCAACTCCTTTGCCATTTGGTAGGGAACATTATGGTCTTGATTAATGCCCACAATGTTTTGGAATTTAGTTGTGACTCCAGCTTAAGCACACACAGGCCTGTGGTACATGGGATTATAGGGACACTTTTGAAGGGCATTTCAGAATTTAAAATCTCTCTTTGAGTACTCACTCTGAATCCATTGACAGCATAATAAGCCTAAAAGGATGATTTTGTGCAGGACTAGAAAAAGGCTTGGCCTCTTTTGAACTCTATATTATGTCCCTCTCCCCAGTATGTGCGCATTTAGGGTTGTGCTGCTTTGTAGAAATTCAGACGAGGAAGCTGAAAAACTGTTACCTGTCTGGAAACTAACCCTGCAAAAAGTGGCTAGCTCTCAGCAGAGTCACCAGGTGGGATGCCTCTGGGGGAGAAGGTACACTGTGATACCTGCTGCAAAGGGATGTGCTGGAGGCATGTAGGGCTGCAGCAACAGAATCACAGATTTGCCTGAACATAGACTCAACCGTGGGGCACTGTTCTCTTAACTTTGCAGTTTCAGGTCCTGCCTATGTTGAGGGCATGATGGGTATTTGTTATTCTAACACTGTTGTGCCCCTTTGGCAGACAAGGGCTTATATACATGGGTGAAGTGTGGGAGGGTCAGACACTGGATGTGGCTTCTCCCTTTGGCTGTCATGTGCAGTCTTTGTGAGCAGTAAAGTAAGCCTGGTTGTGTGTTGAGACATGCAAACCTCTCTAAAAATGACGAATCTGAAAATGCTCAGAGGTGAACTGCATTCCAGACTGGTAGGTCAGGATAAGAGAAGGAAGGAAGGAAACAAGGTGTCTCTCACCCCTTCTGGGAGTGGCTGCTTGCAGCAGATCAAAGAAGTACTTTTATGACAGATATTTCAAGAAAAGGTGCAAAATGCCTTGAGTGCACAGCAGAAAATACACATTACTTCTCCTTGGTTCTTTGGTTTTTTCTTAATCCTTAAAGCAACTGGCTTCACCGACTTCGGTCTTTAATCCTGCTTCCAATTGTGCATCTTTGTGTAGGCAGCTCCACAGCTTTGGAATGTGCAGGATTTTTCCAAAGCTTTGCTGCACCATGGTTACTTATGGTTACTTACAGTATAAGAATGGTCATTATAGTGGCAGCAATGCACCCTCTGCTGGTGTCCATCAATATTTTATCCAAAATCTTCCCCAAGTTAACTATCAACAAATACTGCTGATGACAGCAGAAGCTATAATATTTTTCTCTCCATCTTCTCTGATTCCCAGCAGTGATAACCTAAGGTGTGGAGATGGGATGAAAAAACTCTGTATGGTGTCAGCTACAAAGTGAAAAACAAAGATGCAAATACGTTCAAGAGGAGGCTGGAAAACACCCTGAGCATGTGGGCTAATGGAAAAATGGGGATTCATGCTAATCAGGTTGTGTGGGTGGAGGATGGCAAAGCATTTGTTATCGTCTGGGACGTCTCCTGCCAACATGTATCTGCCTTAGGCTGAGATTTTGGTAGTGGTTTTTGCAGACCTTTTTCATTCCCCTCAAAACGCACACTGAGTAAGATTTGTTTCAGCTTTCCAGAAAACCCTAAATTAGAGACAAAATGGGGATTTGAACAATTCTGTGTTCAAATTATGAATATTCCAGTGGTTTTTTGAATGCTATTTTGTACTTAGGTGAAAATCTCAGGTCTTTTTCTTTTTTTTCATTTTTTTTTCTTAATTTTTTGAATTTTTTATGAGTCTTTCGCCAGATTTGATAAAAAACTTAGACACATCAGAAAAAAACTAGAAAATATTAGCTGTACTGCACTGTGATAGATGTGGTCCGTGACTCAAGTGAGCATTAATGAATGATTGGGCATAATGGCAGTAAGTGGGAAACAGGTGAATCTAAGCTCAGCTTACACTACCAATCTTGTACGCAAATTAAAAAAAACCAACCTGTTTGAATGTGAAGTAAAATGGGAAAGAAAATCTCAGTAAGAGGAGACATCCAAAAAAATTAAACTTGTAGAAAATTATGTTGCAAGTAATAAATAATGCCTTGGAAGTAAAACACTCTGCTCTTCAGCAGCTCTTTCATGCCCTCTGCAGTTAAAACTCTGTTTTGTGTCTGTGCAGTTAAAGCATGTTTTTCCCAGTTGCAGAATTCAGTACCTAGGGTTAAGGAAAACTGTAGAACTCTAAATACTACAGGAAAAATTTGGGGGTTACCTGTAGATTAAGTTATGGCTATTATACAGTCACATTTTAAAAGCATTACAGTAATGCAGGTGATGCTGTGCTTTTACAGAGGTGCCTCTTACACAAGAGCTGAGGGCACAGAAGTAAACAGAGGTGCCCTCCTATGTGAGATCTTTCCTGATTTCTCTACATGCAGGCATCTATCTCCACTCAGGTCTGGAGTTTCCTGCATATTTGCTGTCAGATAAAAGTTATTTACAGATGACTGTATAAACTACTTTAAAGTAACTTTAAAGTTTCATTGTTGAATGTAACATTTTTAGCATTGGTTTCAGAAAGTGCTGATCATATTTGTGCGTAGAATCATCTGAAGTGATTAATCCTACCCAAAACATCTCACCTTATGAAAGCAGGTGAGAAAAAGTCTCTTATTTCAATTGATTGTACCTCAATTACATTCAACTAATTTCAAAGACATGTCTAACTTTTGGACATACAAAATTATGAAATAATGCACTACAGCCCTTCTACTTAGATTTGAAGAGAAATGTGCAAGAGTGCATAAGAATTTCATGAGATGAAAGAAGAAATGTTCAGTTTCTATAATGCCAAAGGTCAGTCCTGAAGTATCTATAACAGGACTCTTGGGGAGGAAAGAATGATACAATTAAGTGGAAGATTTAATAACAATAACAATAGCAGTAATAATAATCATCATGATTAAAGGAATTAAAAGATACAAATGTCAGAAATTCTGAGAAGGTAATCTGCTACTTAAAACATCAAAGATATCTTATTTTTCAAACCAATGACATTTTCAAGAGTGACTGTTGGTTACTGATTTTGGCATGGTTACTGATTCCATGATGTACTAGAACAGGTCCAAACAGGTATATTTTATATATATATATAATTGAAACAAGAATGGTT
>WBMY01003815.1:239430-255130 GCA_013397315.1 Donacobius atricapilla | reverse complement strand
CGAGGAGCTACGGCCGAGGCGCTGGATGCCATACAGGCTGGTCGGTGGGTTTAGCTAATGCAAAGTGCTTCGTGATATTGAGAGGTGGATGTGCGGGGGAAAGAGGCGGATGCGTGGCCTCCTGGCATGTACCAAGGTGTAGGTTGTGGACCGCCAGCTGAGGAAAGACAGTCTAAAATCTCTGCCCTCTGGTGTAGTCAGTCAGTCCCAGGCTCACAGGTACCTCCATCAAACTTAAACTGAGTTAAAACCTAAAGCTTACAAAAAGAAAGTATATTGTTCAGCAAATCCTACACAGATTTTTTTAAAAATACATTTGTGATAATTCACTATCTTAAAAATAATGTCATACAATCACACATTAATGGCTAAGCATAGAATCCTCAAAGGCTGAAGATAAATATCTGTTCCATACCAAAGTACTCATTCTCTGGATCTCACTGGCCCTCTTTCTTTGGGACAGTGTGTGCAGGACGTGTGGGCTCTTCCCAAGTGGGTCCAGAGCAGTTGTGTGAAAGACAGTCTAGAGCCAAGGGAGCTGCACCTGGTATGTAGTTTGGGGAAACAATTACCAACTCCTCAACAACTGCCAGAGCCAAGCGGGGCTTGAGGGAGCCGCAATAGCTCCCTGTGATCTCTGTCTGGCAGACACTGAAAGCACGCGCACATGCACAAAGGCACGTTCAGAATTGCACCTGCACATGTGTTAATTTATAGGTCCAGTGTTTAAGCCAGGGCCAGTCAGTGTTATTCTCAGTTGTCATCAATCTCTTTATTCTTTTGCACTGTTTGTTGCATCCGCTTTAAGCACTAGTGCTAGAGGTGTAGTTAGTAAGTACCTTACTCCAGCTCAGAGAAGATTCACAGCTCCAAGTTGATTTGGCTCCTTTGCTCAATGTTAAAGTTGTCTAAAGACCATTTGCATGTAAGATGTTTGATATACACACCATATATATACTTTATCCAGCTTAGGTGCTGACTGTCATCAGTGCATTATACTTAGACAATATTCTGCTGTATCAGCTTGCTGGATTCTTGATCTTTCTCATTAGATTAAATACAAGTGCTAATAAATGACAGATTCCCTTTCTCTATCTGTGAGTACAACACACTTTTCAGACAGACTGTGACAATCCAGCTGTTTTAAGGATTTAGCTAGCTGTTGCATAAGAAACTAACACAACTAATTTTGGTTCACAGGTACTCCAGCTAAAATCCACAGTGTCCACACTGAAGATCAGGAGCTTACTCCAGATAGAACTGTAAAGCAGCATATGGTTTAGCTATCTCTTTCTGTATGCTACTCATAGAAAGAGAAAACAGCTGTTGAAATTGCAACTCTTCCTTGTACTTTCAGTCACGGACAGTCCAGTGAAGCTCCTCTGAAGCTGGCGGTTTTTACCACCTGGAATTAAGTGAACAAATTGTTCATGGAGTGCCACTGGTCTCCACATTAATACAAGGACATATTGAAAGCAACTGAGGAATCTCATCTGTCTGTGTGAAAGGCCAAAAAAGGGTATAATTTAATGTAATGGTTGCATGAATGAGAAAAATAAATGGAAGCAGGAAAAAGGCATGCTTATATATCCCCCACAGTCACCTGGTGGTCCAGCCATACTTTACAAGGTGTTGTTTCTGGAGACTGTAAACATTATCCCCCCCAAAATCAGCTTCCTGTGCATTGTTCTGGGCTTGCACTTATAAGCACTGCCTTCTGCAAATCTTACTATCTCACCTGCAGCACAGGCCTGGCATGACTGTGTTAATTTGATTCTTCTATTAGCCTGGCTTCTGTTACTTGTGATTCCTCTGCAATATATTCCTTTTCATGGTATAGAAGGAAAAGGAGCAGGTACCGACAAATAGCTTGTTGCACAATCCTGAAAAGTCTCAGGAGAGTCCTTGTGGGGAGGTAACTTAGAAGGACATCGTTGCAATGAATAACTGTGGGTTTTCTCCTCAGGAAAAGTGGTTCAATCCATTCCTTATAAATATACAAAATTGTTTGAGAGAGGTATTGATTTCTGAACCAGTTTCTCCTCTTTGGAACAGTACAAACTCCTTGAATGGTGGCCAATTTCTCAGGTCCTAAAAGATAACAAGAGCAGAAGTTTTGACAAATTGTCCAAGGTACTTTATCAGATTTCTCCTGAGGAATGGAGACCGTGAAAGTATATAGCTCAGTAGTCACCAGAAAAAGCATTGCACTCTTATCTTCTGAAGCGGAACAAGATTTAAGTCACACGTACAACCTGTGGTAATCTTCAAGCAAGTGTCCTTCTCCAAGGACAGTGAAATTCTTAAGATAAAGGCTCATGCGGTGTCTTGCCACACTGTAGAGATTTCTATCCTTTAGTGATTTGTGTGCAGTTTAGGGGTAGAAACTAAAGTAGCTTCAGGGAGAGACAGAACTGGGAGCCCACTGCCAGCACTTAGCACTGCAAACACTTCTCAGAATGGTCAAGGCCTTCTGGCAGCTCCTGGTCAGACTCCTTTCCAGACGGTATCTCAGCCTCAGCTGCATGTCCTGCTGGCCAAACTCCCTTCTGCTGCACCATCTGTAAAGCTTCTCTTCCCTTCATAGGCACCTATTGTCAGCCTCAAATCGAACATCTCCAGCCCCATATTAACATGAGTTTCATGTGTGCTTTTCCAGTGGAAGGCCTCTTTCCTACTTTTTCCTGGACTTTGAACTGAAAATTGCGTTGCCCCAGTTTCCACAGGAGACCNATATATTCAATTTATATATATAATTGAAATAAGAGCTGCAAGCTCTCTGGGATATGGGTCTCACTGTCACTGCTGTGTTCATTAGTAGAAACAAAATTTGAATTCAGACACTTGTCTAACAAAAGTATCTCCGAAGAAACTAACGTACTGCTATACCCTGAATGCATTACTTTGGGTTTGTGATCTTCACCAAGACTTTAATGTGCCAGCCACTTTTAAAACAGTGACTTTTCTCCAAGGAACTCCACAGCCCAAATTAACCACCCAAGGAATGAGGCTGGACACAAATGCTGTAAGGAGGCAGGGGAGGGCCAAGAACCTGGGCACTGCTTGAGGAAACACAAAGCCCCAGAATGGTGAGATCAGTGCCGGATCCAGAGACCCCTTAAGCCCCAACTTTGTCTTGCTGCCCTCTTTTCTCCCTATAAAAGAGGAAAGTGAGTATGGTGCACATGGTCCCATGTTTCAATAAAAACCAAGGAATTTGGTTTACTGGGTACTAGTCCTGCTCAGGGAAAATGAGAGCTGGCAGGTTGGTAAACTTCACTATGCTTCAGCGTCTCCCTCTATGCAATATGAATAATGGCTACTTCACAGCAGCATTTCTTACAGTGAATTTATTCATATTTATGAAGTCTTTTGTAAATTGAAAATCATAAATGCTTGAAGGAGCGGTCTTGTAAAATTTATTACTGCTGAGATGATACTCAACTGCCAAAACCAGCTCTGTGTATTAGGGAAACTTTGATTAACCAGTTGAACCATGGAAATTTTGTTTTGTCTGTGTTCATTTTTCAGTGACTCTAGAGATAATAGGTGGTATTACTCATGTACCTGAAATAGAGGCAAGGACCTTGGGCAACAGAATTTATCAGTGTATTAAATTTACTCAGCCATGTTTCTCATTTGACTCATTTGATGTTGTGCAGTAGATTTACGAATGCTCATCCCTGTTTATGTTGTTTATCAGCAACGTGAATTGAGCTGAAATCCTTCTTGGAGCCATTGACACTATGCTGTTAAGAAGTGGGTTTTTTGAAAGCATTTAATGGAAGACTGGACTTGCAACTTGTGTGTGCAGTGCTCCGAGAGCAGGGCTGGCCCATGTGTGTGTAACCCTGCCAGTCCAGGCTGTGCTACCACCAACAGGAGAGGGCTGGGGACAGGAAGCTCTTTGGCATTCATTTCCAGGCAGACCCGCCTTCTTGATCCCTGCACAGACTTTGTTGCAGCTACATTGCACCCTCAGCCTAATCCGGATGCCTGCTCAACCCCTTCCCAGCTTAACCAGGCTGGCAGGGATGGTGGCTGAGCTCAGGGCCATGCTTCCCCAAGGGACCATCAGTGGGAAACAACCCCATGTCCCTCTTCACTGCTGACTGCTCTCTGTCTAGGGCTGAGGCTCACATTTGGTATGAGGAGGAGGAGAAAACGCTTGATAATATTCCACCTGAATGAATTTTTGGGAAGAAAACACGTTGTCTGCTAAGTGATATCTGGAACCAAATCAGAATAAGTCAGGGATTTTAGCTCATTTAAAACACGTTGGCTTCAATCAATTTGCTCAAGCCATGGCCTAGTGTTCCTGTACTTCTGTGCTGGCTTCAGAGGAGAGCAGATCAGGCTCTCATCCCCACCTTGCAGCTATCCTCTGCCAAGTGCCTGAGGGACAACCACCTTCTTCTTCTTCTGAGGCACCAAAGCAAGCTGCAGGTGCAGGGAGGAAGTTGGACAACTCTGGAGTCTTTGTGAAAGATGTTCAGCCAGGAAGACTACTCCATAGGCGAGATGTGGCATTAAACAGCAGAATATTCCTCCCATGGGGCAATACACTATTACAGGGAAATGCAGTTTAANCCAGTTTCCACAGGAGACCACAAATCTCCATATATCCCTCTTTGTTTCCTAGAGCAATACTTCCTGCACCCCTTATTTTTTTCTTCTCCTGCTCTATAATATCAGAGACAAAGCTTTTCTTTTCATTTCTTATACTATCTTCTTCTTCCTGGTACAGCCACTAACTTACCCACTACACATGGAAAGGGCACTCAAGTACGCAGGGCTCTGAAACTCTGTGCTCGTCTATTGTCAACAGAAGTTTGTTCTGATGTTAAGTGAGTTTACAGAGAGATCAACAGGTGCTGTTATAATCCAGAAATATTCAGTTTTAGAGCCATATNATAACTAAAATCTATAATCTATATATAAAAGGTGTCTGGATGCAAATATATACATATATATTTGTTTGCATTTTAATGTCCATAGGCATGGAGGAACACATGTAAACAATCTGCAGTTCGGGGAACAAGAGTAGAACCTGTCAATATTTATGTTAATGTTTAAAACCAGACTTCAGGTAAGTAGTAAAAGAAGCACCTCCATCAGACGTGTTCAAAAATATAATGATAACCTAAGTCTGATTAAGTCAGAAGTCAAACACGAAAAAGCAGGTAGGAAACTTNAAAAAACCAACCAAACAAAGCAAAGCATTTGAAACAAGCTGCACTTTGGTGCCAAACTTTTACTTTGATTAAAAATTCTCAGATAGATACTTCAAAATTTCCCTTTTCTCTCACAACTCATATCAAGAAAACAAAAGAAAATGCAATTTTCTGGCTTTGATATAGGTCGAAGATATTCAAATGTCAGACTTCATGGAGGGACAAAATAATCATTTGTGCCCCTCCGCTCAGCCACAGAGTGGTGGTGAGAGAGATGATGGAGAGGTGTGATGGAGGCAGCTGTGCAGGAGAAGGGGGCCGTACCAGAAAGGGAGAAACGGAGAAAACAGCATCTCTGGAAGCACCTGAGAGCTATAAAGAAACGGGCTGAAACCCTAAAATACTGAGCAAGAGGAGAGGAAGTAAGCGACGGTGAGGTTACGTCCGCTGCTGCGATAAACACGCCGTGTTAGGCCGGAGGAGCCTTTCCCTGGGGAATCCCGCGGTCAGCGCGGCGGCGGCCGGCGGGCGGCGGCAGGGCCGAGGNCAGGAGGCTGAAAACAAACATGATGAGATGGATCTGAAAGGCTATGAAGAATGAACTATGTTGAAAATGAGATGGTTAAACCTGAGTTACACTGAATAAGCTCCAGTTTCTTATTTGAATGCATTGTGGGTGGACCAAGACAAAATGTTTACTCACAAGACTTGGCAGACTGTTATCTTTCACCTAAGAACAACTTGCTGAGGCATTTAAAAACAATACTGAACACTGAGGAGACAAAGTTGGCAAACATTTTTTCCCAGTAGTAGGGGTTTTTTCTCTTACTAGTCCCTAACACTGTCATAGTGTTTGCAAAGTGAAGAGGTGTGTGGTGTGGTATGGCACAGTACTGTACTAGAGTCTTTTTTTTAAGTTTTATGAGATCTAGAAAGCCATATGCCAGGTACAGTAGCAGACAGCTGCATGGCTCTGAAGAGCTCTGCCTCTGTACCCATATATGTGCTAAAATAGCCTATTTATCCTACACAACACTACATCTTCCTTTATATTCCTTCCCATTTATTTATGTAACCTTATAAAATGACAAAGATTTCAATTAATATTAAATGCATATTAATATTGAATTAATATTAAATACATATTAGCAGAACTGCAAAGTATAGGACAGTTTGACTTCATGAAGCTTTATTATTATTGCTTGATAGGGGCTTTCTACTGTCTCTATATGGGGCACGCAACCCAAAACCCCACCTAAGCCAGTGGGAACACTTTCCAAGTCTTTAAAGGGTAGCAGAGCAGCTCACAAGGTGGATGAGATAATTAGCCCCAAATTCAATGTTCTTGTGCAGACAAATATTTGTTTTCAGTTCTACTGTCTTACAATGAGGAAAAGTCTCTTAGGACAAAGTGCCTTGCTCAGCTGATAAAGTTTCAAAGAAGGAATCCTTTCTGTTTAAACTAACTCTGTATTTCTCATGTACACTTCCAGATGATTCTTTGCCCCTGTCTTCCCCCACAGGTTTGGTAGCAGGGGGTACTGCAGACCCCTGTTAGCACAGGCGGTGTGACCCCAGCCTCCTGTGGCAGGAGCCACGTTGCTGCCGTTCGATGCTGTGGCCACTACAAGGAAAAGGCACTCCTGGGAGAGCACAAATGGGGACACAGAAAGGCAGGAAGGAAGAAAACAAGAAAATACTGGAAACCTCTAAGTGAACTTACAGAAACTTCAATGGGTTCATTTCAAATGATAGGCTCTGAAATCTAGTTCATTCACTTCCTTGGTAGTTATTACGATCATTGTGACTTAGATAATGAGTGAATACCTTTTTTCAGCACATCTTAATGGTCTTGTCCTATTTCAACCAGCTATTCGCTAAATCCTCATTTTGTACATAATAATTGCTTAAGATAGGATCTGCATTTGAAACAATTGGAAAGCTCTTTATGTTGCTTAAATAGCATTATTTTGCATGTATGATTTCCTTACATGCATCCTGCCATATTTAACATCTAATCTGAGGTCTGGATGGAAACATTTAAGTCCCCTCCCAATCTATCTCCCACTGTCAAGTTGGACAACTTTCATCAGGTTTTAGGAGTTCAGCTTTTTCACATAGCACCAATTAATTCTAGTGATTAGTTAATAAAAGCTCCTCTCTCTGCTTTCTTTTCTACCTTATGTCTATTCACTAATTTATATCAGAAATAGTCTAATGGAATGATCTGTTAGACAGAATACTAATTGAAGAAAGCTGGTTCATTGACTCTAGAACACTGAACACCAAAGGCCTTGCATTTCTCAAAATCTGAGCAGCAGACAGTCAAGGTGGAAAACTCACTGGCTTCACAGGTTTGTGCATCAGATCTTATGCCCAGCTGGCTGGAAGGCCTTCAAGTCCTGGCCCTTGGTTCTGCTTTTTGTCCCCAGTGCCTACAGGCAAAGAGCTTGAAAGTGTTTGGCTCAGACAAAGCCTTCCATGGGACTGGAAGGTGGTTGGTTCCGGAATTTCTGCCAGGTTGCAGGCTCTTGCAAGAAAGCTCAGAAAATACCAGTTAAACATGAGATTTTCCCTGGAATACCTGGTCTGAAACTCGATGAGCCAGCACAGCTATTTATGAAAGTGGGGTTTTTTCTCAGTTTTATAGTCATTAAAATAACAGCTTAAGCCAAAGGAGAAACTTCTTTAAGGTACACTCCCTCTTTAGCTGTTTCTAATGCAATTTTTTATAATATCTGACTCAACAGAAATCTGTAGAATAATAATTCATTTGTATCTGAATGCAATCCAAGCTCTTGAAAAGTCTTGCAAAGGCAGAATCCTGGATTTTGGCCATGTCTTTCTGGGTGGTAAGCAATAATCAAATTAATGATTTCAAATTAAAAATCATCTTGAACCAAAACCAGCACAATTACAAGCAGATGGATAAACAAGAACAATGGGAACTCACAATTTAACCAGCAGTTAGTTATTTTAAAACACCTCTGGTAAAGGAAAAACAAACCAAAAGATTTTTAGGGTATATTCAGTGGGGCAGTGTGATTGCATTAGCTAGAGGCTATGAGACCCACCTCATCCGTGACACTACTGCAGGGACTCAGTTGCCCAATGGCTTCCAGAAACAAAACCCTATCCAGTGGTAGCTGCAGAGGCGAGCCTTGAAAATAAATTCAGAGCTTTATGATTTGTGCTTTTTTACAAAGAAAATTGTTTCTGACACAAAAAAATCCCCAAACCCACAATCCTATCTTGAAAAATGGAAGACTCTGCCTCTCCTTAAAATAGTGTCTCACTGGTGAGAGTTGTCCAGGCCCATGGATGGGCAGCTGGCACATTCCCAGAGTGTTCCCAGGAGCCAAGGCCAGCTCGGCTCTAATAAACACTCTTATCCTTCAAAACCATGTGTCTGCTTACAGATTGTCTTTTGGGAATGGTTCTGGAAATCCCCTGCTTCTGATTTGTACCTGGGAGTGGTTTGAAGGGTAGTTATGAGCAGCCTTGAGGCTGCTAGGGATGCCTAACTCTTTAACACCATAAATGATCATAATTCAATACCCAGAACTGTTCCTAGGACCTGCTTATTTCACAAGGATACATGCAGACTGAGAAGAAAATTCTAATGAATTATTTGGTTCATTGAGAATAGAATGGTCATCTTCTATAGGACATCTATTACAGAGATGGATTAAACCAATGTCATATTATTGCCTGATGCAGAACTACTAAATTCACAGAAGAATCCTTTTAGTAGCCCTGGTATTACTTCAGAAAATCAATTTATATTCAGGGATACTCTAGAACTTTGCAGTTGCAATCTTAATTTTGCCAGCATCAGCACAGAACCAAATTAATCTGCAGCAGACTCTAATGTGACCTATGAACCTTATGAGTTGGGTTTCATTGGCAATTATGGCCCAAACTGGGAAGCGTCTGTTCATTTCTTCTCTTGTACATCTGCTATCAGTGCCTGGTGTTTTTGGAAGCTGAATTTCCTTGCACATACATACCAAAATACTCACTGCAATCTCCTCCATACTACAAAGCCCTT
Source organism: Donacobius atricapilla (assembly GCA_013397315.1). Taxonomy (NCBI): domain Eukaryota; kingdom Metazoa; phylum Chordata; class Aves; order Passeriformes; family Mimidae; genus Donacobius; species Donacobius atricapilla. Next base: position 245,905 of record WBMY01003815.1, on the reverse strand, counting down.
GATTAATGCGGTAAGGGCCATACCCAAAGAGGGACGATCAGTCCAGACTACTGAGGGTTTCCACCAGCTGAAAACAAAGCTTTTAGACAATATAGAGAAAGTCAAAGCCTACAACACCTATTTTAAAGATTATCCATCAGTGTCAGCAATGGAAAGTACATTCACCTCCACAACCCTTGTCTATAATTTTGTCTGGGTGGCTGAAGGGGAATGAAAGTACAATGGTTTCACCTCTTCTAGTTCATAATGATCCTGCCTTCCCCCAGTCAACCTACGCAGAGACATTTACAGCCATCAAATGTACAGACTGCCAGACCTAGGTGTGTTGCACTGCGCCTCCAGGGATCTTAACCAGATGGAATTTTAGGAGAGGACACAGTTCATTTCAGAGCAATCCGAATGAGCAGCTTTCTTTTCTTTATTACACCATTGCATTTGGCAGCAATCCACCAGAGGCAGATTCTCTGCTCTCTAAGGAATGATCTTCCCACTCTGTCCATTTAACAGGACGTTCAACTCAGAAAATCCAGTCGCTGATCACACATGTGGAGCAGATGTGCGAGCATGCGTAGCAAAATAAAAAATAAAAAATCCCAGCAGTGTACTGGGAGAAATGTAGCGTAACTACTGAAAAACAGTGACACAAAGGCTCTGATTCTGAAACAGTGGTTATTNATCTATCTATATCTATATATATATCTATATCATCTATATCTATATCTATATCTATATCTATCTATCTATATATAATAACCCAAACTACCAAAACTCCACAAACTCCAAAATTAACATATTTAAAACCCTGGAAGCAGCATAACTGCTCCTACAGATGTGGTGGGAAAATGGTCCATTTTGTCCACAACACCACCACTCAAAACAACAAAAACTTACACAGTGTCGAATACAGAGAGCAATCCCATTCAGTTGCAGGAGGTAGTATGAAAACTCATCTCTCAAGTTCTGGCTCTTATAACCAGGACCACTGGTGATGGTGGAATGAAACAGCAACTAATCCTGGGTCCATTCCTCTAAGAAACCAGGAGTATTCTGTCACTCTATGATGTTCATTTCTAATTTACTTTAACCGGAATGCTTAGGGTTTTTTTTTTTATTTAGTTCAGTCACTGGCTAAGCCCCTTCCTCCATTTCATATGGTGTTATGAGCTGTGGTGGATTTCTAAATCTTGGTCTTGGTTAATGCATCAAAGGACATATGGGCTGATTTCCTTCAGTTTCTCATAATATACATGTAGCCAGCTGCATGTTATTACACAACTTTAGACTTAAAGCAACCAGATCATTCTAGATACCATGATCTATTTCTGTGTTTTTGATACAGTGATATTACAGTGGGAGAAACTCACCAGTGCTGTTACAAAGAAAGTTTGGGGTTTTTTTTTAAATTCATATCCTTGTTCTTAATAAACATCCCAAAGAAAAATATTCAACAGCAGCAGGCAGTAATAAAGAGGCAAAAAATGGCAAAACCACAGAACTGAGGAAACCTATGTGAAAACACTGGTTGTGTCTTCCTGGTTACAGAAAACAAATAGAACTGTTCAAAGTGCTTGCCAATAAGGGCCTGCCAAATAAAATATTGTTTTATGAAGTCAGGAAAAAACTAATTTTAAAGGTTATTGTAGGTTATTTGTGGTCACGTCTTGTGTTCATGAAACATGATGTCATCTTGAACCTTTCACTATTTTTATTTCAGCCCTATAGGTCTTTGTCTGAGACACTATCTCAGCAATTGTAGAAATTTAGCAGTTATTGGAAAACACTTGCAAGACCCTGTTCTACAAATTTAACAGGAATAAAATAAAGTAGATACAAGCCAACAGAATGCAAGAAGCCATCACTGCAGCTTCATTTTAGAGGAGTTTATTTACCCAATCCAGTAATTTGGAATGATGAGATCACACCAGTAGCATTAAATTTGAAATGAGAGATTTGGAGAATTGTTTTCTCTACTTATGTTTATTTCAAATTAGATTAACACCACAAAACTGTGCATCATGGCTTCTGATTCTCTCTCTGCCTTGTCCCTGGAACACTGGGGGAATGATTCTGAAGACCACTAGGATAAACATTATGTCACCTTCTGCTTTTTTGGTGGAAAGAATTTATTCACCTCAATGAGTGAGTCAACCCACAAGCCAATCTAAAGTATCTGGATGAACTGAAAACTGATGGTGAGGGACAGAAATTAACGAGATGATCATAAGGAGTTAAAGAGTTTTACTGGCCATCATTAAAGCTTTTGCCTCATTTCTTTCTCTGTTCTATCTAACTTTCCCTGACCCATCATGATGCCAGATGGAGTGCATGAGATTTTGGTTTTTTTTCAGAATCAGAGCTTCCTATAAATGGTTTCTCCCATTTGAAGCTACCTAATTAACAGCTGACTCAGACCTAAACACTTCCTTGAATGTTGTGGCCACTTTGGGGATTTCTTCTTTTTAGCCACTGACAGCCTCTTCTCTGGTGCTCTTACTGCTAAGAGAGTTTGTCAGAGCAAAGAAATGCTTATGATATCCTTTGTGCCCCTTTGGGCTTATATGCCTTCTAATTTTTTCATTAGGATAAGAATATCCCTCTAGTTCTCCTTCTCCTTGTCCGTTTAGGCTTTGTTTTATGGTCATGGGAAGTGACTTGACATGAACTAAGTCTTAAAATACGAGATTTTAAGATAGGGGGTGAATTGTTCTTCATTTTCTTTATGAAGCCCCTGGCTCTATGCTATCCCCATGATGGTGGAAGCACCCTGGACATGGAAGAAGCTGTGTGCTAGGACCTCGCCCAACAGGAGCAGTTCCTTATGGCTTGACTTTGTGGGGATGCAAGGAGATTCATGGTGGGTGCTATGACATTCTCATGGGATACCAGAGCATTTATCTGGGTACAACTTCTGACTTTATTATTTTCACTCTTTTTCTCAAAGTATGCCTATACCATGTGGATCTTAGTGGCAATGAGGGGTGACAGTCTGTGTCACCTGCCAAAGAGCACAGGGCTCCTACTCACGTGGAAGGGAGAAGTAAAGGCAGGTTTAGCCCATTTCAGCCCTCTCCCTACCCTAGGCTGCTGCAAGCACTGAGTCAGTCTTCAGATTTTTGTGGCATTTACATAGCCCAGAGGCCTGGGCCAGTGCTCTGCTGGTGTCAGTGTTGTTCAAGGTCCCTGAAACTCATGTGGCTTGGCTCTGTGGCCCGGCTCTGTGGCCCCACCTCCACTGGGTGGCCTATTTGATGCCTGGGGTCACCAGTGACTTTTTGAGGGACAACTAAAAGCCTTCCTCATGGCTTCCAAAGGAAATCCTCCTTCAGTTGCATCTGAAATTTCCAGAGGCTCTTTTTACTACATGAATTCCCTGCATCAAAGAGATGCAATGACAGGACAAGTCTCATTCAATATATAATACCTGNACAAAAAAATCCCCAAACCCACAATCCTATCTTGAAAAATGGAAGACTCTGCCTCTCCTTAAAATAGTGTCTCACTGGTGAGAGTTGTCCAGGCCCATGGATGGGCAGCTGGCACATTCCCAGAGTGTTCCCAGGAGCCAAGGCCAGCTCGGCTCTAATAAACACTCTTATCCTTCAAAACCATGTGTCTGCTTACAGATTGTCTTTTGGGAATGGTTCTGGAAATCCCCTGCTTCTGATTTGTGCCTGGGAGTGGTTTGAAGGGTAGTTATGAGCAGCCTTGAGGCTGCTAGGGATGCCTAACTCTTTAACACCATAAATGATCATAATTCAATACCCAGAACTGTTCCTAGGACCTGCTTATTTCACAAGGATACATGCAGACTGAGAAGAAAATTCTAATGAATTATTTGGTTCATTGAGAATAGAATGGTCATCTTCTATAGGACATCTATTACAGAGATGGATTAAACCAATGTCATATTATTGCCTGATGCAGAACTACTAAATTCACAGAAGAATCCTTTTAGTAGCCCTGGTATTACTTCAGAAAATCAATTTATATTCAGGGATACTCTAGAACTTTGCAGTTGCAATCTTAATTTTGCCAGCATCAGCACAGAACCAAATTAATCTGCAGCAGACTCTAATGTGACCTATGAACCTTATGAGTTGGGTTTCATTGGCAATTATGGCCCAAACTGGGAAGCGTCTGTTCATTTCTTCTCTTGTACATCTGCTATCAGTGCCTGGTGTTTTTGGAAGCTGAATTTCCTTGCACATACATACCAAAATACTCACTGCAATCTCCTCCATACTACAAAGCCCTTGATTAATGCGGTAAGGGCCATACCCAAAGAGGGACGATCAGTCCAGACTACTGAGGGTTTCCACCAGCTGAAAACAAAGCTTTTAGACAATATAGAGAAAGTCAAAGCCTACAACACCTATTTTAAAGATTATCCATCAGTGTCAGCAATGGAAAGTACATTCACCTCCACAACCCTTGTCTATAATTTTGTCTGGGTGGCTGAAGGGGAATGAAAGTACAATGGTTTCACCTCTTCTAGTTCATAATGATCCTGCCTTCCCCCAGTCAACCTACGCAGAGACATTTACAGCCATCAAATGTACAGACTGCCAGACCTAGGTGTGTTGCACTGCGCCTCCAGGGATCTTAACCAGATGGAATTTTAGGAGAGGACACAGTTCATTTCAGAGCAATCCGAATGAGCAGCTTTCTTTTCTTTATTACACCATTGCATTTGGCAGCAATCCACCAGAGGCAGATTCTCTGCTCTCTAAGGAATGATCTTCCCACTCTGTCCATTTAACAGGACGTTCAACTCAGAAAATCCAGTCGCTGATCACACATGTGGAGCAGATGTGCGAGCATGCGTAGCAAAATAAAAAATAAAAAATCCCAGCAGTGTACTGGGAGAAATGTAGCGTAACTACTGAAAAACAGTGACACAAAGGCTCTGATTCTGAAACAGTGGTTATTGTTGTTGTAAGGAGGATTTTTCTTATTACTCTTTCTTAGGGAGGAAAAAAAAGCATAATAAATCCTTTATTATTTTTCTCTTTGGAGGTCAGGGAGGATTTTTCATGTTATGTTAATGTAGCTTCTTTGTTCGATTTCACAGACTTCTTCTTACAAAGATATGATGCTAACTATTTTAACCAGACTATCTTGGGGCCCTACCTCTCAGGAACTGAGTGCTGGAAAACTTCCACTGGAAAAAAAAAACACACAGCCTTTTAAAAGAGAGGATATCAGAAGTATACATCTTTTATCCATGCCCCACACACTTGCATGTAAAGGGAGAGCACCAGCTGTTTTTCTCATGGCGAATAAGGGTTACTTGGGGAAATCTGACTTCCTGTTTTTACATGGACAGCTACATTGTTGCATGGCCAGTTAATTTTGGTTAGGTCAATAGAGCAAGTTTAATTATTGGAACCTACCTTATTCACTCAAGCTTCACACTGTACAGAAGAAAGAGGGATTTCTGGGAGCTTCAAACTGCACAGAAGCTTAAAAGCTCATCTTTATTCCATGTCCCCTGCTCAAACATATAAAACCCTTTTTTTTTTCTTTTTCTTTTTCTTTTTTTTTTCTTCATGAGGGGACAGGGGCAGTAGAGAAGATGGGATTTGCTGAATAGTGCAATTTGGCAATTTGAGAATGCAGACAAAATTCCTATCTTAGTTAAAAATTTACNTTTTTTTTTCTCCTAGATCAGTTTCTAATATCCCACTGATGTTTGTTTTTCTGTTATGTTGCCCATGGGAATTCCTGATGTTATTTCCATGCTATACTATCATATTTGTGGAATGAATCTCAAGACCATGCTTTTTATTGATGATCTTTTGTATTTTCTGGGCAAACTTCTTACTCTACCTACAGCTGAGTCAAACTTCTATTCTCACTATCAGTTTCACTCCCCCCAGGTGTCGCCTACCACCCAGATTGTAAATATTTTTCTTTCTACCAAGTACTGTGGAATTCATGCTTGAAAAATCGAGGAAAGCTTTCAGACAATTTGGGCTGAACTTGGAGATTCTTCTGTTCTTGTGGTTAATCAATACTATTCAAGTACAAAAGAGGAAAACAAACTTAGACAGAGGTTAATGTTTGTTGTGGAATAAACTATGTTTTCCAATGGTAAAAATGCTTGATTTCCGTGTTTTCCTCAATAGCTAAATTCAAAATAAGGCAAAAATGTGACATGTTGAGCCACTGTATTTGTGTCTCTATTACTATTTGACTTCATTGGCTGAACTATTTGATCTCTATCTAGCAACATTCCAGCCAGCTAGTCTATCATATTAAAAGCACAATTTCTAAGGCACTGAACAATCATGTAACTCAATTCTGGATTCAGTCAGCTTCTATCTTCCTCCTTAACCAATCCCCTACAGTTACAGAAAGACTCATGGGGTTTTTCTGTCGGTCTTCTGGTTAGGGTTCTGTTGGGGGTTAGATTTGGGTTTCTTTTTTTTTTTTTTTTTTTTTTTTTCTATATAATTTTTTTTGTGCAAATACT
>WBMY01003815.1:201972-239374 GCA_013397315.1 Donacobius atricapilla | reverse complement strand
AGGTTCCTGGTTTTGTTTATTATTAATGCTGTAGTTGTTGTTGTTTGTTTGCCTTGTTATACATTCCCCCACATTTTTTCTCTGTGTGTGTGTGTGTCAGCTCACAAGCTAAAAGAGATTACCTGTTCTGTTTTGAAACTATGGGAAAAATGAGCAGTAGGAAGTCTCAGTATTGGAGACAGTTGTGCCATAAGGACAATGTAGGGATGGGACAGGGAGGAGAATAATCCAGCTGCCTGACCATTTCTCTGTTATGTGACTGGAAACATGTATTGTATAATACTAGCACATAAAGGGGGCCACAACCCTTGTGTTTTAATATGCACTCATGCCATAGCTAAAAAAAAAAAAAAAAAAAAAAATCATAAAATATTTACCATGGGAAATCATGAATTGCCATCCTGGTGTGCCACAAAAAATTTGGTCTTGATGATCTATTCCTGTGATGGGTACAAGTAAGAAACTAACACTGCATAATTAAAACAAAAGGCCTAGCTTTGGTAAGAAAAATAATTCAGTCATTTCTGAGATAAATTATGAGAACTCATCTTCTGCATTTCTAACTCTTTACTTTTCTGGGGCAGTTCCCTGCAGAGGCTCCTTAAGGTGTAGGAACTGTATAGCAGATATTAGTTGATAGGAAATCTAGCAGTACTTTCTGCTTTTCTTTGGAGAAAATATAGATCCTTTAGAAAAAGGCCCCACTTTGATCCTACAAGGAACTGGTGTCCCTGACCACTTCTACGGGACTTTTTCTGGACAAGGACTGTAAATTCACTAAGATGGGCCCACTACTGGCAGAAGCTGAGCCAGGCACTTACAGTGGGGATACCAGGTATCTCTGGGATAACAAATTTCACAGAATCACACAGCAAGGAAGGTAGGAAGATATCATTGGAGGTCATCTAGTCCAACCTCCCTGCTCAAGCATGATCCCTTAGAGCATATTGCTCAGGTTTGTGTCCAGATGGATTTTGAATATCTCCAGGGAAGGAGACTCCATAACCTCTCATGGCAACCTATTCCTGTGTTCAGTCACCTGCACAGTAAGGAAGTTCTTCCTCACATTCAAGTGTCGCTTACTGTGCATAATTTCTGCCCTTTGCCTCTTGTCCAATTGGTTGATACCTACTCAAACTGGAGAAACTACACACCACGAGCTTTTTCTTCCAGAAGTGCACAAGTAAACTGTGTGGTGGTTTCAGCCTCCTGCATACGCAGTGAGAAATTTGAATCAAAACCTAACAGCTGTAAGGCTGAGGGATATGACTGAATATTTTTTGAGAAAGCTCAGTGTTTCTGCAAGTAAATTGCAGCAGGTGAAGCCCTGAAAGCACACCACTCTAGTTGGAAGGGCAGCATTGAAAGGAGATGACAGCAGAGCTCTGAGAACAACTTCCTTTGACTGAGTTGAGCAAATTTTCCAGATCTTATTCTGAAGGGCAGTCTTGGAGATTATCTTTTTCAGAAAAACAAAACCCCCTGCCAGGCTGGTGATAGGACAAAGGGAGATGAAGACACAAGAGAAAGTTCTGCTCCCATCTCAAGTCAGTGGGACAAAGACAGTGAGGGTCATAGAACTGGGACATGGTGACAAAATGCATGGAACTTGCTATGCATCAGAGCTTAACAGAGTCTCCTAAGAAAGACTGTCCTGCAGTTCCCACACATGGCTGCAGTTACAGTCATCTAGTTGGAGGCATAATCTCATCAGGAGAGACAAGGATACTTTAGCCACCCTGCATTTGGTGTGTAAGAGTCTGAAGGACAGAAGGTCTCTAGCTGTGGTCCTGCTGCCATCACAGGAGACAAAAGAGAAGGCTCATCATGGGACTGGTCACGGCGGTGAGACAAGGATGCACCTTCGCTGTGTGAAGTGACTGTTTCTACACAGCAGCACAAATGCATGCATCTGAGTCTCCAAGGAGGGAGTTTCCTCCAAGTCTGCTCTAAACACCTATTTCACAATGATGTAGTGAGGCCTGATGTGTACAGATTGCTCTAAAGACAGAAATCTTCTTGACAAGTGCTGTTACTGTTAATAAGGAATAATTAGACATTATGTATTATGAAATCCTTCCTAAGAATATTTCACAAGTACTCAGAAAGAGACAAAGGCACACAAATGTTATTAATTAATTTAATTTCAGTAACACAAGGAGGAATTTAACTCAGATAGAGATATCTATCTATCTGTGTGGGTGTATGTATTTGTCAGATCAAAGATGTCCTTAAAATATTCAGCAAAGAATGCTATTTCTGTTATTTGACTAAATCACTGATTGTTATACAGATGCAAATATAATTGCATTTCTATGTGGTTATTGTATATTGAGAATTTGTTGTTGCACAATTTTCATTCTTCACTGAGATTTGTATGAGTAGCAATGAATAAGAATACTTGATGATTCATGATTGATAATGGGATATTTAATAATTTTGTCTCTTCATCACCATTCCAATAAACATCTGCCAAAATGCCCTATTTGTAAATACTATTCTGGGACTATATGGTGAAATCTATCTAGTATTAATCTCAAATACAGGTCAGACAGTGTGGCAGGAGCAGAATATTTGTGTGTCATAAATACAGTCATGGCACAGTGGAATTCATCAAAAGATGCTCCTGATTTTATAGATAATTTTTCTTGGTGTATTTGAGAGTTGTTCCACTACTGTAATGTTACAAACTCTTGATACAATTTAAGGTTGCCTAGGCTTTTGCCCAAGACAGGTTGGAGTTGGGTCAGTGTTGGGTGGGAGTGTTGATCTGCTGGAGGGTAGGAAACCTCTGCAGAGGGATCTGGATGGGCTGGATCGATGGGCCAAGACCAATGGCACAAGGTTCTACAAGGCCAGTGCCAGGTCTTGCACTTTGGTCACAAAAGCCCTAGGCATTGCTACAGGCTGGAGGCAGAGTGGCTGGAAAGCTGTCCCATGGAAAAGAGCCCAGGGTTGCTAATTGACAGTGGCTGAACATGAGCCAGTGTGTGCCTAGGTGGCCAAGAAGGCCAATGGCATCCTGGCCTGTATCAGGGCTAGAGTGGCCAGCAGAGCTAGAGAGGTGATTCTCCCTCTGTAATGGGTACTGATGAGGTCAGATCAGGGGAGGTTTAGTTTGGACATTAGGAAGAATTTCATCACAGAAAGGGTGATTAGAGATTGTAATGCAATGGTGGAGTCACTGTCCCGGAGACATTTAAGGAATGTGGCACTTAATGCTATGGTCTAGTTGACACGGTTGTGTTCAGTCATTGGTTCTACTCAATGATCTTGGAGGTCTTTTTCAACCCAATTGATTCTGTGATCCTGTGATTAGGACAGTCTCAGTAACATGTCTTAGCAAGAAATCCACTCAATTTACTTACTGCTTATTGCATATTTACAGCCCAACACAGCCTGGTCCATTTTAAGAGGACTTGTCTGGATATGCATGCATATATTCATATACATATGTATGTGTCATTACCACTATTGTTCTGAAAGCAAAGGTGTTCCTAGCAAGTAACATCCTGTACAAGTGGCTTTGTACAACTTCTGCAGCTCCTTCATTTCTCTGCAAGCTGACAGAGAATTGTGACACAAAGTAGGAAAATGATAATTTCCATATTTGTAATGCAAGAAATACTTAAGGATTTGTAATATTTAAGAGGATATCTACTAGTAAAAATCATGTTTTTAAGCCATCCAAAGTGAATCTAGTTTGTTCTATTATACAGCTGAATACTTAGCCTGTGGACAGATGTTCAATTTGTAGACAGCTGTGTTAGTTTAAGATGTTACTATCCCCAGCTGTTTGCAACCAGCATGTTACTGAAGGCCCCTGTCCATACAGTTCTGCATGGCTTTACTTGGATTCTGAGACTAGCTAGGGCAAGGTTATTTGGGCTAGTTCAAACCATCTGCAGTAGCCTTTGCTGTTCAGAAGTGCTGAAGGCCATGAGCTATTACTTCTACGGTGTCTTTATTGTAGCGGAGAAGCGATTTCAGAGTGGTGAGCCCCGAGCCTTCTGGGAGCATCTTTCCTGGGCAGGCCAAGTCCTCCATGGAAAGGCATCTGTCCTGAGTCTCTTACACATAATCAGTTACACATAGAGAGTGAATAATCATCTCCTTCATGGACCTTCAGTGGGATAAGGCCTTTGGTATGTAGAAAGTATTTCAGGTACCTAAAAAAAGTGTATCTGATGTACGTACACCTATAAGTGTCTAATGCCGTTTCACCTTTTTTTTTTTTTGTCTCAGTGTGTATGTCTTTGATATCTTAGGGTTAAGCTGGCAGCAGACACCTATTTTTAGTAATCAGATTTTCCCCCTCAGTATTGAATAGCTCTCATTGACCAAGGGTATTTGTTTTGGAGAGCTACTAAAAATTTTATACAGCACAGTCTGAATCCAGTGACCTAAGAAGTCAAGGATTACTTTAGTGATGTTTAAATAATTTGAAATTCTGAATTCTTTGTGAGGAAGATCCCTAAAAGAGGGTATTATAAAAATAATGTCTCTATAGACATAATAAAATACTGCATTAGCCAGACCTTTTCCTAGAGGAAGTAAAAACAGTCTTTCTTGGTTAGAGTCCTGGAGATCTGTTTCTCATAATGTGATGTTTAGGAGCAGCTATGAAATGTCAATATTAATGCTTGTATCATTCTAATTTTACAAATAAAAAGAAAAAAAACCCATACCACAAAACTTGAATCTTTTTCTCATTATCTCATACATGACTAAGAAAGTTATGTGCCTGATAGCCGTGTGAAACAGAAGTGTGTAGTCCCAAAAAAGTATTCTTGAGATTGTCATATAAAAGCAAATGGTCTCAAAGTTACTGGTCTACCCTTCTCACATGTGGGATTGGGTCAATTCTTTTGTGCAAAACCCTTTGGTTCTGGACAGAGCACTTCTTACCTTTACACTCTGGTTTGGACCTATAATGGTGGAATCCTTTAGTTGCACTGGAGTTTGCATCAAAAAGTTGATGAAAGAAGAGTTGTAGATATTACACATTTCATGGCCACTGTGTTTTCTACACAAAATTTCTCTACCTGAATGTATTTCAGAAAGCTGAGGGTTAGTCTTTACAGTTTCAAGCAAACAACTGAGTTTTAACTAAGTGATTCCACATGCTGGTTTAGAAAGACTCTATATTCGCCCTTCAGTGCACTAAACCTACAAATCATGTTTGTAAGATCTTTTCTTTCTGTTTTTGACCTATCACTTTAAATTCAATGTATCTATTTTAGCTGCAATTTAAAACAAATTGTCCCAGTCTGATGAAGACTACTTACTTTCAGTGCCAGAAAAGGGCATATGTCACAAGAAATCGTCTGCACACGTACTTCACTGTTGCTTATTTGACAGATGACCTTGATGTGGATCTCCACTGGGGGCTGAGGCTACTTATGTCCATGTTTGGTTCAGGTTGTCTTGTTACTATTTCCTTCAACTAGGGCAAAGATACAAAGTTCCTCAAATTTTTGTCCCAATGCTTCTCAGCATCATCCAGAAAGAACAATTTAGGGAGGAGACCAGAACTTCCATTTGCTGTGCACTCATTTTCAGTGTTTTACAAACACCCAGTATCCAGATATCTCAGCCTGTACTAAAATGGAATAAGACTCATGAAGTACAAAGAGACTGAGGAAGCTACTCTATATTCCCATTACCTGGATATATCCCTAAAAATACTAGGAAAAAAAAAAAAAAAAGGCTTTGTATTAATATCCATACGGTCTTTGGGGTCCCACATGTTTCTCACTTCAAGGCAGAATCATGAAATAATATTACAGTAAATGATAGTTATGTAGTCCAATACAGAGAAGTGAACCAATTCTTTAAGACACCTATTCTAGTTCTAGTGTCCTTTCTCTTTTAGGCTTCATGGGACACTGAGGGACTGAAAAATTGAGTTCAACAGAACCATGGAAGATGAGTGAGGATGGCTGTGTTGCTATGGGGTCACAGATTATGGCTGTGGACCAAGAAGAATATAATTGAGTTTTCACTATAAAGACACTGTAAATACTTAATATAAAAAGTCCCATGTATTCTCCTTCCATTTCCCTGCCCCTCTCTGCTCTTTGCCTACACACTGTCAACACTTCTAAGTAAGTAAAACAATACTTCTGGGTATTTTGATGCAAATAGATAACACTATGATTTAAATTTAAATTAACTCACCTAATAGACATTTTTATTTTGAAGGTATGAGCAATGCAAATAATAGAGGACACATCTCTTAATTATTTTTTTCATGTGACAAATGTTTTATTATTTTTTTGCCAAGGATACCTATAAACTGAAGATCTACCTATATCTGTCTATATATTCATATATGTGTGTGTCTCACCTATAAGCAAGGCAGCCAGATTAATGATGCTATTTTGTTCCAATCATAGTTAGTTCAAGTATTTTGGGGGAAAAATATTCTTTTCATATGCTAAGATATTTTAAAACAAAACTTTCCCTGTTGCTAGATGTTTAAGAATCTTGAGTTACATGGTATTTTCGTTAATTTTTAAGGAAACCCACATTTCCCACAATATTTTAGGATGCTTTTTGTATGATACTGTGTGTATGGTATTTCATACTGGGGTGACAACATTAGGAGCACATTCAGTGGCTGCTTAAAACTTTATCCAGACAACAGCTCAAAATTATGCATTTCACGCTACTGAAATGGAATTACAGAGTCAGAGTGGGCTTCTTAGAGAGCCACTGACTGGACTAAAATACCTTTTTAAAAATTACCCTTAAAGCAAGAATGTATAGCGCTTTCTTTGTGCTTTGCATATATTGTTGCTAAGTTTTTATTATAGAGATAGAAAACAATATTGTTTTCTTTGCTTATTAGTGTTTACTCTGTTTCCATTTTGTTGCATACTTGTGCCATGATTCAGCCCCTAGAATAGACATATTCTTCTGGGCTTCTAATGCTCTAACATCTTGGCTCTCACAGCAAACAAACTTATTTAGCACCAAGTTGCCCTACATACAAAAATAGTTTCTGAAGGTTTTGTGATTTGGAGTTGCATTAATCTGAATGATAGGCTCTCCTCAGCCTGCTTAGCATTATACCTCATTCAATAGACAGTTTAATGGATGATCCATAACAGTACATTACATTTTTGAGCTCTGGGAATTACTCTGCACAGCTCAAGATTTGGGACTGGATTTGATGGCTGAAAATCAAAAGCTTTTTCCTTTTTTTAAGCACCAAACATTGCCTCTTGCCAAGTGGGATCATTTTTCCATCTGTTGAAGGTTTTTCTGCCCTTGGTAACAATATTCAGTTTTTCTGGCTCCTTTGTGCTCACACTAGTATAAAACAGAAGTAACAGAATTTAGCAGTAATGTCAGTAAGCAACTGAAATTAAAGGCATCAGGGAATCAGACCTATAGGTGTGAAGGACCAAAGGAAGGCCTGTCTTCATCTGGGGGTGCTTAATATAACCCCCATTGTTTCCTCCTCCTTTTAATAGGTAATGTCTCATTTAAAAATGGTTGAGAACTCTTCTCCTGTGATACTTTTGTGACTAACACGCCACCTGCCTCTGGAAAGCTGGGATAAGGATAAGCTGGGGGGAAGCCTTTGAGAGCAGTGTTTATGTCATATCCCTAAGGAGTCCTGAGTGTAAACCCCCAGTTTTCAGTGTACCAGGGACACAGCATGGTGCACCCTTTAATAGTGCCCAAGTACCACAGCTCGATAAGCCCTGACCTTCCCAGAGTGGCAATGTGAGTGAAAGGAGAGCAGGCTGCAATGGGATGGACTGGTGACAGCCAAGCTCAGCCAGGCATAGCTGGTTGTCTCCGAGGTGGATCGGCCTGGGGGGACGCCAGGGTCACCAAGCTGACTTGCTGGGTCTTGCTGAGCTGCTGAACTGAGTACTGGACTTGCCATAATGCAGTCCTGAGGAGACTAGGCTCCTTAGGGTTTAAATCTCCACAGTGGTAGAATATGCATTAAAAAGGGCTAATGTGTATAAATATGGACCAAACATAATATGTGTTAGTACATTAAATGTACAGGGTACAATAAATTACTCCAGCTGGTATTTCCCAATAACTGGAAAATGTATTTTAAAATCATTTTGTGTGGCTATTTTTGTCACAATACATTTCAGAACAGCTGTCATAACACTGGCAATTTACTTTCACAAACATATTCCACGAAGTCCCCTTTATCTGGCAGCAAAAGTCTCAAAAGCAGAGACTACAGTGCAGTAATATTCAAAATGCATATGATAAAAAACCTCCAACCACTTCTGGTTATTACTGGGTTAATCAGAGCTGTTCTGGAAAGTACCAAAAATTGCATGTAGCTGTTTCAAAAAATCATGGGGATATTTTGAACATTTCCACTGGGTCAAACCAAAAATAACTACACATCCTTTTTAGGTGATTATATTCAGAAGGCTGGTCTTGCTAGAGTGACTTAACACATCCATTACTGCAATTATAATTTAGTCATAATTACTCTGTAGAATTCCAATGTTCTATTACCACAAGTGAGGGCCCATGGAAGAAAACAGTGTTCAGCATCTCCAGGGCCTTGGAATGAGTGCCTGTGATTTTATAATTTCCAGACTCATTACGCTTAGTTTGGGAGAGGCTATATATGCATTGTGTAGGTTAAGATCCTTCTCTTTGCTGAGAAATGAAGCACTGTCATTGACTTATCAGATTCAATAAGTCTAATTAATGTGGAAAATAATGTTTGACCTTACACTGCTTAAGACAGATGACTTCCTTACACAATTTCTAAACACTTATAAGCATTAAGCCAAAGCTTAAAAGCAATCTGTGTTTTATGAAAATCTATTTAAGATCTATTTTATTCCCTTCAAATAGAATAAATCAAAACAAACCCAGAAAACAAACAACCTCTTCACATCTTCAGAGTCAGACTCTCATCCCTCTGTGATCAGTATGTGACCAAATCCATGCTGACATACTACTTTGAGGATGTAGCCATCAGTGCTTCAGAGGCCACAATCAGCGCAGTACTTCAGAGAGGCCTTTTTTAAGACTGAGAAGGCACAAATATGAGTTACCAAAACTTTCTTTCTTTCCATGTTTTAGTCTCTCAGTGTGATCATCAAGGCATGAGAAGCATTACATTTGGCCATAAACAGAGCTAAAGACATGAATATTGTAGGGATACGTTACTTCTCTAACATGTCTTCTGGCTGTGACATTAACCAGCCTTTGAACCAAGCAAAGGCACAAAATGGATCACATAAATATCTGTGATTCCTTTCACAAGAACACAAGTCAGCCTTGATTTCTCACTTTCTTTTTTTTTTCCCAGAGGAGCTAGGCCCTAGCTGAATACCTTCACTTTCCATCCTGTGGCTCTAGGAAGGAGGTGAAGGGAGGAAGACACACTTGTCAGCCTGATGTAATCTGTGGTCTGGTTTTCCCTACACTTGAAATGACAAAGATTGGAAGTTACAGCTACTTCCCAGCTCTTGCAGGCACAGCTGCTAATTCAGAAGGCAAGAACTACACAGGAGGAAGAGGAAGGACTCTTCCTATCATGACAGATGGGGTAGACGTATACCATAACATTAAAAAAGGAGAAGGGTTGAAAGAGAAAGAAAAGAGCTACTGCTTTTAGTAGTCACTGAAAATCTGACTGTCTTTTCATCATGCCCTCATTTTCACCTCAAGGGAGGATCTGTTTTGCTATTTTTATAAATTTGGCCACCCCAAGGGGGATGTTGATGTTCTCATTGTGTTAAAAGTCAGCCTTGTCTGCACTGATAGAGAGATCTAAGACAGCTCTGCAATAGACCTTGATTTCCAGAAAAATACTGAGCTACAACACTTAAAGAGCCTTCAGGTTATCCAAAAATAACTAATAATATTTTTTTCAGATGTTGATGTGCCTTTGTTCAATGACAGATTTCTGGAGGCAAATGTTACAGAGTAAACTAACGAGCCATTTATTGCAACACTTTCAGTTTGGGTTCAAACCGGAAAGCACAGATCCAAGTTCTACTGCCTTGGGGATATTTTTCAATGTGAGGTTTGGATCCAGCCCACTATAAAGAGCCACTATACATGCAAAATTTTGAGATTGCTGTAGGTTTGGACTCTATCCACTGTTAAAGTTCAAAAGGTTTTCTCTGGGTATTTTGACGTGGGCCTATCTCCATTTTAGTTTTGGAAACAAAAAACCCCCAAATACACATATGAAAGAAAATCCCCTTGCAAATATGCAACTTGCCTATCATATGCACAAACAATTTCAGGACTCTCAGTCCTCCAGGTAGTCACTTATGCACTGACACCCATTGTTTTCAGTGGACTCCATGGGTAAATAATTATGCACCTGGCAACAGCCATTTTGCAGGGTCAGGCGGTTGTAAAATAATATGCTGATGAAAACTTAAAAAGTAGCTCTAACACTTGATTGGATTGGTGTAGACTGTTAGCAGAGGCTGTCTGGATGCAGGCTATTGTCACTCTCATTTTAGGAAGCAATTTTTAAAAAATTACATTCCTTCACCCTTGATTTCCAGGGCATCTTCTGTTCCCCCTTCTAAGAGGAGACAGTTTGCAAGTGCATGTTAACAAATTCAAATGCTACCAATGAATTTTGCAGCCCTCAGTGCTGGTTATTCTCACCTCATGAATCCAGAAGTGTCTATGAATTTGAAGGATTGTTTTGGGGGGGATGATCTCATCTCCCAGCTTTACATATTCTCTAGTTTCATTTTCCCCAACAACTCTCTCCATGCAGTCAGCTAACAAGCCAGACTTTCCAGAAAAGGACAAACTGCTATTGCTTTCTTTCCTGTTCCTTTATGTTTGCTGCCTGTGTTCATCATCTTGCCATGAGGCGATAGTTTTTGTCCAGGGGGTAGTAGTTATTTCTTTTGTTTTTAATATTTAATGCACTTTTCATGTTCTCAAAAGCAGTTTTACTATTCCACAGATCAAATAAATTCCAACTTTCGGAAATGATACAATGAAAGCTTCAGCTTCAGAAGCAGAGCTGCAAATGAAGCTTTAATTGCCACTTTAGATTAATGGCTGAAAACGTCTAGCTAGTGAAAATGCACTAGTAAATTTGAGAGGTCAGAGCAATAGAGAGCATGCCTGTCTTCCACAGGGTATAACACATAAGGTTAGGAAATATCCTTGTGAAGCAGACTGTATGTGATGTGTGACCAAACATGTTTCTATTTTTATCACAGAGATAGTGAAAAGTGAACAATACTCTTTCCTTTTGTTGTTAAATCCTTTCTGTCTGAGTTTTACCATCTTTAGGAATTTTTTTTTTTCTGGTGAAAGGAGATTTTTTTTTAATGGTGTGAGTTCTTTCAAACATTTTCTGCATGAAGCTCAAGAAAAATTTGTAGATGTCAAGAACTAGTTCTGGAAGTTCACAACAATTGATGGATCAATTGTAAAAGACCATAATGAGAGTTACAAAAATCTCCTCTGAACTTCCCTATAGCCAAAATTTCATATTCGTGTTCCAAAGCATGAATGTCAGAAGGCTTCTCAACATGTTCATCAGGCATTTTTTTCACAGAAACAAAACAACATTTTTCTTCCCAAGAGCTTTTCTTGGAAATAAACACAATATTTCTTAGTTTGAAAAAAAAAAAAAAAAAAGACAGAAGTGGGTCATAGGACAACAGAAAAAAACCATGGAAAACTACAGCCCCAAATGGTTAAAGATTTACAAGTCTGTAGGCAGGTGGCAAGAGGGTCAGATCCTGGAGTAAGTTAATGCAGTTTCAGTACTAGGTGGTATTATTAGCTCAGCCTGTAACTGGTATTCTTATGGGATGTCAAATATGAAATGTTACGGAAATATTTCATTAAATAATAAATGGGCTTCTCTGAACTAAATCTCCCAACCTTTTGCCGCTGACTCATCAGTTGTTTCTGAAACACTGTGTCTTTGACATTGCTACAGAGACTGCCAAAAGCTGGATCAACCAGCGCCAGCTGGTATTTGTGATACAAATGTATTCCCAAAGGGTATTTGCTTTATTTTAGTTTTCACTATACCCCAGTTATGCACTCATTCAGGTTGTCTGTTTTGTGCACTTAAGGGCAATGCAGTTCAGGAGGATTTTGAAAAAAAGTGTCTCAAAAGTCAAGATAAATAATTATATTAAGAAAACATTATGTGAAAATTTTGCTGTGGCTTTTTACCTACATTTAATAGTGATCCAAAAAACTCCCCAAAGAACCAAAAAACTCAACCAATCCCAACCACTGTAACAATCATCTTGTTTAGTTATAACACAGCAAAGATGCACAAACTGTTTTAATGCTGATTTTACAAACAATAGAGCATAAAGTAATATTCTGTGTCCTGTTGTGTTATGAAAAGCCTGTCTGATAGTTCTCTCACTCAGTTTAGAACAGTTTGGAAAAGGATAGAAGAAACAGAAATCACAAGACCTATAATATTTCCTAGCATCCTACTAAAAATTGTCAACTTATAACTGGAACTATCTTAGAGGCCAAATGACTCAGAGGTACACACTTTTAATGACTGCCAGCCAAAAAAAGGCAGAATAAATGATGCCACATTATGGCTGTGCTGGATCAGTGAAAGAAGTAATGCTTAATTTTACAATCAATCTGTGGGATTCATTGTCACAGAATGCCAAAACTTTACACAGGTTAAAAACCAGAGTAGTTCATTCAGGAAAGAAAAGTCCAACAAGAGTTACAAAAAACAGAGTAAAAGCTCTACCTCAAGAACTCCATAATGTCATAATGTAAGGAGAATGTTGTGCGAGCTTCTCCTTCTAGCATGCTTCTGCTCTTATACAGGAACAGAAGAGGGGAGGATGCTCATCTTCCCAGCACTAGTGGTGCAAGGTGGTGTATAATTGTTTGTATGAGCCAAAGAGGCTCAATAGCTCATAATTGTGTTAGTGCAAAGAGAAGAGAGAGGAAAATAATCTCATGTTGGCACTGTGGCTCAGTAGTAAAGTCCTTGGTGTGTTTCTCGCTTCTTCTATCCCATTTTCCTACATTAGATATACCAAGGTCTCATGGCCTTTCTAGGCTGCCAGTCCAAACACTCCAGTGATGGAAAATACTTCATTTACCTCCTTTCAGTCTGTACCTGTATCATCCTATTACAGTTCCTGGTTCTACTTTTGGTGGTATTTTATTGCTAGCTAGGCTCCTGCAACGGAAGATATACACAGACCACATCAAAGAGCAAAATGTTACTTGCAAGTGGGAATGACTACTCTAACAGTAGCGGTCACTTTTCTAACATCTGTTGTTTTTCAAAGCATGCTGTGCATTTTTTATCCTACCTATCTATGAGCAGATACTGATTTCTCCTGAAAATTCCTTCACCACAGCAAAGCCAGCAATGTGCAAAATAACTTCACAAAAAGAAAATAATAGGAAATACATAAATGGGTCTGCACAGGTGTTTTTCGGAGATTGCTCTGAAATGTTGTGCAGCTCATCACTTGGGCTCCTTTTTTCCCATTTCTTCATGCTATTTGCCTGGCTCCCATGCCCACACAGGCCCAACGTACATGCTCAACTAAAAATCGAGGGCACAGCACTGATGAACAACTATTTTCTTTTGCCATCTGATCACAGTTCAGCCACTACTGTGTACTGTTTTCTGCCAGTCCTTAACAAAGAAATCCAATCATCAACATTCATTCTGCACATTGTCTAGTTGGTCATGTCTTGGATGAAATAGCTGACCCTGTATTTCTGAGAGAAGTTATTTTCAGTAATAAATATCCCATTTTCTGGTAGCTGGGGAATTGGAATTGACATGATTTATTTATTTGGAAACAAGTAATGGTTAATAAGCAAAGATTTGAGATTATTATTTAAAATTTCAAATCCACTTTTGCTTCAGTCTTTCACAAATCTTGCTGACTGTTATGATCTTGGCATTCAAATGTATTTTACACGGTCTCCTCACACTCCCAAGTAGTTCTGTTGCATTTTTGTGATTGAGTGTTGCCATTCATTGCTTGAAGTAGGTAACAAGAATTGTGCATTCCTTCAAATAGAAGAACATCCCCAAAAGCTTACTTCAAGTTCTGCTTTGAATTTAAAGCCAAAGTTTAAAATCTGATTATTGCATCTTCTCTTTAAATGTGCTTTTAAGTCTGTTCGCATGTGGAAAATATTTTCAGTTAGAAAAACATAGTTAATATATTTATTCCTACAAACTGAATATGTGACACATGGTACAAGAAACTTTCATATGTATGAAAGCTATCCATATGAGTTTTATTGCTCTTGCTATTTCTTATGTGAGTCTGCTGCTGATGTGGCTAAAAAAATTTGGTCCATCCATCAGTTAGCAACAGACAAGGATTTATGAATGCATATCACTTCCCATAGGCTCATAGAAGATCCTTTCTCTAACCACTGATATTCACTTAAGGCCTATATTTGACTTATTTTTGTTGGGGTTTTTTGTGTGGGTTTTTTTTCTCTTGTTGTTTTGGTGTTTCCCCTTCTGTGTCCTTAATATCAGTTTGTTAAAGACTCTGTTACTGTATATGGTATTGACCAAAGTCTTATCTCATTTTAGAAACTGCAAACTTCATTTAATTCCTTGGGGTTATATGGAGCTGTTTCAAATTTATGGCAGTAAAAGGAAGATGAGAATTCTGCCTTCAATGCTCATCTGTTCTGTATAAACTCCCTGAACTTGCAGAAAAAGGTCTTAAATGAACATTCTGGTAACTGAATGTCATTGACCTTGTTAAGAAAATTATCATTATTGTTGTTGTTACTATTTCTTCTTATTATTTTATTATATGAGTAAATAGAGTTAAACTAAGGAGGACATGTTCACCTGCTCTTTTAGGCTGCTGACTTCAGAAAACCTGGTAAGTGGATTCAGGCCGAGTAAGTAAGTGGAGTGCTAGGATTAGTGCTAGGGAGAATTCAAGGTCAGGTCTGTTTTGATGAGCTCATCTTGGTTCCTTCAGTCATCCTCACTGTGGGTGGTAACTGTCTGAGTTCCCTAAAGTGTTTACAGTTGAAGTAATCTTAAGACAGGTGGATTTACTTTGAGTCCTGCCAATTTCATATTTAGTTCGCTTGAATTCCACCATAGTTCAAATTGTCCTGCTGTTACCTTATGAAGAGAGATACTTGCCAGAAACCTCCCCTTCTAGTATCTCTGTTGGAGAAAAGGTGTTGCATATTGATTCATGGATTATTTACTAAAAAAGACCCAAAACCCACAACCACAAATCCAAAACAAATAAACAAGCTCAAACAAACTAAAAAATAATAATAAAAAAAACCCCAACCCTGGCAAACCCCAAAAGTTTGGGCTTATCTGTATAGGGTAGTTCTCATGTGGGGAATCAAATCTCTCAAACAAAATGATCAGTCACTACCCAGTAATGACTGTAATCTGCATTGCAGTGACAGCTTTAGCTGTACTAGGTGAGACTTCCCAAACTGTGGAGAATGTGGTTTTGCCGGACACTTAAGCATGCCTACAATGCATTGGTACTGTTGAACTACCTGCTAAACATCTCCTAATTGTTTTAATTGCATACAGAAGACACAATCATTTCTTCAGCTACAGTTTCTACCATCTCTCCAGCCTGTCCATGGTCTCCTGTCAGCCCGTTGTTCCTACCTCTGTAGAAGCCCTGGGCCCAGGCAATTACTGACTCAGTGCACTGGGAGAGCACACAGGCACAAACTTCATACCCAACTATACCACATCTATAACCCCAGGGTAAACTTGAATTCAATCCTTCTGTCACATTTATAACTTGAATTTCAAAGCCCTTGCCACATTAGAAAGAAAGTGCTTATTACAGGATTTCTGGTAGTTTCTTAGGGCTGCATTATGGCTTCTCTGATGGGGTTTATGTAGACAAAAGAAGTGATGAGCAGCTCTGCAAGGGACTGTTTTGATACAGCTGGGAATTTTAGCTTTGTATTAAAATTTGGAGATGGCTCCTACACATTCTTCTCACTGCCTAGAAGTTAGGCAAAAAAGAGAAAGGCAGTTAAACTTTAGAGAAGAATAAAGACAATAAAAAAACCCAGGCAGAGATTAGAAAATAACAGAAACACCATTTGAGAGAAAATGGAAACAGTTGGTACATGACTTGAAGGCATTTCAGCTTCTCAAATGGTTGCACGTGTAGACAGCTTTGACACAACTATTTGCTTGCTTAGATTTATAACAAAATGTACCCCAAAGGGTGACAGACATTACTGTAGACTTGAGGACTGAGGTAACCCAGCCAAAATAGCAGAAATACAAGGCATTCTGGGAGCACATGAGGAGCACATGTGCACTGATGTACTTACCCACTTTCCCATCTACACAGAAACACGCTCACGTGTAATTCAAGTATATGTGCCCTGGTATCTTTCCCAAGCACCTCACACTTTAAATGATATATATACACCTATATGTATGTATGAGTATGCATATAGGTACTTGTGCATTTACTGCATTATAAATATAGAACATATACATGTTCTATGTCTGGCATTGGTATATTTCCCAAAATGTATCCCTCTTGGACCTGAAACAGCTCTTACTGTGCGTCAGGGACAGCAGTGGCCACCAGTATTCAGCCACAGATGCATGTGGTGTACCTCTTTCATCAAACAGTACCCAAGGGAGAGCAGTGCTGCCATGTTTTTCTGCCTTCAAGTATAAAAAATCCCCCCACTTTCTGTTAGGGCTGGGGTCAGGTGCGAGCCATCATCTGGGAAATTCAGAATAGCATGTATAACTTAATGAAATTTAAAATAATTTAAACCCCTAAAACATACAGGATGGAAAGTGACTTTATATATTGGATGTGTATGTCATCTACGGCTTGCAACATACAAGTGACTGTGTGTCTGCAGGACAACGAGTGCTCGGAAAAGCTGGCGCTGGGTTGGAGGTGGGCGAGGCAGCCAGTGCCGCTGCCGCGGCATGGGGAAGTGCTTGTGTCTGGGGGTTTGGCACAGCCCCACGGCCAGGACTGTGCCAGACACAAAGCACAGCTCCACGTTCAGCTTCCCCAACCATCAAGCTTTCTAAATCTGGAGTGTTGTGTCAGGGCTGCCTCTTGTAATGGTGTGATTATCTGCTGTGGTTTACGCATGCTTTTCTATGACACAAGAAAGGATTTTTGTAATTCTGTAGATTGTTTCTGTTTCTCTTTTTGTTCTTGTCTTTTGGCTTCTCTTGTTTGTTTGCTTTCCTTTTATTTATTTATTTGTGTGTGTGTGTGTGTGTGTATATCTCTCTTCTTCCTTTCATGCTTTTTCATTTTCTCTTTTCTTCCTTTGCCTTGCTACTGTAAGGGTTGAAATTAATGAGACTCCTAATACTTACACCCTAAACCTGAGGTCACTTAGTAAAATATTTACTGAGCCTCAGGGTCTGGTCTGTTAAAAAACTTCCTTATCATGAGGACTTAAAGCACAGATGTCAGTATGATGTTTATTAAACTTGCTCTTGAAAACTTTAAGATCAATGTAAACATTAGTCACCTACAGCCTTAAGTTTGGCTGGCAATTTATTTCATGAAAAGTTACCTTAGAAAAAAGTTAGGTTGATTTCATCTCACCTTGCTTAAATCATCTACTGTGCAGATGTTTACTCCAAGCTTGTCCCCACAGCCTCCTTTTATGGCTAATGCAGTGAAATAGGCACATTCTTCCTGAGATTTATTACGTTGATTTCAGACTAAGAAATCGCACCCTACAAGATCTTGACTATTGAATGTCTTGCTTCAAGATGACTTTTGCTCCTAAATATTACAGCTGCACCAAACAGTAATTGAAGGACATCAATAGCTGGAAATCCAGTCCTTAAAAGTGAGGACTTTTTCATAAAATAAAAAATAGATTTCATAAAATAGAATTCAAAAATCTGCATTGATCTGATTACCATCATGTAGTTTGATTATTTCACGCTTGCTGACAAGAAATTATAAATTGTCTTTTTGGGTTCCAACATCAGCTACAGTTCTGTATTCTCTTAACTCTTTCTTTCAGTATAGAAGTATATTTGGGTTTATTATGCTCATTGAAAAAACTCCAGTCTATCAAGCATCAGTTTCCTGTCATTTGCTTATTAGAAATCTTAATTGAATAATTGTTTACAGTGATTCATATTTGTAGATGTTTGCCTAGTTAACTTTAACTCCTAGTATAACAAACTCCTAAAATGCCTCACTGAAAACAAAGTCAGTTCTATTGAGAGGTGTGATCATCAACAGTGGTTTCTAGCTGACAGATGTCTGTTAGACCAACATCTGTCAGGAACCATTCATTTTCTTTTTTGCTTGACACTCTTGATGCTGTTTTCCTAAAATTTTTTTTGAATGAAAATTTTGTATCAGTAAAATCCATAGTTTTTTGTCAAGTTAATGAATCCCCCTCCTAAGGAAGACATTAAAATCAGCTAAATAACTCCCTAAAGAAAAAAAGGAGATTTAAACTCAAAAGATCCAACATATATAAATATATATACATAAGAAAACCTCTGCTCGTGACTGGAGCTGAGAATCTTCTGGCTCCTATGATAGGTTAAAACTATTAAGCTTTCTTCAAGCCTTCAAAAAATTCTGACTTTTCCCAAGCATAATACAAATGGTCCCTGCTGTGGCCCTGTATTTGGCCGCGTCGAACTCGTGGTGCCTGTTGTTGGACAGTTTCAGTCCATCTCTCACGGTGGAATGAGAACCTGCTGTGACGTAGTGACCCTCCAGGAGAACCCCTGGCCCACTGTGGCAGACAGCTCTGGTGACGACCACAGCTCCCTTGGGGGATGCAGACAAGGACAGCTTTTGGCTCACGGTCTCTGAGATGGAAATTTAATGTCCTTCAGCAGCACCCCTGTGTGAGATGATAAAGATGCCCTGACTATTAAAGGTGGTTGAAAATTTTCCAGTGGAATGCTTTTCTGCTGGAAAATGCTGATTTTACAGAATTGAAACATTTCACAGGAACATGTTGATTCCATTGAAAGTTTCAATGGAAAGCAGGCAGGCAGGCTGTCCAGGAAGCCTGTGCTCCTGGTCACATGCCAGCCTAGGCTTCCCTGGCTCCCCGCTCCCCAGGCAGCTGCTCCTTCAGCTTCCTGACACCCCGACCAGGCCCCTGCCACAGCAGTGGGGTGGCTGGGGGAAGAGAAACATAAAGCGAGGGGGCACTGCTCCCCTTGCAAGCACTTCTTTCCACAGAAGAGAAAGTCTGTTTTCTAGGCTGATGTACCAGCAAGGTGATACTGACAGTATTTACTTTCTTTTTGCTTGCACATCACATGCTTACAAATATGATCATAGGTAGAAAGAATTCACTATATTCACACTGAAGTAATGATGCAGCTGTTAGTGCCCGAAGCATTTATTCCCTATGATAAACACCAAAAAAAGGACATATTCACTGTGAAGACTGTCATCATGGTGAAAACAATTCACATTTTATCTCTGGACATACACAGAGTTGTCTCAGTAGAAACCCACCAAACGAAAGAGATATCTGTCAAAATGTGTGTGTATACATATGTATATGTGTGTGTATGTATATATTCACACATTTTGTTTATTTATTTATTTATTATTGTCAAATTTGTCAAGCTGAGCATAACTGACCTCACTTTTTTCTCATCCAGTCAGATTTAGAGGGAAAAGAAAAACTGTTTGATTAGAAGTGTCTTTTACATATTTTAATAGACATCATAGGAATTTCTAAGCCCAGCTAAAAGAACCTTCCCTACATTTTGGTTAATATGTCTGCTGACTTGAGCTTTGTCTTAATGGTCATAATTTGAGCTTAGAATTTTGGATTGGGCCATGTATGGTATGACAGACACCTGTGGAAATCTGTTGTCACTGCTCACAAAGACTGTTTCTTCATGTAGGTTCTATTGGCACGTGCATGCTAATTGTGCAAGCTACTAACATGGAATTAATTGTTTCTGAAGTATTTTGGGTGATCTAGATTAAACAAAGAAGCAAACAGAAATGTCCTAATGTATGTTCTTTATGTTACCACCTGTGGAGAAATATACAAGCTCTGAGTTTTTATGTGCACATGCTTACAAGTTTTGCTTTGCATTGAGGTGTCACAGTGCTGATCATTTCTGAGCTATTTCCTCAAATTTGGTAGGTGGCACACTTACAGTACATCCAATCAGTGAATCAATAAATAATGAAACCTGTATATTAAGATAAGTTTAACAAATAAGTGCTCATAATGAAAGTCAGTGTTGTGGGCTTTTCTCCATGGTTTAACTGGCAGTCATGCTTTTGATCTGGGAGCTGTTAGGAGCTGTTGCACCACAGATGAAAGGAGTTCGAAAATTCCATATCATAATGCAGTTAGATCAGTAATTCATGGGGCAGGTAATTCACAATGACTTGCTGGTCCTTTGATTGCACACGGTTTATGACTATTAGCAGTTTCCCCTTTCAAATTTGTATGCTTCCATACTTCCTTTCTGACCTCTTTTTCATCATTTATAGTCCAATTTGGTAGTGAAAAAACATAACTGGTGTTCAAGTGCATGGCTGTCATTCAAACCTCAATGCGTTAGTGAGCAGTTTGACATTTGTGACTATGAAAAAAAGCATTAAGCAGGTGTACAAAACACTAACCAGGTCCCTGGAACAATGCTTTATGGGATTCACAACTTGCCTCTAGGCTATAAACCTGATTCAGCCTGAGTTTTCAAGGTAGGTTTAATCTTGATATTTACACTCCAAATGTATCTTACATTAGAACATAATTGCCACAAAAATGATAGAAACACATTTCACATGGAAAGTCACAGGAAGAGACATGCTACAGCAGGAGATTTGCAATGATGTGTTCTTTAGGGTTTTATAATTATCTGTCCTCCATTTATAAAATCAAGGGCTGCATCTTCAGCCCTAGTAAACTGGTTTGCTCAGAGGGGTCCTGGCCCTAACAATTTCTTGCTACTCTTCTAAACGAGTAAGTTTCAAATTAAAAGAAACACAAAAAATGCTATTTAATCACTTTTAACATAGTCATCTGCTGTACAGGTGTGCACATATCAAATTTTATTTCAGTTATACTTACCAGATTTCTGGGAACTGATACTGCGGCTTTACAAAGGTAGAGAGATTTCTACAAGTTGGACGAATAACATCAGGTAAACATGTTATAAGAAGTTACTGTTTTGTCTCTAAAGGACTAACGTAATGCTGAAGTTGCTATAAAAGGGCCCCAAAAAGAACACTGTAAACATTTGAGTAGTCAAGCAGGAATAAGATCTGTGAGTCTGAGAACTAAACAGTTCTTTAAGGTGTTCAATTAAAAAATATTTTTATATATATGAATATATAAACTATGCCAAAATTCTCCCAGGGAATTCCTCCCAGCTTCCAGTAGGCAGTAGGTTAGGCACCTCCTTCACCAGAGGGCATCCGGATCACAGTGCTTAGTAGCCATTGACAGACATATCCTTCATGAATTAGTCTAATCTCCTTTTGAACCCTGTTGTACTTTTGGCTTCTGCAGCATCCTCTGGTAAGGAGTTCCAAGATTTAATTGTACATTGTAATGAAAAATGCTTCCTTTTGTTTGCCTGACAATTCCTGCTCGAAGTTGTGAGTGGGAGCGCTTGCCTGTTTGTATCTGCTCTCTTTTGTTTAGAAGACAGAACTGGTTAGTCTGTTAAAAAACTCTTATCCTCTTTTGTTTCTTATGATAAAAAATCTATAGCTAACAGAAGGTAGAGAATGACATTTTGAGACTGCTTCAGTACCAATGTATATGTACCAAATAGCAGAATATAGAGGTAATTCAATTGGGAATACTTTATTTTAATATTGTGCCTGAGGGTGGTATGACACTTGTGAATTTTGAAAACAGGACTAACATAGGTAGGCTCTGATAAATGCTTTCAACACATGTGCACACACATGCAGATGAACATTGTCAGACTGTTTCTAAAGTGATGTTTGCTCATGCCATTTGTGTAGCATTTTTTTTTTTTTTAGAAATGTAGAAAAAATTTGTGGGCAAAATGTGGCAAATTCATGGAAAGTGTGGAAAAGACCACACAGAAAAACTGTTTGAAAAATAAGCACTGGCAGCAGCTCATGAGCAATAACAGCAAAAAGAAAGTGGACATTTGCTTCCTTCTCACCTCTTTTGCTTTGGACAGGGTTGGCAGGTGGTGTCCATGCCCGGTTTGAAATGGCTGACACAAGGACAGTCCCACATCAGCAACTGTAAATGTAAGACGACTTACATATTTTGCTGCTTGTGTCATGCTATGAATTTAGTTTTGCCTTTTTTGCTCCTTGGAAAAGATGACAAAAGTTTTGTTCAGCTTTTTGAGGGAAAAAAGTATGTTGTTTTAGGATTACAGTATATTTTTTAGATCCAGATGAAGGCTTCCCTGCATTTGCCATTATATCCCTCTATGAATAAAAAAAACCTAAGAAGAAAGAAAAAGAAACATACAAGCAAATACATTAAAATTTTAAAAAATTAAATGCACAAAATAGTTAAATATTTTTCTAGAATAAGTTTAAAATGAAACTTGAGGCCTTGCTGAGATTTGGCATTTTGATATTTTTTTGTATAAATTATACACAGAGTAATTATTTTCCTGATATACTTTTTTTGAAATGTAAATTATTTAGTCAGAATATTTTTAACTAAATAATTTTCTCCTTCTCAATCTAGGTATTTTCTTCCTGCTCCCCTTTGAATTTTTTTCAGTCCTTTTTCTCTAAGTACCACTAATTTTTGCTCACAGGTCTACAAAATAATTCAACCGTGACTCCTGGTCTTTCCATGTCAAAACCTCGTTGAACAAGCTGGATGTAACTCAGTAGGTACAGAACAAAACAAGCCAATTTTTTTTTTTTCTAACTTGAGAGGAAAATAAACCCCACATTTGTTTTATTATTTTTTTTGGTATCCTTACTTGATTTCCTGTTTAAGAGGGCATAAGCCCACTGACTGTTATTGCTGGAAGACCTTCAAAGCAAATAATATTTGTTTTGTTGATGTAAATACATTTCCTAACATAGCAAGGCCCTAGTCCTTACTAACCTTTGAGGCAACTCTGGAGAAGAGTAGAAGGATGAATAATTTTAGAGAGATCTTGGTGTTTTAGGCCTCACTCTACATTAAACCACTTTTGGGGCCTGAGGATAGTGAGCCATAACTGAAATCGCTGAGTAATGAGCTGCACAAATGGTTTGGGGTTCCTTTTCTGTCCAAATTAACACTTTTAGGCACTGAAATGTCTGATAAATTCCAACTATCCAAAAGGCCATAGGCTACTGACAAAGTACAGTTAAAATTTGTCTCTGGGTAAGAAAGAGGTCATCTTCAGGATGTAAATGAGTGACATTCTATTGAGTCTACTTACTGTTTATATTATATTATTGGATATTTTCTGGGTTGTCTTCTAACAGAAAGGAAACTTGAGGTTTTCTATGAATAAAATCAAATTATTACAGCCTCAGTGATGGAAAAAAGCCAAAATAAAACAAAACAAAAACTTTAATATTCTTCTTTTTCCTGCTAGTTTATACGCTAAATGATTTTGCATATTTGATGAACGTATTGACAAATGCCTTTGAATCTGAATCGACTGTTTTAGATGTGAAAAAGAGCAGACTCTTCTCAAAAAAAACCAAACTTGAGAGTTGATGCCATTAGGAGTTTAACTTACAAAGGGTTTGAGGCATTTTTAAGATTTCAGCTTAAAAAAAACCCACATTGTTTGAGAAAAATAGCTGATTTGTGGTTGTATTATGAAGATTACCAAGATTGTTATAAAATGGGAGTTGAAACAAAATGTAAACAGTGTCTTTTTCCTAGGTACAGGAAACATGTACTCAGTTTACCAAAGCAGCTCTTGGAAACTGTTGGAAAATATGCCCTGTAGCTTAGCAAGCCTAAAGAAAACAATTTCATAAACATAGATTTACTTTTTTGTTGTTGCTTTGCAGGGTAAAGAACCCAAGAAGGATTAGTCCTCTGTTCAGAATATTTGGCTGTTTCTTGCAGGTGTTTCGTTTTGAAAATGTTTGGGCAGAACACCAATAATTTGGTTTATGGATTACAGTGTTTCCCAGTTTCCTGCATGTTATTGCAATGTGGAACAATACCATTAAATCACCCCACATCTGCTATGAACTTTTTCTGGGGTTTTTTGGGTTTTGTTTTGGTTTTGGTTTTTTTTGCCTTTTTAGACTGTGTGTCTCTTTACAAAACATTTAAGTGTGTCTTGGTCAGTTACCTCAGCTGTTTACCCAAGTAGCAACAGGACATCTCTTTCAAGACAGCTTACAGGCACATCACATTTCACCTTCCTGAAGGGGAAGAGGACAGGAAACTCAATTTTGAAGGTCAGCATTACCAAAGCTTTCTGATTTCCATAAAGATGCCAGACAGTGACATCATATCTACTCTCTGTTCCTATGCTTTATGGCTGGAACTTCACTGCGTGATGGAAATGTTGCAGGAGAATGACTGATCCTGACTTTCGCCAGTGCTGTACTAGGCAAAAGTAACAAATGGTGTCATTGCTGAAGCCTGTGAAACAATATTTGTAGTCATGGTTGTAGCTGGAGCCAATGACAGAGGCACTGAACCAGAACCTACATAGAACCCAAACCTTGCCAAGGTCACATTTTATTTTATGTTATTTTATTTATTTCTTTTAACTTGACTAAGTAGGGTTTTGATCATTTAACCATGGCCCCTGTTCATAAGAGTCCTATGGGCTTGTGAGAAAACAGCTCTTTGGTGTTTCAAAATATGATTTCGATTAAATATTGTTATTCAGAACAAATGTTTTCACCTACCACATCATGCAACTGCAATCTGTGCTTTTGCTTTCAAGTCTGTTATAGCGAACACAGGTTAAATGACCACATAAAATAATTAACAGTGGTCTTGTGTAAAAAACAAAGACATTCAGAAACAAGCCCGAAAAATCCTAATCTTGAGTGTTGTTGACCAAAGCAGCATTCTGTTGGCCAAATCCTAAAATACTGGGTTTTGAACCATGGCTGTAATAAGCTTCCCTAGAATTGAATGCAGGCCACTTGCCGCAGGGATACATTCTCAGCTGAAGGGTGCATGTTGGAAGTGATTATTAGTGTTTTTAATTATATCACAGCAAGTACTGTAATAAGCAGATACATTATTTTTCCAGTTCTATTTCTCAGCTATTCATTCTGTATAAAAATGTGGCTGTGTTCTGCTCAACACCTGACACATGCTTCTCAAAAATGGCTCCATTTCAAATGTAAGTGAAGTGATCCCTGCACAGAAGGCCTAACGTACGAAATTATTGAACCCTCATGTTTCTGATGGAAGTCACGGTGAGTTGTTGCTTAAAAACCCTTTCTGGACACTGCCACCTTATAGCGGCAATTGTTTGGGCAAAATAGGCTATATGTTACATATATGTTATCACATTTATATTCTTTTTGTTAAATCACAGTGAAATTCCTAATGAGGAAAAAAAACCAAAAACAAAACCAAGGAATAGTGCAACTTGTAAAATGAAGCTTTTGCTAAGTACTCTCAGTCTTCCCAGCTTTACTAGAAAAGCTGCCATGAGCCATCTTTTTAATAACTTTAGGAAATATAATGTTACAAAGTTACAGACATTTATAAAGGCCCCCTAAATGTTATGTCAAACTTAAGGGTCTGACCTTTTTAACCTTAGAACTACAGACGTTTTAACCAACCTGCATTCATAAAAGAAATATTAATAGACCCTTAACTCTTGTGAATCCAGTGATTACTGGCATAAAGAAAAGAAATAACACATTCTGCAATATGTTACAATAAATCTGTATACAACTTAGTTTATAGATTTACAATTTTTAGATTGTCATGAGAGTTTTTTGTGTTTATCAACAACATTTAAAAAAGCTTCCCAAAACAGTAAGCAAACCTGGAATACCACAAACCAATCAATAAAGTTTAAAAGTTCCAGTGAAGCTAACCTATAACAGGTCCTTGTTTGGAGAACATGCTCAAGAAACACATGTGCCTTTAAGAGGTCTTGAAAGAATTTACACCCATGGACCATTACCATTTCCAAACACCCTGCAGCTTTACCAGCCCAACATGTGCTGACTGTATATCACCATGACCCTTTCACTAAAGCTCTTTTGACTGGAGTGCTTTTAATACCCACTTTCTCAGCTGAGCTCAGGAGTGATTTGTTTTACATGCCACATTAATCCTTTCCACATTTTCTGGATGAGGCAACCACAATTCCACTTGTGAGGTGTTTCTAAAACACAGTTATAGGAATAAAGCAGCAGGGTCCCAGACTTGACAACTTCCCTTCGGGCGGCTGACAAAGTGGGCTATCGTGGCTGGTGTGGGAGCTAACACTTGTGCCCAGCAGCCAGGGTGGCCTGCTCTCCCCATGGTTAGTCAGAGGCCCAATTATTGTTGGCAATTCAGCCACAATTAAAACCCTGTAGGGTTCTACATAGATTTAATGTTCAATGAATGCTGATGCAGATTAATAAAATGCAGCTCATCTTTTATAAGCTTAAGATGAAATGCGACGGAGAGAAACAGAACTGAAAGTATAAATCGCAGCTCCGTAAAACCCAAGAAGTTTATGCCTCACACCTACGTGATTGGAGGAAAAGAGCATTTTATAAATGGGCAATTAGTGTTCAGTGTACTGGCTTTTATTATGTGGTAATTTTACAGTTTTCACTTTAAAGACACCAAAAAAAAAATCAAAGGCCAAATGAATTTCTGTTGTATGCATTTATGAGCTTTCTACATTTATAATGTTAGCTCAATCTTACTAATGCAGGGGTATGAAAATTTAGTGTTGTCAACAAGGCTAACAGAGTGGACCAACCAATTATAAAACTGTTTTTACATGTCAGCGCTGTGCACATTTTATTAACAAGTTAGTATTATACTCCATTTTTTATGTGTTAAATCGAACTGTACAAGTAACTGCAGGACAAAAATTATGTTTCTACGCAATTTAATTTATTGCTGTTCCCCCATAAATTTTACTTACAAGTTCAATGGTCTGAGCTGAACCATAAATTAGAGTGAGGTGAGTCTTATATATAACTTGATTTTCTCTGGTAATTTCTGAAGGAAGTATCTGAATCCACATGCCCCTCTACAACTGTCTTTTCAGCAAAATGAAGCAACAGTATAAAAAAAAGCAGTGACTGATCAAGAGTTTTCTGATCAGTCACACACAAGGCTGTTTAACAAAACTTCAAATAAAAAAGTAGCTTCATGAGCCATTCATGCTGTGTGGCAGGTGCCACCAGATGTTGCCATTTCAATCTTCTGGACTTTTTTTTTCTTTTTTTCTTTTTTTCTTTTTTTTTTTTTATTTTTTTTATTTAAGCATGTAAATAAATATTCTCTCCTGGATTGATATACTAATTTTTAAAATTTTTGTTATTAGAGTTGTGTGAGAAGGGAGCTGTGTTTTTGGATGGTGAGGCTGCTATTTGCTTTAATCTTGTACTAAAATCTGCTCTTTAGGTGGAATTGTTGTTTGTAATCCTGATTTGACAGAGGAGCTGAGACTCTTTAACAAGAGAATTACTTGCAGGCTTTCCAGTACTTATTTATAGGTGTAAATAAACCATGTTGTACTTAGAATATAACCGGAGACCACATATCTGATTTCCCTGATCTCTGAAGACTCCTGCAATTTCTCTGCAGGAGGACAACGAAGTTGTCTGCACAAATTCTCTTTCTTTAATTTACAATGAGATATTTGTTCATCTTTTAAGATATGCTAATTTTAAGGTATGGTAATTACCTGCAGCTGGATGCTGGGGACACATGGCTTTTTTATGGGTCTCCTGGGCATCAAGTAGAACCCCTCTGCCAGCTTTGCCAGCTGTACGCTAAGACTTTGTTGACTACACCTTTCTCAGGTTTTCCACTTTTTCCACTATATGGTGGTGGAGAGCTAGAAGCACAGAAACATCAGCACATCTTCTTCATATTTTCTTTCTGAGAAAGAATTGTGGGTCTAGATGCTCTAACCCTGAACTTGCTCTTCCCACCTTCATCTGACTGGCTGTTTCAAAGAATTCTCAAAGCCCTTGGGCAAGAAGTGTGACTGAGCCACTGTTTGCCGATAGAAGGATACAGAGGGCAATGTGAAGTATTCAAGAAATAATTTTTCCTGTCATTGAGGAGTTGCTGGATCTAGTGAAGAAGGGCGAACATACCATTTGTGATGCAATGCTCATCATTTCCCCATCACACAGACCAAGTCCCAGTATCACCTGTGACCTGAGCGTGGCCATTCCCTCCAGCAGGGCAAAGCTGGTGTGTTGCACCAAAAGCCCAGGAGCACTCTGAGTCATTCTAACTTGTGTCTGAAGCTTCCTCTAAGGCTCTGCATTTGCGGGAGACTGCATGTGTAGCAGCAGTCTGCACTCCAAAAGGAAAAGGACCGCCTTTCATGGAATAACCAGTCAACCGAATATTGGCAGTCATGCAACAACCCCATTTCACAGGATTAAAGAATCATGGAGTTATAGTTTGGGTTAGAAGGGACCTTAAAGATCATCTAGTTCCAACCTCCCCGCCACGGGCAGGGATGCCTCTCACTGGATCAGGTGTCTCAGAGCCCCATCCACCCTGGCCTTGAACACTTCCAGTGTTTGGGGCCTCCATAACTTCTCTGGGCAATATGCTCCAGTGCCTCATAACCCTCAAAGTAAATAATTTCTTCTAAGTATCTAATCTAAACCTACTCACTGTCAGTTTGAAGCCATTCCCTCTTCTCCTTTCATTACATGCTTTGTAAATAGTCTCCCTCCAGCTTTCCTGCAGGCTCTCTTCAGGTATTGGAAGGCAATTAGGTCACCCCCAAACTGTCTCCTTTCCAGGCTGAACAGAACCTATTTTTCCCAGCTTTTCCTCACAGCAGAGGTGCTCCATCCCTCTAATTAATTTGGTGGCCATAAGTTTCCTGAAGAATAACCTCAGTGGTACCCTTGAAAGACTCAACTCTTCCCAAACAGAAAAACAGCGTATTTCTGGCAATGATTCCTGTGGAAACAGAATAGACTGCATGGCCCTTGGATCACCATGTTCCTTTTCAGCCATACATGTGCTGCCCGGGACCCCCTCTGGCAGGCTCCAGGCAGACTGGCACAGTTCTGCAAGACATCAGCACTGTGCACTGATATTCTGTCCAAGCCAGCGGAGCTCTGGTCATAGGGCACACTGACCAGCCTTGCTCACTTGCTCAGCTCCAGCCAAGTGCTGAGCTCACACAGCATCAGTCTGTCTGCTCTTGGAGCTGGCTGGTTCAACAGGAGCTTGGCTCTTCCTGTCAGAGCACAGGCACTACCCT
Organism: Donacobius atricapilla; assembly: GCA_013397315.1. Lineage (NCBI taxonomy): Eukaryota > Metazoa > Chordata > Aves > Passeriformes > Mimidae > Donacobius > Donacobius atricapilla. The sequence continues at coordinate 210,027 of WBMY01003815.1, read as the reverse complement.
CAGCCCTAAAGGGTCGGTGTGCACTGGTTTGGCCACTCTACCTTTTACCATATCTGTACCTTTGTCTCTTGAGGAATAATTTTATTTCCTGAATTTTCACTGACATTTCTTTATTTAATTAAAAGAGTCTACCTTCCATAAAAAAGTGATTTTATACACATTGAAGGGTACAGCCCCCCACACTCCTCCCAATAGGTCTAACCTATTAAAATTATTTGTAGCCACCTATACATGGTAACATCACTCACTGTATGTCACTGAAATTAGTCATAGAAAATTCTGGGCTGTAAATACTAGCCAGACAAATAGCTTTTCAAGATAATACTCTAGACTGAACAGAAGAAAACTTTTGATTCCTTTAGCAAGACAACTTCCTGAAGTTTCGAGTGTATGTGTTTTATTTTTAAATCCACCCAAAATGGTAATATTTCATCAAACAACTTGTTTTGTAGAGCAAACAGAAATATATCTTAATCTGCTAGACTTTGAAGATTATTACGTATAGGTATGGACTGCTTTTATTTTTATTGTTTTCAGTAGCCATTTAATATGAGCTTTCTGATTACTTGCACTTCAGGATACAGATTGTGATTGTAAAAAAGACAACATGAAAATAACAATTGTTGAGCTTTTTAAACACCTCAGGTAGCTTTTGATCACTTTCAAGATCACATAGTTGCAAAATTCTTTTATATGCCAGTTCAAAAATCAACTCAGCTGTATTTTGTGTTGGTATATAATCTGAGCCACAAAAATTGCCTACTTCTCTTTTGCCTTTGGGCAATTTTTCAATCTTAGCTAAACTAAGTCCATAATGTATGCCTGCTGGCCAACATTCCAGGTAAATGAATAGCTTTTAAGGAAAAATTATGCTGTTTTTCAAAAGCTTGACATTTTTAAAATGCAAGTCCAGAATTGAAACCTTCAATAATTTTTCCATGCCTATATGTTGCAAGCAGAAAAATGTTGCACAAATGAATACATCTGGGATTATTTTCAAGCTGTTATTTCCCACTAGGGAAAATATTTAGAAATAAGGCTCAATTTTTTTTTTTCTGTGCTGAAACTACAAAGAGGCCAGCCATCTTGATGCTTTTCCAGATTTTTTTTAATGGTTTTACTGATATTGTATAGTGACTTTACTGCCCTGTTTTGTATGCCCTTATACTCACCAATAGTAAGCATTTATGTTGGGTTTATTCCAGTTTTTAGATCTGTTTTGTGGCATTTATGACCTAAAGCTAATAAGGACATTCGGTATTTTCTTGTAAAATATTGAAAATACCTTTTACCATGAAAATAAGAGGGAAATGTTTTTAAAATAAAAAAAAAAAAAAAAAGAAAAAAAGAAAAGAAAGAAGAGACTTAACCAAAGGCAGGAATTGAACAGCCCTTATTTTAAACTCAGGCTTTGCCATAGCAGTGAAGTGGTGTTTTCTAGGCATCAAGGAACTGGCAGAAGCTCATCGAGCCCAAAAGGAGCCCAGCAGAGGTTTGGCAATACCCAGGTACAAAGCTATATTACTGGACCAGGTTAGGTGAAAAACTTTAAATGAAATGGATCTTTATAAAAATATGAGTTGGTTGAAAATTAAACTTTCCTGCAGAAAAGGGCTTGGATCCATTTTTGGACATTAAAAATCTGGAAGACTTTTTCATTGATCAAAACTGTCTATTTTTATTCTCTTTGTAAAAGTGTGTCCTGCTTCTCTGGCTTGAAATTACCTTGCCCTTTTGGAAACCAAACGAGCTGAAATATAAAACATGTAAATAGTCTCACACAAGAAATCTTTTAGGATGCAATTAAACACAATGCTGCTTAGGAGGAGACTTAAGGAAATATCTCATAATTTTAAGTTGGGTTTTCTCCATGGTCTTTTTCTCCCCTTGGAAATGTGAATATTGCTATGGAAAAGAAATCTGATTGCTTCCTAGTGTGTGTTCAGTGATTTCATATCCCTCAAGTGTCTTTTCTGGGGCTTATGTAAGGCCATGATCCTTATGCCCATTTTAATCAGACTGGAAGATGAGATGCAGGGCTGCCTTGCTAACCAGGCTGGTGACAGAACTATTGTCCTTGAACCCCATTTTTAAAGGCAAACACTGGCCAGTGCTTCCCAGGTGATGTGCGAGACCCGTCCTCCTCCCTGCTTTATAAATGCACTGCTGTCAGTTACTCAAGCAGCAATGCCTCCCCCCAGCTCACGTTTTCTCTGTATAATAGAGGGTTGATTTAAATAAATGCCTTATTTACATTCGCAACTGTAAAAAATTGCCTACCAAGACCCTGGGTGCCCCAGCGTGCCACTGGGTGAAATCACAGTAACATTGAAATCATTATTCTGACAGGAACCCAGCCAGCCAGACGCCTACAGAAGCGCTTTTCCTCTCCTTCGCTCTGGGAAGCACGGCCCGCAGGCCTCTCCAGAAAGCTCTCCAGCTCCATTCATTTATTTATTTGCTGCATCGCCAGGTCACTAAATTCTGGTTTCTGCGGCCAAGGGCGGGGGGAGCGATGTGCTGGGGCGGCGGGGAGGCCCTGCCAGCTGCCCCCTCCTGCGGAGCCAGCGGCGGGGGGGAGCAGCTGCAGCTGGAGCTGAGCCTCTCTCCGGGGAAAGGGGGGCCATCGCCACACATCCAGCACCACCAGCGCTTCCTGGCCAGCCACCTCGTCCCAGTGTTTACAAGGAATTGCGTGCCTTTTAAAGGAAAACGGGACAGCGCTGGCCGGGCTCTGCATGGGTCTGCTCCCGCTGCTCCATGTGTGATGGGTAGATTTGGGAAGAATTGGAGCTTTTTAAAATTTTTAATTTAAAGTGTCATGGCATTGCAAAATAGGAAAAGAAAGAAGAAAAATGTGTCTACAATGAACATCATTCTGAAAGTCAAATCATCTACAAGGCATTTCTAGCCAGTAGCTCATTATTACCCAGCTCTCCTCCCACCCTGCTTATTAAGAAAGTTTAGATACAAGTTCCCTTTTGCTGTTCAGAGTAGCACAGATGGAAGGAAATGAACATGCCATTTGCTTTTTGTGACCTCAGGGGAGTGGAGCAAAATATGGATGTGAAAACATTGCCAGAACCCTGAAAGTTATATTCTTTCATTCATTAATTTTCCTGCTTCTCTATTCCATATGCTCTCCCTTCCTTCAGCTCCATGGAAAAGTATTGACGAGCCAAACGAGTAATACAATTAGAGCTTATATATGACCTGAATGGTGCATCTGGCTTGAGTGGCCCATTAGCAAGGGCAGCTGCTGTAGGGCCAGAACCACTGAGAGCAGCGCGGACCATGGACATGAAAGTCACAACTCTCATCCTCCAGAACATCTTCTGACATATTATTTGTGGATTAATGCATATGAATGGTTCAATACTGCAAGAAGTCACAATGAATAAACAGAAAGGACCAGATTCTTCATAAGGATGTACACATGGTTCTCATTTTAAGGCCTGAACCAATCCACTTAAGTTAATGTAAATCCTTCTCCAGACTTCAATGGGAATCCAGCCTTTCTGGCTAGCTCTAGTAAAGGACTTAGGCACCTAAGGCAGGATGTAGATGGAACAGCATCCAAAAGCACTCTCCAGAAACCCATGCTTGGCTGCTGCCTAATCCTGGAGGCGCCTAGTCTTGCAAAGCACTTCCCTTTTTGATTTTAACGTTTTGTAGGTGACAAGAGTCATCCAGATTTTGTCCAGATCAGCCTGGTCTGAGCAGCTCATCAGCCAATTCTTTCCTGGGACTGGTCTAAAGCCAGGAACAAAGCAGAAGACGCCTAAGACTTTTGAGGGCCACATCTGGTAGGCATTTTCGAAGCATCCTGGCATACAGTGATAGTTCAAATGTTCTTCATATCATTCTGCTTTGATACTGGAATGTCAAGAGGCATTTCTTCCCATCCAAACCTGGGAAGAACTGAAGAGTACTTTTTTTGTCTTTTTGTGAAGGTAAAAAGGGTAATGTGATGTTGACTGGAGGTATGTTTAATTATTCAAGGTATCTCCATACCCTTCTTTTTTCCCCTCTCCTATGTGTTTAAAGGGTAATTTTAACTCCACTTTTACTGCAGTGAATAACAACCACCTAAACAGTCTCATGCCTAGCAATGCCCACATTCCTTAAATCGAGGTGAATGGAATAAATGTCAAATGATTACAAATGGATAATTTTTTTCACATCAAAGCTTGGAAAGAAAACCTTCAGTCTGCATTAAAGTTGCAACCCACTAACAAAAAGGAACACTATTCGAAGAAGTCAGCTACTTTTTGCACAGGTAAAGCATGCTGCTTTTGAGGCATGGAGGAATCTTGCATATTACATGAAGACTGCAAGGTTGAAGTGTTAATTCTGTGTCAGATATTTGGCAAAATAGAAATATAGCCACAGAAATAGAACATTTTCAACACATCCTGCTTTGAAAATCAAATATCTTGGCCTCTAAATGGTATTTTTTCATTAAAATAGAGGTTTTGCTGTGGTATTTATGTGTCAGGAGGAGCCCATTAGTCTATGATGATATTCTTTTTCCATTGACATTATCTTTTAATTATATCATTCTGAGCCACATCACTATTGGAGGATCGATTTTTACAGCCCAGTTTACATATCGCCTCAGCATCTAATTCTGAGGAGGTGTTACACACTTTGAGGTTTCTGCTTCCCTTTTTTAAAATAATTTGGAACTCATGACTGCTTAAAAAGGCATCAACAAAGGTGCCTGTCTCTCCTTTGAAGTCATTTTTTGCGGAAATCACAGTCACTGACCAAAAGGTTTCAAAAGATTAAATTGTGCTTATTTTACGACATTTTAAAACAGCAGGGTTAAATGCTGGGCCAGCTGCCAGGCAGTCAGCAGCACCCATACTTTCATGTTCAGCAGCCAGACACATCTACAGCAGTTATTTCTGAGTAGTTATTCCTGAAATATGTCACTCAGAACAGCAGAGGGGTTTTTGTGTGCTTTGATGACGGGCTAATGAAAATGTATTTTATATATATATGCTATGAGTGTAATGAGTTTAAAAAAAGAAAAAAAGAGTCAAGAAGAAAAAATAACCTAGTGGGCAAAAGAGACATTTTTAATTCTTTTTGTCAACACTGGGTTCTCCCTGTAATTTGAATCAACTTGGAGAGCCACAGAATCATGGCTATTGGACAGCCACAAAATCATGGCTATTGGACACTCGTGTCCCATAGTGCATTATCCACATGCGGCAAAACACTTGACTGCTTGCTGCTTTATGTGGAGGCTGTAATGGACTGAGGCTAGTTTAAACTCACAGAACTATTCAGAAAGAGATACATAAATCTTGACATCATGTTTGATGAGAAACCTGAGGAGAGGAAGGACACTCAGACACTGTCTGTCCTGAGCAGCAGTGCTGTGGGCTTAGTGGATCTTTTTTGAAGTTCAGCTTTGTTGCAGTCAGGAAGTGATTTACTCCATTTTACAAATTTTCATTCTGGTCTTTTCTTTCTAATCCTCATGTGATGTCTGGTTTCCCTTGCCTTGGTGTGTTTTTTTTCATTTGCCTTTTTCCATTTTGAGGACTCACGAGCCAGACTCTCTGTGCTGGTTTCCATCACTTTGTATTGTGCAGGTGTTCCAGAGCACTGCCTTAACTGGCCCCCGGGGGATGTTCCTTATGTAAGGAACTGTGCAGCCAGTGCAAGGTGGTACAAACAGCTCCTGTGCCAATTCTTCTCCCTGTGCTGGCACACGGAGTGACTGAGAGACTCACAGAAGTAGAATAGAGTGCTCTTGATTCTTAATGAGTACATCTCAGGGACTAAAACACGAGCTTATCTAAGTTCTGCTGTGGCTCAGGCTGACACAGGAGCAGCTGTAGAGCTGTGTGACCATAACCGGCTCCCCATCTCCTGCTCTGAGTGGATCTTAGTACAAGGAAGAATATGGACCTTTTATTCTTGTCCTGCTAGCTGGATGAAACCCCACTGTCTACACATCAAAGGAGTTTGATGGACTGCCAAAAATAGTAACCTATACGTAAAACATGTGCTCCATTTATAGCGATCATTTGGAAAGTTTCCTGCTACTGCAGAAATTCAGATTACATTGATTTACTGTTCAGTGCTGCAATATACTGAGAGGCTTTTCAATGAGTTCTATTGTATGCATTTGCAGAAAGGCTGGGGAGATTTCTTTCTTCCTTCCTTCCTTTCCCTTTGGTATATAATACATAATCATGTGAAGTACATCTTTCTGAGGTTTTACATAGTTCTAGTGAAGTGGGTTAATATCTACTCTACACTTTGAAAGACACAGTCACCTGTGCTGATGTTTTAGCCTTTGAAAAATGAAGTGCTGTTTCTTTTGATGTAAAGAGCATCTCTCCAGTATTTATGGAATCATTTTATTTTACCTCTCAGTTTATAGCCTGTTAGCTATGGAATATGTCCTGCACATTTTTCACAGGCACTTCAATGTCTTTTGTGGGAACAGGGATTAACCTAGCAATTAAACAGGAAAGTACACATGAGAACAGACACTCTGTGTCTGAGCAGAGGTCTGAACCAGCACTTGAGCCTATCTGTGCTGTGGTCAGCACACCCTTTCCAAGCCTCATCAATGATCTACTTTGGAGTCCTTCGTAGAGGAGTCTTAATACCACTGAACAGCTTGCATTTGTAGATAGCCCAAGCTTAGGTTTTTACAACATGACAACATGATCTATTGGGAACTGATACATATTAATGATACAGATGAACTGATGTGGACACTTAGAAATAAATCAGGGAGTATAATAGTGCTACATCCTATGCTGAGCCAACTTACACAGATCCAGTCTCTGTTAACCAAAGAGGATTTGATATTTAGCTAATAACCAAGGCTGAAAAGAAAGCATCTGTAGCTCTTATGACTCAAGAGAAGGGCCATTAATCCATGTACTCACACATGTATTGTGAAAAGCTTGCTAATATAAGAAGAGAATAAAAACCCAAAAAACAAGAGGTGACAGTAACTGGTAGTCTACAGTGTTTAATCCTGTTTGCAATAGTGGCCCTCTTTGGTTGATGACAAAGAAGACAAACTTGGCCTTCATTTCATGACTCAGATTAGGGAAGGATGTCATATTATTCTCTCAAATATATAGAAATGGCCCTTTTCCATTTCTGGCTTTATTTTTACAAAGTCTTTTTCTTCAGGCCATAACTGCTGCTAGGCACCAAAAGAGTTAATTATTCTATCTCTGGATACTATTAAATTCACCCCAATTCACTCCTCTGCTTCCCGTCTGTTAACGTCCCACAGATCAAAGCTCAGTATAGCTGCTTTAGGCCAAGAGTTCAAAATTCATATTATAACTTAACAGGAAAGCATGAGTTACTTTTCCTTCAAATAATTAATTCCCTTCTGAATTACGGTGTCTTCTCCTTCTCCTTCTCCTTCTCCTTCTCCTTCTCCTTCTCCTTCTCCTTCTCCTTCTCCTTCTCCTTCTCCTTCTCCTTATCCCTCTCCTTCTCCCTCTCCCTCTCCTTCTTCTTCTCATTACACNTCCTTCTCCTTCTCCTTCTCCTTCTCCTTCTCCTTCTCCTTCTCCTTCTCCTTCTCGCTTCTCCTTCTTCTCCTCCTTCTTCTTCTCCTTTTTATCTGAACAATTAAGTCAGGTTTTCCCATTTTATATTCCTAATCTCAAAGTTCACATCAATCTGTTTTTATGCATCATTGTGTCCCAGTCATTTGAAGGAGAAAAAAGTAATTAAATTAAACACACCAAATAAGAAAAGGGTCTATAGCATTTTGGAAAGAAACATGGATTTAGGACGGCATCAAGAAAAAAGCAAGCCTTTTGTTTGCTACTTTTCCTTTATTTGTGAATTACAAAGCCATTTTTCTTTTAGAATTCCTAGCTGGAAAAGCGACCTGAGGGCTTTGCACAGAAGGGGCTGTTTCAGCCTGCATCCAAACGGGATAAGCTCCGCCCAGGCTTTCCCTGAGGTTCTGCCGCCGATGCGCCCTCCACGCTGACCTTCCCGAGGCATCCCGCAGTTCCCCTCCCTCATTTCCCCTCCCGCAGTTCCCCTCAC
>WBMY01003815.1:183019-201213 GCA_013397315.1 Donacobius atricapilla | reverse complement strand
CGCTCGAGCTCCCCCTGGCGGCGGCGGGAGGCTGCGCTCGGTGCGCCCGCCGGCCCTGCCCGGCCCGGCCGCGATGGCAGCGCCCCTATGGAGGGCAAGGGCAAAGGAGCTCGCAGCTTTAGTTTAAGTGACAGCTCCAGCAGCACAGCGTTATTAATTAGGAATTCGCAATCTCTCAACGCCTACACTCAAGGTGGGGTCTTCTCTGAAGTACTGAATCCAGCTCTGGGATTGACACTGACCTGTTGGATATTGACCCATTGGACTGACTCCCGAGCAAGGCCACCAAGTTGGTTAGAGGCAGCTCTCCTGTGAGCAAAGGCCGAGAAACTGGGGTTGCTCAGCCTGGAGCAGGCTTGGGGGCGATCTGATTGCAGCCTTCCAGTACCTGCAGAGAGCCTGTAAGAAAGATGGAGAGGGACTTCCTCCAAGAGCATGCAGTAACATGACAAGGCAGGAAACCTTTGAACTGAAAGGGAGTAGGTTTAGGTTAGATACTAGGAAAGAGGTGAGGGTGATGAGGCACTGGAATGGGTCGGAGAAGTTGGAGATGTCCCATCCCTGAAGGTGTTCAAGGCCAGGTTGGATGGAGCTCTGAGGTACCTGGTTTAGGGAATGTGTCCCTCCCCATGGCAGGAGGCTTGGGACGAGATGGCCTTTAAGGTCTCTTTGAACCCAGGTAATTCTATAATATGTATTTTAATATATTAATTCCCAAAAGCTAATTAAAAGCCTAGGCTGTGTAATTTTGCAGCCTTCATATCAGGGTTGTGAATACTTTCTTCAGAAGTAGGACATTGAAGTATAGGTGTGAGAGATTGCAAATTGTTAATTACTATTTCTTTGCTGCTGACAAGTATTTATCCATGTCAAATACCTACCTGATTCAAGATGTATGTAAAACTAATTCAAATGCCTTTGATCTTGCCCAAAATGCCCTCAGATGGAAGTAAAAATTTTGCAGAAATGCAAAATGCACTTTTGAGGTGGTGCTGCTCAAATGGTGTAGAGGGACTGGCAATGGCTCCAGCTCAAGGACTGACATGTCCCCCTCCACAGCCTACCACTCCAGCCTCCTTCCCTTTCCAGTTCCACCCATAGCACCAGGCCTTTCCTTTCCCCCTTTAAAGTTGTTGCCTGTGACTTTTTATTAGCCATTTAGCCCAGCTCAGCTGTACAGTATGAAGAGTGCATATTTTTCCTTCTGCCTAGTGTTGGCTTTATCAGTAAAATTTGGCTGGTGCTTGATGTTCAGAGGGGTGAAGATGTGATGGGAGGGGGGGAATAGCCCAGGCCAGCTGTGTGCATACTGACTGCTCATTTAAGCAAAGGCAAGAAAGGCACCTGGCTGCAAAAAGTAAAATATTACAGGCTATATCACAAGCTTTGCATGTGAACATACGTACATATGCAAACGCTTCTTTCACATATGTACACATACAATGCATCTTTCACAGGATTCCTGCTGTAAACGTTGTCCTGTACTGGCTGATTCAATCTTCTGTAATGAAAACATTGCCACACTCTGAACTTGCCTGACTTTTCTTTTTTTAAAAAAAATAGTAACAACAGAAACTAAAACAACAGACAGAAGAAAATATACTCTAGAGTGTGTTAAAAGAATGTTTCTTGGAAAATGAAAAGCCATGGTACCACTGGAATCAGCCATTCTTGGAAAATCAAAGCCATTGTACCACTGGGATTGGCCCTTCAAAACCTCTAAAATTTTGCCACAGCCTTCACAGCTGCTACAGAAATTCATTTGATACAGCGCTGCATTCCCTTTATGGTTAATTCACACTTATCCAGTGGGTGACCTCTGCAGCTCGCAGACAGACAGTGCAGTAAGTGTGAAGTCACCTGGATCCAGAAGCAGTAGAGCTGTATTTGTATCGTCTGTCTTCCCTGGTTCAGAGAGGTGCCATATGAAGCGTCAGGTTTTTTTCTCTCCCTGCTTGGTCTGAACTTGTCGGTTGCTGTAAAATAAGTGTTGCACTGTTTAAGTTTTTGGCTGGCCAGTGTACCCCATTCATAGCCCTGGGTAACAGAAGCCTCAGTAAACCACAGATACCATGCACCCATGGAAACACCTGGTGATAATCCTTATTGCATTGCTGTTGTGCTTCCTAATTTACTGCTGGTCTCAGCGACATTATCTCTTTGCTCTGTGCAAATCTCCTTTAATAAGCATGTCTTCTTTCTAGACCTTTGTTTGCAACGTATGTATGTATTAATGCATACAAATTGCTCCCTAAATTGTTAACTACCTTAGGACACTTTTTCATCTGATGGAATCTGGACTATGTTTGATAAGCATATGAATTCCTAGAACCTTGCTGGTCCATGTTTTAATGAATATCATCATGAGATTTGAAAAAAACCTACTTTTTGAATAAAATTGTTTTACCTGACATATACAAATTCAGGAGACCCCAGTGATACCACAGCTTTTCATTTTCCAAGAAGGATTCTTCTAACACAGTCGCTGTGCTGCTACATGATCCAACCCCAGGAACACTCCTAGAAACCTAGAAAATTGGAAAGTATTCAATCAACATATCAGTTTATTGCTAAAGCAAGATCATATTCCAGTGGAGAGAATATGAAAACCAATATTCCAATAGACCACAGTCTTTTATTAACTACTGAGTGTTTTAAAACACAACAATGTGCAAAGTCTTTGTGCAAATTGAGTGCCAGGTTTCACTTTTGGACATTGTATGTTACTATTTTGATAGATTTTAAAAGTTTCAGTCCAGTAAATACAAAACTGACATATGTGCGCCAGAACAAATTCTAAAATGCACATGATGCACAAAGAGCCCAGAATATTTATTCTTCAAGAATACTGTGTTTTGTATGTTGTCTGATAGCTGTTAGGAATGCTCAAAGAAATACTTTGTAATTGCACTCTCACAGGATGTCCTTTTGTTTTTCAGAGGAATATTCCCCAGTGTTTCTCTTTTCATTCAGATGCCATGAGCACGACCACAGGAAGACATTATTTCCCCCTTACCATACAGGCATATATGTCAACATAAGATCCCTGCCATGCTGTTACACTAACAATTGTTCAGTAATTTATTTCTGTCTTGTTTCTCTCTTTCCAGTAAAAATACGTGATCCAAACCTGAGCAAACGGACTGCAGACATTTTTGTTAACCTTATAGTCTTTGATTCAGAGTCTGTGATACTAGAGAATCCGCCGTGCAGGACGAGGGTGTAATTCCATCAAGGACTTCTGGTGACCTCATAAACCATGAGAGCTGGCATGGACTTTAATGGGCACCACGTGGTTAAGTTCCCATGCATCATTTTGAAAATGTAGGGCTTCATTTGATATTGCAGAAGGATACCAGACCTACCATGTCAAATTGTTCCTCTTTCTTCTAAAGGAGCCACCCGCTTTATGTTACAGTCAGTCCTCTTTGGTAGCAAATGAAATATGCCATTCTGGAAAATTAATATTTTCTCTGGCAAAATGAACTTGAAAAGTGTGTTTCATAGAAAAGCACATATTTGGGTTATATTCTTTTAAATATACTTTCTAAAATGATGGCAGTAAATTCAAGTAAAGGTGTGGTTTGTGCAGGACTGGCTTTGCTTGCAGATTTCTAAGTAAGAGATGTTTTAAAAAATTAATTCATACCTTTGTTAGAAAATATAGGAATAGAATTTTTATGGGTCAGTTTAAAAAGTAGAGCATGTTAAACCCAGTTTAAGTCAAGCCCGGTAAGTTAGCTCAAATTGCTGATGATGAGTGACCTAAGTTAAAAGTTACTTGACCTAAAGCAATTCAACTGTATTTAGTACACCAGTTCTAGAATTCTGTTGTTAGGCATTTCCAGGGGTTCAATAAGATTGACTTGAAGTTTCAATCAGTGAAATTTGTTCTATCACCTTTGTACGGCACTTGGAGATTTTCTCCTGCCTTCTCTCAACCTAGATTTCGCCTGCTGAAACTGATGTTCAGCCATTGTGCCAACCTAGACAAAGTTGATGGTTATCAGCCTGAAAATCAGGTCTGTCACTGTGGCTATGATTCAGGTAAATGTGGCAATAGAGACATAACCAAAGCATGTCAGTTTAGCTTATCTATTGTATACGACATCTGTCTATAACAAGGACATGCTCTAAAAATTGCTCATCGTGATGAATGCGTGCCAGGAAAGGATCTGTCCTTCTTAATTCTGAGAGTACAGGTCAATGAACTGTGTAGTCTCTATTTTTTTCTCAACAGTCTAACTAATTTTATTCCTAGATTGGTTCATAAATAACAAAATCTTTGTGGCATGGCTAGATGGTGTTCCTGTATTATATAAATACTGGGATATGCTATTTTTTATTCAGCTCTAGGCAACAAATCATCTTGCTGATAAAGGGGGAAAAAGGATACCATCTACACAGAGTATCCAGAAACTCCTTGCTCTGGCCTTTCTGGCAACTTAGTGCGAAATACTTGCTGTTTGTCATTTTCTGGGATAACTTTAGAACTACATGCATCACTTCTCCCTATGCTATATTGCAGCAAGAAGTACATTTTTTCACCATGTGAATGGCTTATCCATGTATAGCATGATGAGTGCGCACCTTTTATATATTCCATGGCTTAGACCCAGGTAGAGAAATAGGATTTCTTTAGTTTAAATTTCATCTTAAAGAACTGCAAATGCAGATGTATGTGAGAAGGTTGATTCTTTGGTCTTGATATCGTACAAGATACCAATTACAGTAAACATAGATTTGATACAAGAGGTTCCCTCTTAATGACACTCAGAATGATTCCAGTTGTAATCTCATAGCTGTATAGTTAATAAATTACAAGCATATGGAAGACTGTAGCAGCCCTGGGATGCCAGTTGTACTGTACTAGGTTAGATAGTTTGTACAGGAGGAGGATCCCTAAGGCTTGTTGAATAAATAGATGCATCTTCTCTGTACTCCATGAAAAATGACGCATGTTTTTGGTTTGTTTGTACTACTTTCTCCACATGAAACGTGTATTTGGTCCAACCATTCTGTGGTTTCCTCACTTTGTGATAATAATTAACACCCTCACTGAAGTCTAAGCAGTGATGACATTTGTATAGGGGCCTGACTCTGATTTTTGTAGCTGTTTTGCCTTATGTTACTTTCAATATGCAATTGAAACCATTTTTGAGAATCGAAAGGTTCAGAGATTGTTGTTTTCTTGGTCTTATTGACCATTTAGAAATTCTTTCATGCAATATATCCTTCAGCCTTTGTGGAAACACAGCGTCTCCAGCCATATGGGTCTGGGTTGATAGCAGCAACCTCAAACTAAAGCCAGCAATGCAGGGATCTAAGGTTTTGGGGTTTGGGTTTTTTTGGGAGTGTTTTTGCCTTTTTTTTTTTTTTTTGTTTCCTGAAGAAAAAGAGAAATGGTTATAAGCAGTAAAAGGTAAAACAGTCATAAAATAACTATTGTTTAGGAGACAAATGTGTTAGGAGACAAAAAAAGGAAAGCATATATTAAACCTTACTTAAAAGATTCCTGAAGCTTTAGGGAAAACTAATTTTAAGAAATATGACAATGGTTCTCTACTCTCCTCAGTAATCTTATAAAAAAGATTAATAGCTTTGGAGTAGATGTACATATTTTGAACTTCCTTTCTGGACAGAGCACAAAGAAAACCTGGCTTGTTTGTGGCTGTAGAAGAATCATAGGTGGCTTTGTAGAAGAAAGGCAGGTAGCTGCCAGGGACATACAAGCCTCCTTCCCTTTCCCTGTTCTTTTTTTCCATGATAAATTTTTCTATATATTGTCATTTTTTTCCTGATTTTCCTAAATAAAGTGAAATGTCAAATCAGCAGAGAATCAGAATGTATTTATAAAAAAAAACAACCAAAAGGGCATCTGATGTTTTACAGACATTCCAACACCTTCAGGAAATTTGAACTCACACCAAAGGGTCTGATATTCATTTGAATCTCCATCTGTGCTGAAGCACATGTGTGCACACGACACACATTGAACCACTACAGTGGAAAAAAAAAATCCCTGCTCTTAAATTATAGCAGCTCTCTACAATTCTTCTGTAACCACAAAGGCTTTGGTAGTTTTGAGACATTGCATTGGCTTCGGGTGATCTGATCACTGGAGCTTAGTTTTGTTAAAGAAATCCCTTTGCTGAAAGATATGGAAAAGCTGTAGGAGAAACACAGGGAGCTGCAAGTTCACAGCATGAGGGTTTGGAGTAGAGGGGAAGGGTTCAAGAAGCTGTTGTGGCAGCAGACACCCTACAGCCAGAGTTAACACTGGAAACACTGCAGTTTTAGTTCCCTCACCAGAAATCCCCATGCGTGGAGGAACGGATATAGTCATTAGTCCTCAATGGGAATATGACCTTTCCCTTTAAGTATCTGTGTGATGCTTTTGATCCTTTTGACTCTCTCTAAGGGATAGATTAAATATGTGGCACAATGTCTACTCCTGAGTGAGGATTAAACCTGGCTTTTGGAAGCAGAACTACATTGCCTAGCCCATCACCATTTATCACATTCTCTGGGGACCTGTTGTCCATTTTTCTTCCCCTCCCCCTAAACTTTTAGAAAATCCCCCTTCCCTGGGGTTTAATATTGATCTCAGCTGCGTCAGCCTTGGCTTTACTATAGTTACTTCTGATTTTACACTGAAACAGGTCCTATGTCTCAGATATCTTGTTAAACAAAGTGCTATTCTGAGCCTCAGCTCTTATGCAACCTGCACTTTCTTTAACAGTTTTTTGTTGTTTGAATTTTAATAACAAATACCTTAACATGATTTATAGTTTTGTATCACCCTGTATTTCATTGGAACTCCTTGAGGATAACCCTTGCCATTTCATACTTGTATTCTGATTTAATGAAGCAGTGAAACATATGATTACCTTCAGGACCTGTGTAAATCCCATTAACTTCGACTAAGCCTAGGAACATGCTTTAGTGCTTCACCAACCAGGGGTGCTTAAGGCTAACCTGCGCATAAATGTTTTGCGGAATCAAGTCTTAGTGTTTTATTATTTTTTATTCCTGTTTCTCTTTTACTCTATCTCATGGTATAATAATTTTGCTTTTGTAGTATCCTTGCATGCTGCTTCCAAGTTAGAAGTTACACTGGGACTGAAAGTCTCATTCAGGAGAGGATAAAATTAATCCATTCTGCAGCTGTGAACCAGAGAAGTCCCAGCAAGCTTCCCAGTAAAATGAAAAAGTGATGGTATGCCACTCTGGCTCATAAAAATGTAATTTAAGCATTGCCCTCTCAATAAAAATATCACATTTAGGACACAGTAATCCCCTTCTGAACCTTATCTTACTTTTCAACAGCTCTTTGGACTCTTAGAATTGATGCACTTTGAATTTCCTGTTGGTCAGGTAGCATGACTTTCTTTCAGCTCCCTCCCACAACCACAGCTTTGAGTGTTGTTCTAAGCAGGCAATATCCAGTCACAGTTAGAAAGCAGAATCGGTGGTCTAAAATTCAGTAAATTCAGGAGCTTTAAGGTACTTAGTTGACAGACTAAGTTGACTTTGGAACTACTACTGCTCAGAGTTGTGGCCTTTGCAGTGTTGCATTAAAATGACTGAAACTTCAAAAATGCTTTTCAATTGTTTTCTCAAGACTCCTGCCAGAATCTTTGCCTTTTTTTAATACTTTTTTCTTTTAATCAGCTCCTGATTTATGACAAGAAATCACCAGACACCTACGTTTTTTGGGCTTATTAAAGCAGACAAATACTCTGGTGTTAGAAAATCATCATTAGAACATATATTTTTTTCCATATTAGATTGAATCATTGTAGGCAAGTGCCCCAATTCTCCTCCGAGCTATGGTCTGGAGGTATTTCAGCGCAAGGAAAAACTAACTCTTTCCAGTTTCTGGCTTAATAAAACCAATGTTATCACTGGGGGCAGAAGGTTGGTTCCTTTCCTTACTGTGTCCTCTACAGTATTCTACATTTTACCTATATCAAAAGATTTTCTTGCTCTGCCTTAGCATGTACAGTGTAGTTTATCTTCCAAATAGGAATCATCTTTCCAGCTTCCATGTCTGAGCTGCACTGGTGATTTATATGCTTACTGTCTGCTTTCATGATGTCTTTCCTGGCTGTCTTGTATCTCTCCCCTGTGGAGCACTGGGCCTTAGAATCATTGCAGTAAGGACAGGCAATCAGTCTTCTGTAGATACATATTGGATTTTACTGGTGCCTGAGTCTATAGGACATGCCAATGACTTTTGTGGTTCTGGAAGGGAAACCTCAGAAAAGTGTGGAGTTTTGGTTTGGATAACAGAGGAGCTGGTTGTGGCTTTTTTAAACAAAGTGTTCTTACTTTTCTTTTCATCAGATAATGCTGGGAATAGATGAGCAAGTTTCAGAAGGAGTTTTGGAGCTGCAGGGTGGTGTTTCTGCTCAAAATCACAGAGCCATATGTTAGCTTTGGACCCTCTGGAAGCAGCCTCATTGCAAAACACAGCTCTGCTTCATTCAGATAACGGATTTAGGAATATAGGTGTGGCCACATTAGGCAGCCCAAATGCCTCTCCAGCCCTGCAGCCTGTCTCACAATAGTCAGTGGTGTGTGTCTGCCAAATGTATACTGAAATTTTCTGTGCCTGTGTAAATTTGAGTCAGTCATGTGACATGTCTGTAATTAATAGTCCTTGGATTTTTTTTTTCCCCATGAATATTTCTAGCCACTTTACACACAATATAAAATTGTAGCACCTGCAACATCCTGTAAAAATGATTCACAGTGCTTGCGTGTACCTTGTCTGAAGTGTCTTGAATGAAGGATCTCTGCTTTGGTCTTGCAAATTGCTATATTATTGGATAATCTCTAGTTCTTATATGGGAAGAATCCACAAACTGT
Organism: Donacobius atricapilla; assembly: GCA_013397315.1. NCBI lineage: Eukaryota > Metazoa > Chordata > Aves > Passeriformes > Mimidae > Donacobius > Donacobius atricapilla. The sequence goes on along the minus strand of WBMY01003815.1, from coordinate 192,339 downwards.
TATTTCTTTGTATTCACCTTCGTCTTGCTATTCAATGTTTTATTAGGCCTATATTACTGCTTCTCCAACCAGAACAGTCCTGATCTGCTCAACCTTCTTCATACAGAAACTATTTCACACCTTTCTCCTTCAATGAAATTTATCTGAAACAATTCCAGTACAGTCTTCTGTCTGTATCATATCAAATGTGCATGGCCTAGCCTCAGGCTACTGAGGGAGTTTTTTTGCTAAATAAAGACTTAAATGTTATCTGAAGCAAGATTTTCCCTGTAGTTTTAGAAAAGTTGAATGCTTTGGTCACAGAAGACATGAATAGTCCTTTCCTTTCAGTGCTTCAATAGATACTTTTTTTAAACAAAGAATACTATTATTTAATACCTAAAGAAAAGATAGCAGAGTCTAAGATCACCTCTATAGCCAAAAGCATTTGGCTTGGAAATAAAAATCTTTGGACTGTGTGAGCTGCCTGAATTACCAGGTTATTTCCTTCAGTCTGAAGCAAACTTCTCTTTGAAAGGCCCTTACTTCATCCCACCATAGCATGAGGGGTGAAGAGGGTAAGAAGAGAAATATAACAAGGGATGGCAAAATGGCCAGCTCTAACCTCTGCAGTGACAAGTGAGACACAATTTCATAAATTTTATGTTCGGCCTGAAAAATTTGTCTTCAATTCATTTGCCTATGTATGGATGGTGGGCGCCACTTGAGGCAAAACAGGCTACCTGGGATGCCAGATTTTCTCTTCACACATAAGGAGAAGCTGTGTCTTTCTGGAGTGACAGCTAGTGAGCCGACGAGATATCTTCAGGGTTTAGAAAAATCATAAACCACATGTGTTCGGTAATTGTATTCCACACTGTATTTCTTTCATTCTGGTTTTCAATGTTTGTGCCCTGCATATTTGTTTTAATTTACATATGTGGTACAAGTCAGGTACAACACCCATTTGGGTACAGTTTTGATCATTTGTAAAGGATGTGCACAAAATTCCATTCCTTAAAAAAACAGTAGAAACGAGATAGTGATTGTAACTTACTTGCTTTCAGCACTCAGGCTGATGTTTCACATTTCTTTGGAAGTCTACACTTTTGTGACTGCTTCCTCTATTTGTTTTATTTGTTATAATGATCTTAAGGCAGTCATTCAGCCCTGTATTAGATTAAGGGATTCTAGGTCCATTTGATTTTGACTAGGGTTAGACCTCCCTGTGTCCCTAGGTATTGTTTTCTGCTGTTTCCAGGTATGTCTATACATAAATATATCTTTCAGTTAACTTGCTGAATCCAGAAACCTTATATACATCAGTGATAGGTTACTGGTGAAAGCCTTGAAAACATCCCGTCTTAAAAGATTTACTCAGAAATTCAGAGGTTACTAAAAATAGAGGTTACAGAGAAGTCAAATGCCTGCAGCTGAACAAAGTAAAAAAGACTAAGCAATCCAGTAAGATATACAGATATCCTTTAACACGTTAGTTGCCAATGAGATATGAATCAATTTCAAGATTTCACTTTTATTTTGTGAGTTAATTGAACCAGATTTAAGTTCTCTCACCAGCCCTTCCTTTTCTGCTCATTAGACTCCATATGAGCAGCCATAACATCGTGTGGGTTGGAAGGAACCTCTGGGGATTGTGTAGTCCAATCTCCTTCCAGTTAAAGCAAGCTGCTCAGGGCCTGGTGCAATCACCTGTGATGTATCACCAAGGAAGGACTCTTTACTGACTCTCTGGCCAGCCACTATAATGTTTTTTGGTTTTGTTTTTTCTACACATAGTCCAAATTTCCCATGTTCCAACTTGTCCTTCTTGTGCTGCGGCCCTCTGAGGGCCACAGTGTCCTGCAAGAGGCAGAATAGGTTACCAGTCTGGATACCTGTGTGTGATATAGGGTGATTGTTATTACTGTAGCCTCGAATGCAGACACACAATTTGAATGTGTATTACATGCGTCATAACAATTTCTACCTCAATTAAAATGAAAGTTTTGACAGAGAATCACATCTTATGTAATGACTTGAGCCTGCGAAATTCAGATTAATTTGAATATTAGTAAAGTCTTACTCTTTGGATTTGTATTCTATGTTCACTTACTTCCTTGAAAGTTTTTGAGGTGAACTGGCGAGCAAGTTGAACAGACAGATGAAGAGGGAAACAGCACTATTATTACTGTTTTATTTTTGGAAAAATCAAACCAAAATGCTATTTTTCCTTTAAAAAATATGTNAAATCTTTGGACTGTGTGAGCTGCCTGAATTACCAGGTTATTTCCTTCAGTCTGAAGCAAACTTCTCTTTGAAAGGCCCTTACTTCATCCCACCATAGCATGAGGGGTGAAGAGGGTAAGAAGAGAAATATAACAAGGGATGGCAAAATGGCCAGCTCTAACCTCTGCAGTGACAAGTGAGACACAATTTCATAAATTTTATGTTCGGCCTGAAAAATTTGTCTTCAATTCATTTGCCTATGTATGGATGGTGGGCGCCACTTGAGGCAAAACAGGCTACCTGGGATGCCAGATTTTCTCTTCACACATAAGGAGAAGCTGTGTCTTTCTGGAGTGACAGCTAGTGAGCCGACGAGATATCTTCAGGGTTTAGAAAAATCATAAACCACATGTGTTCGGTAATTGTATTCCACACTGTATTTCTTTCATTCTGGTTTTCAATGTTTGTGCCCTGCATATTTGTTTTAATTTACATATGTGGTACAAGTCAGGTACAACACCCATTTGGGTACAGTTTTGATCATTTGTAAAGGATGTGCACAAAATTCCATTCCTTAAAAAAACAGTAGAAACGAGATAGTGATTGTAACTTACTTGCTTTCAGCACTCAGGCTGATGTTTCACATTTCTTTGGAAGTCTACACTTTTGTGACTGCTTCCTCTATTTGTTTTATTTGTTATAATGATCTTAAGGCAGTCATTCAGCCCTGTATTAGATTAAGGGATTCTAGGTCCATTTGATTTTGACTAGGGTTAGACCTCCCTGTGTCCCTAGGTATTGTTTTCTGCTGTTTCCAGGTATGTCTATACATAAATATATCTTTCAGTTAACTTGCTGAATCCAGAAACCTTATATACATCAGTGATAGGTTACTGGTGAAAGCCTTGAAAACATCCCGTCTTAAAAGATTTACTCAGAAATTCAGAGGTTACTAAAAATAGAGGTTACAGAGAAGTCAAATGCCTGCAGCTGAACAAAGTAAAAAAGACTAAGCAATCCAGTAAGATATACAGATATCCTTTAACACGTTAGTTGCCAATGAGATATGAATCAATTTCAAGATTTCACTTTTATTTTGTGAGTTAATTGAACCAGATTTAAGTTCTCTCACCAGCCCTTCCTTTTCTGCTCATTAGACTCCATATGAGCAGCCATAACATCGTGTGGGTTGGAAGGAACCTCTGGGGATTGTGTAGTCCAATCTCCTTCCAGTTAAAGCAAGCTGCTCAGGGCCTGGTGCAATCACCTGTGATGTATCACCAAGGAAGGACTCTTTACTGACTCTCTGGCCAGCCACTATAATGTTTTTTGGTTTTGTTTTTTCTACACATAGTCCAAATTTCCCATGTTCCAACTTGTCCTTCTTGTGCTGCGGCCCTCTGAGGGCCACAGTGTCCTGCAAGAGGCAGAATAGGTTACCAGTCTGGATACCTGTGTGTGATATAGGGTGATGTTATTACTGTAGCCTCGAATGCAGACACACAATTTGAATGTGTATTACATGCGTCATAACAATTTCTACCTCAATTAAAATGAAAGTTTTGACAGAGAATCACATCTTATGTAATGACTTGAGCCTGCGAAATTCAGATTAATTTGAATATTAGTAAAGTCTTACTCTTTGGATTTGTATTCTATGTTCACTTACTTCCTTGAAAGTTTTTGAGGTGAACTGGCGAGCAAGTTGAACAGACAGATGAAGAGGGAAACAGCACTATTATTACTGTTTTATTTTTGGAAAAATCAAACCAAAATGCTATTTTTCCTTTAAAAAATATGTCTTTAAATCCATTTCCTAATAAGAACTTTAATGAAATTACGTTTTTTAAAAATTTCAAGTGCAAAAGTAGTATTAGATTTTGCAGTTTTTAAGGACCTGTCATAGAAAATTGTATTCTGTGGTATGTTATGGATGGCTGAATGTGTTATCTCTACTGTCAAACTGTTGGAAAAGTCCCCTGCGAGTTTTTGTAGTGAGACAATTACTGGCCTCCCCAAGAGTATCTGGGAATTATTGGGAGTCTAACAGAGACCACAGTTCATCCTCAGTAGGCAGTTTTGGAACGTGAAGAGGATTTGAATAGATATACACACTCTATTCCATATTGTTTAGCCTTAATGGGACAGAATGTTCATTTGCCTGTTAAATTCTACTTGTACATACTCTGACATCTTTTACCAGATGGAAGTAAACCAACTCAATTAATGCAATTTATTGTATATATAATTATATAATTTATTTCTGGTAGACCTATTTTCCAAAGTCTCACAATTCCCAATACAGAAGGAAGACTCAATTTCTGGTCTCAACAGTTTATCTTTCCTCCTTGCTGACTGCACGCTATTACATGATGATGGTGTTAATTTACTTTTCTCACTTTACCATAACTAAAAATAGAATTTTTTTCTCATAGGTCTTAAATCATTCTCAGCAGCTAACAGTTACTGATTCATTATCTTTGCTAGAATAGGAATAAGAAATAGAACTATGTTCGTGGAGGGTGGTGAACAGTTGTGAATCCAACATAATCATTTGACATCACAACCAATTTTTGCATTCATTCATGCATTGAGCAGATGTATTGTGCATCTAAATACCTAGTCTTTGGAGATTTAAAGACCTCAAATTCATATCATCTGTAGCATTTAAAGCCATCAATCTTTTTGGATCTAAATTCCAGAAATTTCAGTAGGTTAAAATTATGATTACCCTTAAGTATTTTTCTTCTGATTTGTAGAGACTAACTTGTCCCCTCTGTTAGGTGCCTAGATTCCCATTACTGTTTCAAAACAGTATCTAGAATAGTTGACTAGCTGACCAAGGAAGCGCCTAAAATCAAAAGGAAAACAGTGAACTGCCCAGAGTATGTGACTTGGTGTACCCATTTCCTGAAGATAAAATTATGCCTCTTAGCTATTTCCAATGCTATGAGCAGATTTGAAAGAGTAAAAATCGAGGATAATAACGTCTGTTTTTTATACATAATTAGAACTGCATTAGAACCAATATCAATCAAATAATGTCAAATGCCAGTGAGAAGAATTGCTTCCCAAGTGTTTCTTTTGGCACTGTTGAATACTGCATCTGTTACTGTATTTTTAGGAATATGTGTCTTGCCAGTCTTGTACTAAGAGAAGTAGCTGGGTTAATGTCCCACAGGAGATTTAAGCATACCTGTGTGACACAGATGTGTGACTAAGGGCAGCTAACAGGTGCAACCAGGAGATAGATGCAGCAGTCTGTGTCGATTTGAGCAGAAGGGAGGACAGAAGGGAGATAGAAACCGTGGAGGGTGGTATACACACTCAGCAGTGGGGCTGACCTCTCATGGCAGAAACTAAAGCATCTTCCTCTGCCCTTAACCTGAATTCCTAAGGGCAGATGGAGCTTTGCAGATTCACAGGTGTGGGGATGCCTCACTGAGGTATCCTGGTTTTGGCTGGGATAAAGCTAATTTTCATCCTAGTGGTTGGTACGGTGATGTCTTTTGGATTTAGTATGAGAATAATGTTGATGACACACTGAAGTTTCAGTTGTTGCTAGCAGTGTTTACACTAAGTCAAGGACTTTTCAGCTGCTCATCCCACCAACCCCATCAGCGAGTAGGCTGGGGACACAGTAAATTGAGGGGGAACACAGCCAATACAGGTGAANCTGTGTGGTGTTTAGCTGCCTGCCTGGCATGACATGATGCTGGGGCTGGAGGAGATGGTGTCCTTAGCTGCAGGAGGTATGCACTAATAGAGGATCTGTGTCACCAAGTAAAAGAGCTGCAGGAGGGCTACAGACTGCATTGTACCAGAGACAAGGATAGGGGTTTGATGAGATCTTGTCCAAGACCTTGTATCTCTTCAAGAGCCTGAAGTCCAGTTGTATGAAAAGGGAGGCAGAGCCAGAGCTAGGACCTTTGCCTAGAGCAGACCCTGAGCTTGCACAGCCTGAGCCCCCGCAGCACAGGAGACAGTCACTACACTCAACAAAAGAAGTTGGTTTTAAACATAAGAAAAAAACCCTTCATTGTGGTCAGGGTAGTCAAACACTAGGACAGGATGCTGGTAAAGTTTGTGGAGTCTCTGTAACTGGAGATATTTGAAATTGCAGCTGAACGTGATCCTGAGCAACCTGCTTTAGCTGAGCTTGCTTTGAGCAGGGGTTCATAAGAGATGATCTTCTGAGGCTTCTTCCACCCTCAGCAATTTTCTTTTTCATTGTCATAGTGGAATGTTGTGAAGACAAACCAAAAGAGCATAAATAGTCAGTGAGGAACAATAAATTATGAGCTTCTGGTACCTAGACTTTTTCATTAAGACATAGTTGAGGTACATATGACCTATGTATTGCTGTGCAGGCATATTCATATGTGGAAAACATCTAGTTTCTTGATCAAGATGGAACATAAAGAAAGTCTAGACAGGGTATCCATGACCAGATGTGGGGTTCAAGAAACACAATTGAATATTGAAAAAGAAAGCAGTTAGGGCATTTAGACACCACCTGATTTAGATATAAATCAGACCTTTTTGTATGTTGTTTGTTTGTCTGTTTCTTTGTTTGCTTTAAATTTTAATTCTTGAATTTTCTGCATATCTGTACTTTTGTTTCTCAGGATATTCATAATTTTTCACCTTCAGGCTTAACCATGCACAAGCAAGAGAGGAGTGAAAAAGTTCACATCCACCTCCAAAAGAGAAAACAAAAAGAGATTTTTGTCAGTCTTTCTGTACATTTCTACCTTTGAGGCCATATCATTGCTGATGCTCTGTGCCAGCAGCCCTGCATTCTTAATTTGAATATGTATGTAAAATGGATGACCCTCACCTTCCCACAGCTGTGCAACTATTATAACTTCAAATAATGTTTTACAGCTGGGGCATAGGGCTGATATACTACATGTGGTTACTGACTTCTTTATATATGGCATCCTTCAGTTCCAGTACGTGTCTGCTGTTCCTCAGTAGGGCAAATATTGACATGCAGTATTTTGCTCCCCTTTAGCGCTCACACTTCTCTTTTAACCAGATGTACCAAACTCTTTCCTAACCTAACCTGTCCCTACTACTATGTATGTTGACACCAATGTACATGTGAGTCAGTGGGCCTGTCAGCAGTGGATATTTTTCTTCTCCACTGTCGTTGGAATAATGACATCTCTTTCTTTATATGGTTTTGTGTCCTACAACTCAATAATCCAGTGCAGATGTAACTGTCTGACTGCAAGACACCAGTCTGTAATTCACCTAATAAGCCTAAACAAAGGAAATCCCTAGACTTAAGGACAGAATGTGTCCTGCATTCTTCGTATTCTGCAGACTAGAGAGCAAAATTGCGCTCCCCTTTAAAGTCAGAATAATTACCCATACCTGTATGGCCAGATTCTTTTAAAATGTAGCAAACAATATTATACGTAATTATTTTACAGCAGCAAGATTTTATTCACTATTTTAAATGTTTTCCTTGGATTTTTTTTTTACTTCAAGAAAAGAAGAATATAAATGTTTGAGAAGAATACCTGCTGAGGATAGCTTTCAGCTGCTGCGCTCTTAACTTAAGCCAAGTGCGTTGGAAGTGCAGGTATGTTTACATCTGGGTTTTATTTCTGGCCCACCTCTAATAAAGATGCAACAACGGTAAAACAAAACACAACACAACATGATAATATATGGCACATAATAAAGAACCGCCATAAGTACACAGGGGGCTCAATTTTGCTTTCACTCTATCTCTGCAAAACTCCACTGCTCATGACTAAACCTTCACAATTGTCAGAGTTCCTTGCGGTTCAAAAAGAGACATTTTCCAGAATAATGAGGTCACTGGTTCCCATTTGCCATTTCACAATATTCTGTTTATTCCTAGAATCCCTGTTCTTTCAGCAATAGCTGATGCTCTCTGTAGCTGTTACTCCTGTGGGAATTGAGACTTTAAACATTCATTAAAAAGTGAATTGCTATTGTTGACAAAATACAGATGGCCAAGCGTGAACTACTGACACCTATGAGCATACTTTCAGTGCAGTGCATGGCGACGTGGCCATGTGAGGGCTCTGGTTGCTTTTACCAAACCAATTTGTGTCCTTTGTTACCAGACTGGCCCCAGTGTGTGCTTATATTCCTTTTCCTAAATATGGCACAAACTGTTAAAGTAATTTCTTTAAAAAATGAACTGAACTTATTTTTACTTTTGTGAGTGAGAAAAGATATGCTCTTTCACAGCAAAACTATTAGTGGACAATATTTGTACAAGTCTCAGCTCACAAGATAATTACCCTGAGTCAAAGCTCTGCTTCAGGCTGCTGCAAACATAACATTCGATGAGTCCCAGAGGCTCTGTCTAAGCCTTTGGGTGGGGTGTGCTCCATGACCGAGTCCTTGTTCATCTGGGGGGCACCTGGCTGGGCCAGAAACTGGAGTGTGGGGGTGAAGGCTTGAAGGGAGTGAGCAAGAAGCCAGGGTGCAGCTGGGGCACACACAGATACACAGACACACACAGACACACAGACACAGACACATGGGTGTAGGCGCTGGGAGGCACACCCAGCTTCTGCAGGTTAGACTCAGACATTGCTTTAAACCAGCCTTGTATTTAAATAGGTTATTAAGCTGCAGCCAGCAGACTTAGTCTCTGAAGAGTGCAGTTAGATGCTACACCTGGGTGTAGCATGCAGCATTACACTTGCTTAATGACATGTTCTGCACTCCAGGTTAACATGTGGAAAAAGCTGAGGGGAGGCTCAGGCATTTAACATTTTCAGCCTTGGGAATACTGTATAGTAAGCTAACACCGAGACAATAAGATGAATCTGGTTGGAGTTTCTTGCTTTTTTTTCAGCACTTCTAGAGATAGAAGTTTTGGGCAGGGAGGTAGAAACTGCAAAGCTACATTGAGTTTTAGGTTATTTGGGGCTTAAGTTTTTCCTGGTTTTGTATCTTCTCATCACCACTATAACTTACTTTTTTTCCATTCACTCTTATATATATGAGTAACTTTTTTTTTCACTGTTTTGCTACTGATATATTCAAACTCTTCTTTTTTCCCTCCCCTTTAATTACAGTTTTGCGGTCCTCTTTTCTCCCCCATAGTCTTTTTTTTTTTT
>WBMY01003815.1:123138-182805 GCA_013397315.1 Donacobius atricapilla | reverse complement strand
CTTTTTCATTAAGACATAGTTGAGGTACATATGACCTATGTATTGCTGTGCAGGCATATTCATATGTGGAAAACATCTAGTTTCTTGATCAAGATGGAACATAAAGAAAGTCTAGACAGGGTATCCATGACCAGATGTGGGGTTCAAGAAACACAATTGAATATTGAAAAAGAAAGCAGTTAGGGCATTTAGACACCACCTGATTTAGATATAAATCAGACCTTTTTGTATGTTGTTTGTTTGTCTGTTTCTTTGTTTGCTTTAAATTTTAATTCTTGAATTTTCTGCATATCTGTACTTTTGTTTCTCAGGATATTCATAATTTTTCACCTTCAGGCTTAACCATGCACAAGCAAGAGAGGAGTGAAAAAGTTCACATCCACCTCCAAAAGAGAAAACAAAAAGAGATTTTTGTCAGTCTTTCTGTACATTTCTACCTTTGAGGCCATATCATTGCTGATGCTCTGTGCCAGCAGCCCTGCATTCTTAATTTGAATATGTATGTAAAATGGATGACCCTCACCTTCCCACAGCTGTGCAACTATTATAACTTCAAATAATGTTTTACAGCTGGGGCATAGGGCTGATATACTACATGTGGTTACTGACTTCTTTATATATGGCATCCTTCAGTTCCAGTACGTGTCTGCTGTTCCTCAGTAGGGCAAATATTGACATGCAGTATTTTGCTCCCCTTTAGCGCTCACACTTCTCTTTTAACCAGATGTACCAAACTCTTTCCTAACCTAACCTGTCCCTACTACTATGTATGTTGACACCAATGTACATGTGAGTCAGTGGGCCTGTCAGCAGTGGATATTTTTCTTCTCCACTGTCGTTGGAATAATGACATCTCTTTCTTTATATGGTTTTGTGTCCTACAACTCAATAATCTAGTGCAGATGTAACTGTCTGACTGCAAGACACCAGTCTGTAATTCACCTAATAAGCCTAAACAAAGGAAATCCCTAGACTTAAGGACAGAATGTGTCCTGCATTCTTCGTATTCTGCAGACTAGAGAGCAAAATTGCGCTCCCCTTTAAAGTCAGAATAATTACCCATACCTGTATGGCCAGATTCTTTTAAAATGTAGCAAACAATATTATACGTAATTATTTTACAGCAGCAAGATTTTATTCACTATTTTAAATGTTTTCCTTGGATTTTTTTTTTACTTCAAGAAAAGAAGAATATAAATGTTTGAGAAGAATACCTGCTGAGGATAGCTTTCAGCTGCTGCGCTCTTAACTTAAGCCAAGTGCGTTGGAAGTGCAGGTATGTTTACATCTGGGTTTTATTTCTGGCCCACCTCTAATAAAGATGCAACAACGGTAAAACAAAACACAACACAACATGATAATATATGGCACATAATAAAGAACCGCCATAAGTACACAGGGGGCTCAATTTTGCTTTCACTCTATCTCTGCAAAACTCCACTGCTCATGACTAAACCTTCACAATTGTCAGAGTTCCTTGCGGTTCAAAAAGAGACATTTTCCAGAATAATGAGGTCACTGGTTCCCATTTGCCATTTCACAATATTCTGTTTATTCCTAGAATCCCTGTTCTTTCAGCAATAGCTGATGCTCTCTGTAGCTGTTACTCCTGTGGGAATTGAGACTTTAAACATTCATTAAAAAGTGAATTGCTATTGTTGACAAAATACAGATGGCCAAGCGTGAACTACTGACACCTATGAGCATACTTTCAGTGCAGTGCATGGCGACGTGGCCATGTGAGGGCTCTGGTTGCTTTTACCAAACCAATTTGTGTCCTTTGTTACCAGACTGGCCCCAGTGTGTGCTTATATTCCTTTTCCTAAATATGGCACAAACTGTTAAAGTAATTTCTTTAAAAAATGAACTGAACTTATTTTTACTTTTGTGAGTGAGAAAAGATATGCTCTTTCACAGCAAAACTATTAGTGGACAATATTTGTACAAGTCTCAGCTCACAAGATAATTACCCTGAGTCAAAGCTCTGCTTCAGGCTGCTGCAAACATAACATTCGATGAGTCCCAGAGGCTCTGTCTAAGCCTTTGGGTGGGGTGTGCTCCATGACCGAGTCCTTGTTCATCTGGGGGGCACCTGGCTGGGCCAGAAACTGGAGTGTGGGGGTGAAGGCTTGAAGGGAGTGAGCAAGAAGCCAGGGTGCAGCTGGGGCACACACAGATACACAGACACACACAGACACACAGACACAGACACATGGGTGTAGGCGCTGGGAGGCACACCCAGCTTCTGCAGGTTAGACTCAGACATTGCTTTAAACCAGCCTTGTATTTAAATAGGTTATTAAGCTGCAGCCAGCAGACTTAGTCTCTGAAGAGTGCAGTTAGATGCTACACCTGGGTGTAGCATGCAGCATTACACTTGCTTAATGACATGTTCTGCACTCCAGGTTAACATGTGGAAAAAGCTGAGGGGAGGCTCAGGCATTTAACATTTTCAGCCTTGGGAATACTGTATAGTAAGCTAACACCGAGACAATAAGATGAATCTGGTTGGAGTTTCTTGCTTTTTTTTCAGCACTTCTAGAGATAGAAGTTTTGGGCAGGGAGGTAGAAACTGCAAAGCTACATTGAGTTTTAGGTTATTTGGGGCTTAAGTTTTTCCTGGTTTTGTATCTTCTCATCACCACTATAACTTACTTTTTTTCCATTCACTCTTATATATATGAGTAACTTTTTTTTTCACTGTTTTGCTACTGATATATTCAAACTCTTCTTTTTTCCCTCCCCTTTAATTACAGTTTTGCGGTCCTCTTTTCTCCCCCATAGTCTTTTTTTTTTTTTCCCCCCCAGCTTTGGTTCTTTTTGAGGTGTAGAAAATTGCAACTTGCCATTGTTTTTTCTCCAAATGGCATTTCCCATCTATTGTGTGTGCATGGATATGTGTGTTTGTGTGTGCATAAGAGAGAGGAGAGGAGATACTGTAAGGCTGCCAACAAAAATCAAAATTGGAGGAGACAGGAGAGCAGAGGGAGTAAGAGACTGTCTTATTGAACTTGGAGAGGAATGAGGCCCACCTGGGGCTGAACCAGCTATTGGGAAGATTAAGGAAATAAAATAATTACGGAAAGTTAGTGCTGGAATTGTGAATGGGCCTGAGAGACCTGGCTGAGGCTCAGGAACTGGGAGTGGTGACTGCCTGAGCTGAATCAAGTGCTCAGTCACTCAAAAATGGAACAAACAAGGATAGAGTAGACACACTGAGAAACTGTACTTTTGTACTTTGAATTAATATTTTTAGCCTTATGAATTGAAAGAGGATGACTCTTTCTTTTCTAAAGAATGAAATCTGAAAAATATAAGCCCAGGTCCATTTGGTGAACATTTAGAGTACTATGACCAAATACCCAGAAATAAGAACGCAGGAATGCTGTACAGCTATCCTGTAAGGAATAGCTCCTCCAATCTTTGACCTTTCAAACCAGAGCAAGCTCTTGGCACCAATGCAGTGAAACACAAATGGGGTCAGCACAGTTAAAAACAGACATAGCTGTGAGCCTAAGGTTCCTGCTTCTCCATGTTTTTCATAAAGAAGACTTAAGGTAATCTCTTTCTAACTGAGTGGGTGTTGTCTGCTTCTGAAATGCATTATCCCAAAGCTAATGCTAAAATGTAAAGAACAGGACAGTAGCTTGAAAATTCATTTTTTGTATAATCATCCAAATGACTCCAGTGTACACCACAATGAGAATTTAATGCTTCATCTTTTACTCTGTGGCTTTTAGATTCCTATTCCTTTGAACTCTTAAAAGTTCACTGAAAAAAATGCACTTCAGTAAATAAAAATATCTTCCAGCATGCACGTTTCCTTAAAAAAATAAACCCAAATTCTTTAAAAATCATCTAGTTTAGCTTGCTAATACACTTTTTATAATATCAAATAGATTTATTTGGTAGGATGTGTATTATTAAGTCATAAATGAAGTGTGGCTAGAAATTCAGAACCAGTTCCTCAGCCTCAGCTGGCATAAATGGTCACAGTCATCCACTTCAGCATGTCAAGTTCTGCTCATGAGCGATAGAAGTAAACTGCTTGAAAGGTGCAAAAATTTGGTGGACAATATGAAAATGAGATGATCAGCACATGTTTCATTATCTTTTGTCTGGTTTGATATATCCATTTGAATGTATAAGCATGCTACTTAAGCCTTGTTTTTCATATTTCTTTGTAAATATCCCTTAATAGCTTATTTATTGTTAACATAATGACGGGACTTACAGCTCAATGTTGCATATGCAACTCTTTTAGTATTATGGCATATAAAAATTTGTAAATACAGGGATATTTTAGACTAGGCTGATATAATAATATGGTAGGTAGTATGAAACTTTCTTATGAAAGAGAAGCAAGTTTAACCAATCAGTGATAAATGAAATACAAAATTCTTGTATTCTAAATCTTGATGAATACCATTAACACTTTATGACTAAGGGATTTAAGAAAAGTTGGAGGAGGAATAGGATAGCAGTGATCAGAGTCAGATTTTTTTTTTTATTGCAAAGAAAGAGAAAGAAGTCATAAAAAGAAAAACATCTCTTAATTGCTGTGTGCTAGTTTTTTTCTGATCACAACTTGCACAATTGATACAGTAAACAAAACTGACAGGAGAACATGTCATTATGAGATGTCACAATTCATGCTACCAATTCTTGTGGGTCATACAGTCCTCACCAGACCACTGCAGAAAGCATACAATTTTGAAATACTTGGAGGGGCCCACCAGATATTAACTTAAGAATTATTAGTTGTGGGTCGAAATAGGCTGAAGGCATTTCCTGCTGTGAACAACACTTGGAAGTCATCCTTTTGCTGTACTGTAGAAAACAATGGCAGAATTTATGCAGGATTCATAGACAGCAGATATCCCTAGACACTTCAGAAATGCTATCAAATTAAAACTGCTCTTCAGTAAGGCTTCATATTTTGTTTTTGTTGGCTGTATAACAATAATTCATGTGTGAATGTAAAATGAATCTTATTTACTTGATTGTTGAAGTATGGATATTGGGAGATAATGAAGTCAATTTTTTAGTATTTATTTTCTATTCTGGTGGAGGTGATAAAGACTTCCTAAATTATAGCTGATGAAAATGCAGTCAGGAACTGTGGACATGGCCTACCCTGAAATCACAATCAAGCCTCCATGTCTCTCTGACCTAACTCGTGACTGGTTGCTATTAAACCTGTATGTTCTCTTTTTCTGATGGATTCAGTTCTGTAAATCTCGTCAAGCACTACTATACCCAGGAGGTGCAATTGGAAAAATCTCAGTTTATATATTTGGGAAGAGCTATCTCTCCAGCCCTGTATGTTTGTTGATGACTCCGTACCACTCAGTGAGAGTCCAGATCATACTTTTACTTACTGTGATATCTTTGACTTTGATGAATATTGGCCCGCAGGCTCTGAAGGGAGTTTGACACTATGCTGTCCTAACCACCTTTACTCTCTCATTGCGGGAGACCTAGAGATAGATAAATATCAAGGTTTTCCTCACGTCTGTGCAAGCCCAGACAGTAGCATGTGGGCATCACCTGGGTGCTTATTTTCCTTTTCTTTCTGTCACTGGACGCAGGGATTGGCTTATAGCAGTAGGAGGTGAGCAAAGGTTTTAGTGGAGAACCATAACAACCAGATGCTACAAATGAGCTGACATAAAGGTTAGTATGTTGACTATTCAAGGCAGAGCAGATTAATTGCTTATGATAGATGCAGGAAGATGATGGGAATCCTGCTCCCTTTTCTTGTTTGCCCTAGGAAAAGGCTACTCTGAGGTCCCTCTGACTTAGGGCCATGCTAATGAGACAGGCTTACCACTCTGAGTTATTATTCACATTTTCCTTTAAGTCCACAGATGTGGTTGCTTAAACGATTTTGAATGTTTGGATCTGATGTATTTAAGACTGAATATTGTGCTCCATTCTTGTGGAAAGGTACTGAGAAGTACTGTTGTCTGTTTGAAACATCATGCTATCCCTGCATTCAAATTAAGTGATCTAGGCTTCTATACGGTTTTTATCAGTACGAGGCATGGCATGGACTGGGATCAAGAGCAAACAGGTACTATATGGCTGGCTGGCTGCAGAAAAGGGAGGCTGAAAAATTAGCAAAGGTTGATTTAATGATGTAGCAATTTCTTGGAGAACCAGCAATGTCAGTCTTCTTTTCCCTTCTGTTTGAAAACTGAGAAAAGGAGGGATTTTCCTCTTTCTGTATGTCCAAACAGATTCATGTATGTGAGATAAGAAATTCTACATAACAGCTTTTATTTACATCTAGGTAACAGTGAAACTTCATCTGGCTTATGTTACTGAGAATAGTGTACTGGATTTGGTAAAATCCCCATCTAACCCATTGAGTACAAAGCTTCTCTAAAGACAGACTCATTTTTTCACTAAGCCTAAGAAATATGTGAATACATTATTAATGTTAAAATATTCTCTGTGTACAAGGAATAAAATGCTTAGCACCTAATTGAAGTTGGGTATAGTACTGGGTTTTGGTACCATCTAATTAATTTGCAATAATACCCATCTTTATTGGTTAGTATCAATTTGCAAAACACTAAGCAGAGGAAGAAAGTAATTTGTAACATTAGTACTACTTCTGAGAAGTCATTAGAATTTACTTGACTGTCAGGATTAGCATGGATTTAGATTTGGTTGCTCCTAAAGTTGGAAATAAAAGAACCTTTCATTTTCAAAGTACAAGAAGCAAAACATATTCTCTAAACTCTATCATAACAGTGGGGAAAAAAAAATTCCTGTGATTAAGAAATACCAATTGACACTTTGTGTAGAACCTGTATTGATTTGGATCAAATGGGGTGAAGCTTCTTAGATAGATAGAAATACAGTGTTATATTTGCAGGGGAGAAAGGGAAGAGGAATGATTGACTGACAGTAGGCAAATTTACCTTCTGTCCTTGGTTGTAAGTAGGACATAATAACATTTTAAGTTATGGAGCAGCTAGAGAATATTTTACTGGAAGCCATTCTAAGCAATGGCTGGAATAGGCTGCATGAGATCCTTATCTGTCCCAAATCTCAAAATGTGATCAAGGCCACTCAGTAAAATGTTTGGATGTATTGGAGTGTGCCCAAGTACAAACCATACTAGGAAAGCCAATGATTTCTATTGGCTTGGGGAATTTTTGTATCAGGACTTTACAAAGCCTCAAGTAGGACCTATTGTACTATATGAAAGTGTAGGAGGGAATGAAGTTTGATGTGCTGGATATTTTATTTAAAGAGTTAATGAACTGACATATGTTTATACTTACTACTGATAATCTTCCTTTGGAAAATCCATCTAACTCCTCAACTGTAAAAAATTGGCATCCTATATGACCTAAATTGGATTTGAAAATGATATTTGGATAAAAATCAAAAAAATATATCCTACTGGTTATATATGATTGCTTTATTATGTTTGATAAGAATGAAAAGCCAAAGGATTTGACAGTCCCAGAGCCTGGCATGTAAAATGAAATTCCTGAATGTAAATTAGACAGATTAAACTATCCTTTAAAAGACTCACGATGGAGAGAAGGATATATTTAAAATCCAATAAACTTCAGACCTCCTTAAAATGGCTTAAAATGAGGTCCCAAATGCTTGCTAAGAAGAAACTCCGCTGGTTTTCATTTAATAAAAAAATCGTGGATTCTAATTTGAAAAAAACGCCATCACTGTATTCACCTTGCAGAAATAAATATGAAACCATATGGAGAAGCATATTTCCACAAATGTATTCCAATTTAAGATGAATTAACTGTATGTTCTACTTTGTAATCAAACAACAACAATTTTCTTGTATTTCTCTACAACTATTAAATAAAATAATTTCAGCTCCCGTATGACTTCTCATAAGAAATACACAAAAAATAGTGCTTTTGATAGAAGTTCTAAATGCATATCCTCATAATTTTTTGTAAAATATAGGTGTCTTAAGTAAGGATGAGGTATTTTTATGTTACTAAGTTGCATATGTGATTGGCTGTGCTGGTAAAAGAGCACAAAAGAGTCTTTGTTATACTCTCAGTAGAGCTATTTATACATTGTGACTTACTGTGTCCAAAGACTGGTTCTTGCTTCCCTTAAAAAGTAGTCCCTCCAAATAAAATACAAGCTATAAACCCTGACATTACTCAAGCCCTATCTATTGAAGTAACAACAAAAAACGCACATGATTTTGCATTGCCTATCTAGAGTTCTCTTGAGTTTACTTAAATACAGTTCCAGATGAAGCATACCGTGAATGCAATGCCTTCCATACCTACAGAAGCAGAGAGACATTTTATTTGGTTTAAAAATAGTGATGGTCCAAGAAATTGGGTGTGTCTGCAGGGTATAGCTGAAGCTGGGGAGGAGTGCAGCAGTTCTGGTTATTGCATAGATCATAAGATCTGTAGTCAGCAAATACTTTTTTTGTGTTGTGCTTGAAGACCCTGGCAGTAGACCTGATACATGCCTTGGTCTTAGTGAAGTTTTAATGGAATCAAACAGTATAAAAAATAACTATGTCTATATGTCTTCCCTCCTAGTTCCCTATGCCTATGGTCAACCACAACTCTTTCCCCCATATCTGTATGTGCTCACTAATGTTTTTCACTTTGATTTCATGGTATTTTTAAAAGGTAATGTGCCAAGTTTCCAACAGCTTCTATGTAGATCTAGGAGAGGACCCCCAAAGCAAACCATCAAAAAAACAGAAAAGAAAGGGACAGTGTGATAAGTTTTCTGTTCTTCCCATTCCGAGAACACACTTGACTTTTTGTAGCCTTGTACTGTTGGGCAATAACCTTAGTACAGAAAGATATAAGAAAAATCTCATTCCTTCATACAGACCAGTGTTCAGTACAGGCATAAACAAGAATTCTTGAAACCATGAATATTAGAAAGCTTCTTTTAAAATTTTCAATGCGCTGTAAAAAATTTTAATAAGACTCCAACCAGCTATTAACATGACTTTTTTTATTTGGAAGGAAGAAATTCCACTGTCCTACAGTTTGCAATCCTCTCATCCATATTGTAAAGTTTAATATAAATAATGTATATCTCTATATATTATAAAATGTTGAATTTGCTGCTTTAGCTATCTTTCTGACTTTTTTTTCTGCCCCAATACATTCAGTATGGCCTTTGATTTTTCTGTCTGTGATCATCCTGTAGTGTGCCAGGAGAACTCATTCACCATTTCCCTGCCAGGAATAATTTAAGCAGGCGACAGGTGTGAATGGGAATGAAGTGAAAATTGGAACTATTTAACTGCATTTAAACCAGCACTTATGTACATAATGCATGTCTTTTCCCCCAGAGAACACTCAAATCTCTCATTTTAAATGTGTTAATAGCATTTATAGACTAATTTTGGTTTAATTAGTACTATTTTTCTGTAAAACTAAAACAAAACAGAGTTAAGCAGAATCTCTGAAGAGCCTTGATTCCTTCACACACACTTCTCGACCAAGGAAAATAGACTCAATTTACCCTAAACCTTGTACCATTTGCATTGAAACACCACAGCAATATTTAATGAAGAAAAGGAAAAAAATGCTGTTGCTTTTTGTATGCATTATGTGTTTTTTTTAACAGCTTCGAATTCTGTTCCCATCCTTAAATAGCAAAGCATAAATAAACTTTAATTTTCATGGCAATATTGTATTCACAGGTATTTTCACCCATTTCAGGAACAGTATAACATACACACAGAGACATATTTCAAGTGAGCTGTAGGGTTTTCACTGATTCTTGTGCGTCTTAACCAATTAAACTAGATAAACTGTAATTTTTTGGTTGGACTGTTAGGAATAATTCAAGGAGTGCTCTGTATAGATTCATTAGTTTTACCCTCACACTTCATAATTATTATGCAGCAAGTTAAGTTTTATTCACAGTTCTACACATAAATCCTGAAGCTCTTGGTTATTTTTTTCCTTGTGTCAGAATGAGCTCCCAATAACGTGAATGGAAGTTCAACTTGAGTAAAGATAGAGTAACAAAAACTGGATCCGGATCTCAGGATTTGGCACATGGACACTGGATCTATTAAGTCATCTTGTCCATACTCCTGCCAATGCAGAATTGTTCCCTTCAGCATAATCTCCAGTGCCTTATTCAGTCCAATTTTAAATGACTTGGGTGAAGTGGTTTCCATTACTTCACTTGGTTGAAGTATTACTTATTCCACAGACTAATATAATGCTTTTCAAGCTGCTTCATTCTCATGGATCACTTCCCAATCCCAACATTTCCCCCAGACGAACGTGTATGAGTAAGGGTAAGGAAAATGTGTGTAGAGTATAAAGGCCAAAAGGAAAAAGTGGCATGAAGTCCTTCCCCTAACTCCATTTTTTTATGTCTTTCTCCTTGCTTCATATTTCTCAAGTCTGCCTCTTCACTTTTGCCAGTGAGACTTGGACCAAACTCCCTGAGAAACAGATCCACTGTAAATTTTTCCCCACTTTTCTTCATGTGATTGATTCCAAAACTGTCCCACTTCCCCCTCCCCTCCTTCTGTCTTATATCCTATTATTATTACTGTCCTCCGCATTTTATTTATTTTTAGATCAGCACTGACTTTAACCAGTTATTGCTGACTCTCCATTATTCATTATTCATTATTCATTATTCTTTATTCATTATCTGCCACTTAACTCTTAAGGTGTTATTCTGATTAGAGGGAATGTTTCATAGGGGTCCATGGAGTTTTTTTTGCAGGTGAATATGGATGTGTGCAATAAATATGACATTTTACAACTTATCAAGAACACTAAAATCAATTGTAATTGTAGACAAGATTGAAAAAAAAAAACCATTGAGAACGGGCACAAAGGTTTGTGGGCTCTGTTTTGTAGTATATCACATGTAAACAGATAGTTAACACTTTAACTCACAGTGCATGCAAAATGAAGTTGAAATACTTGGTACTGTAACTGAAATTCTGTGCTAAGATCTTTGTTTCAGTTTTCAGCTATATATACAGTAGATGCTGGAAGAACAAAGACTGAAATTGGCACTTTATTGAGATGTGGAAATTCAACAGCAGGAAATAATCTTTGAAAGAAACCCCTATTTCCGTCCTCTTTTTTTTTTTTTTTTTTTTTTAATATATCCTTTAGTAGCTGATCACTTAAAACAGGTGCTGTAACTCATGATTGGACATTAAACATTTACAATGGATGGTGCCTGTGTTTAGAGACAACTTTATGTACCACTGCTTGTAAGGCACTTCCTTTCAGGAATCAAGTGGAAATAAGATCACGTAACACTCTGTCAGATTATACATTCAATTATTACAGCTACTTGAATTATTCACTGGAATTCACTTGCTCAGTTTATTTTAATATATGTAATTATTCAGAAATGAAACTCGGTTCCTACGAATATGTTCTTTCAATAAAGCAATAAAAAAGGATGCTATACGGTCACAAACATGCCCAGGTTTCTGGGCTGTGACAGCTGTAGTGGGAACATGTGAAAGAAGTTGCCAGTCATCCAAAAGGGCAAGCATGCTAGGGCAAGTCTGGCCATGCCAGTGAGAAAGTCAGAGCGGGGTCCTGAGGCCATGGTAAGAAATGGTGCCTGAGCTCTGAAAAGCCTTATTGCAGCTTTGTTTGACTAATTTAGATTCTCAGATGGAAATGAACTGCTACCAACTGCCATCCATGTGGCAGCTTCATGCAGGATGATTACTGTCAGAGGTATATACTCACCTTCACTGTTTTACCAGCTGTTCTCTTTACTGAGATATCCCTATTTGCCTCCAAAACATCAGCATCTGTAATTTCAGCTATGTGGAAATGAGGATTCACACTCAGCACAGACCACACTGTACTGAGTGCGATCAGACATCTAATAACATGAGTAGGGGTGTTTTAAAGATCCATCCATAAGCTCTGGCAGGATGACCGAGACAATTGTCTCATGGTATAGTCGAATTCAGGGGGCTGTGTGCCCCTTCTCTTTTTTCTGCTCAAATAAAGGTTTTATCTGATCTGATACTTGTGCCATTGTATGAAATTATGAGGTGCTTGTCATGTAGAGAAAAAGCAAGCTCTTTTCTGAGGAAAAGACACAGATGAACTTTGAAAGCCATCCTGCAGTGTGGGGATTTTCTTCCATTGCCTTGTGAAGTGTTTGTGTACCTGGAATACACTGTGCAGAGACAACTGTGTTGAGATGCTTTGATAGTTAGACACATTTTGTCTGCTGAGCAGAGGCTTTGCTCTTTTCACATGCCACTCTTATTAACTATTGCCTTCCATCTGGCAGTGATTATTCAGGAGCCACAAGGGACCTGCAGCACCTCGGCTGGGTGCAGCAGGGGTAACTTCACCTGGCATACTGGGAATAGTTGGGCATATTTGACTTTCTCCCTCCAGAATATGTAGGTGAGCACCCCTCTCACTTGTCCTAACTCTGCATAGATATAAACTACATGAATATAAAATACCTAGGATGTAGAACAAAGAAAACACGTCTTCTTAATCCTTGCTTCACATGTATGAATATTCATGATGAATCATGCATCATTAGCCCTAGATGTACTTATAGCAAGCAAGAAAAACCTTAATGCCAAATATCTAAGGTTTGTTTAATAGATTTTTTTTTCTTGTAAATCGGATATTTAAGAGAGTCCTTTACATTTAATCTCAATCCAGAGCGAGATTAGTGAGATTGGTAGATTAATTTTTCTGCTCCTTAGCACAGGAGACAGAACATCCATAAAAGCAACATTTTTCCAACACGTAGTATAAATGCTCTGCTATTCTAAGGACAAAGAGCAATAAAACAAAAATGGGATATCACCCAAGAAAAGATTTGAGAGGCAAATAGAACCTGGAAAAGAAAGAACACAGGAAAACGAGACACAATACAGAAGGTATGTCATATAGGAAACATTACATCCTCCTTCTGGAGACAGCTATCCTCAAACCTGCTTTTATCAAAACAAAAGCTTCTTTGACCATAATTGGTCACAAAGGCATTGGATCCTTTTTGACCTAGTCCTGTGTAAAGATGACATCTGGATTTTTTGTAATTTTTTTGTCAGAACAGGTCTTACGAGTGGTAATTTTTTTCAGAATACATTTATATTGCCTCCAAGCTATTATTCACCAGGACTATATGCATGGGAAGAAGGGTAGTGAACGAGGCTGTAGCCAGACCTGTCCCCATACTGGTGTACTGTCATCAGAATATTGATTAATTAAACACATTCTCAGAGAAAAAACTCCTACTGAAATCTTTCATAAAGTCCCTAGTAATTAGAATGTTGAGACTTTGAGCCCTGAGAGCAGGCTCTTTAAGCACCTTCTTATTCACTACCAAACTACCCAGGGTATTGCCATGCGGTGAACTCATTCAGATGTTACGTTCCCACTTACCTGCTCTACAGTAAGGGTGAGCAGAGCCAAGGTTTCAGGCATTATTACCTAGGCTGTAGTTAATTGCCGTTATACTCAGCTTCAGGAACACAATCTGTAGGGCAGAGCCTAGGTCCCCAAGATATAGCTTGCTGACAGCTATTGACTGACAACTTATAGCACAAGCAGAGACAGTGACAAGTTCTCTTAGACAACTAAAGGGAAAGACCCTCAATATGTTTTTCGTCTGATTAGGTGTATGGAGATTACTGCTTCATTTTGCAGTAAGTAAACACAAGACAGACCTTCTTTGAAGAATATGCCTTAGAAGCCTTTAGAAAAAAAGAAAAAAAAAAACCCCAACAAACAAAAAAGCTAGCAACAACCACCCCAAATGTTTTCATGCTAGAATTTGAAGTGCAGCAGGATCACTATGGAGAGTTCTGGCTGAAAGCCCACTATGAACCCCACTATTGAGTCATGTTCTGTAAAGGAGCTGAAGAATATCTTTGCTTTGTAGATAGTAGAGTGCCTTCACAAAGTCCTGGAGTACTTTGCAACAATCTCCGTCATAATGAACAAACATGAACTCTAGAGCACAGAAAAGATGGTAGAAAGCAGTAGCAGATGAAAGAGTGTTTTTAAACTGTATACAAGTGTCTTGGACCTGAAAGGCCTTACAGTTCTCCTTCTCATTAAAGGAAAATTATTGTTTACACTTTGGATTAAAAAATATATAAATTATCTTCACCTCAATACATTCTTCAGAATCTGTAGATGTGGACTTTGAGAAGGTTTTTAAAACATCCTACTCAAGATGATAAAGAATTTGAGTGACTGTCACAAGTTGTGCAGGTGATCTAATGCATTTGTTTTACTTGTCTGAAAGAAACAATGTACTTTAGTGAAGCATTTGCTTTCACCAAAGCCCACCTGTGTTGCTGATGGCTGTTGTGCCTTTGGCTTGTAATGGAGGCTGCTGTATGGTGAGCAGGAGGTTTGGAGAACAAACAGAAACCCTTGTTTCCTTTCATTTAAGGAAAAGAAAGCAAGGCAGAAGGAGCAACACTGAGCAGCTACCTGAAAGCTGCTTTGTCTCTGCTTCATTATGCCATGATCCCTGAACTGTTTTTTGATGAAGTATATAATATATTGGAAGAAATCACCAAACTATATCTACAATAAGTGGTCAAATTTAGAATGTTCACTCTTTGATGAGTAGAGATAGCAGTGTAAATCCTACTGAGCAGATGCTGTGCTTTTTGAAACAGGACTTGAAGTCTGATATAGTACCTAATAATGGACTTGACAGCAAATATGATAAGGCAAATACATGGTTGTCAAACTCCACTTATCACCTTTTTCATCATATGTAGAGCAAAGAAACCATAACAGTACAACATACTGGCAGCATGAGAATCTGTCTCGTTTAACATTGTGCTACTGTTGTCAGTTGGGAGAGCGCATACGCAGTTTGGTGATCTCCCCTGAATACTCAGGATCTTTTAAAGTTGGTGGAAATGTGAATGCTTGTAGCATCTGCTTTTTACATTGTAGTGTTCTGCAACCTTAAAAACAGATGTCTGAAATAGTTTATTGTGCTTTTCCTCAAATATTATACAGCACCGGTATGTGCAGAGCACAAAGGATTATCTCAACGGTATTGTGTAGGTCTTTGTCTTTAGTTTATGGTCTCTGTGATCTATTGTATGTAAACCTTTTTATGAGACTGGGAAGGGGTGGTAGCCTAAGTAAAATTAAACACTGTACTGTGACCAAAAAAAAAGTCTCTCCTGCTCTCTAAATGGCCACACTGAAAACCCAAAATAGAAAGCCTTTGGAAAGTGAAATACTTTCTTCAAGTAATTTTGACCCAGAGAAATATTTAATGCCTGACAAGATGTTGGGTTTTGTGCTGGCAATTATAGGACTAATTTTCCCAAGGGATGGGGGAAGTGTTCTCTCCACTCTCTCACATTTTGAAATTCCAATGGGAAAAGCTTAGCTATTTTTGTCGTGTTGTCTTCCAGTTCCTACATCACTTTCTGCTGTGAAACAAATAAAGTCAAGCACCAGCACGGCTACAATCCAAAGAGCACAAGATGCTTCCAGGAGAAATGAGTGATATATATAATGCTTTGTTCAAGCATCTGTACCATTGTTGATTTTAATACATTCTTGTCTTTATGCCTAAAAAAGCATGCCAGCATGAATCCTTAGATTGAATAAAGAAGCATGCTACTTCCCTAGAGGAAAATGCTAATCCAATCTGTCTAATTTACAGTTTGGTTTAATGGTCAGATCACTACTTGAGATTTTCATAGTAATAACATGGAACCAATCAGTAGATTGGCCAGGATGTGAATGCTTACACTTAAACTCACTGAATGGCAGGATGGGATTGGAATTGAGTGCTAAGGAAAATATTCTCAAAGATATAAAAAGTATATCTGAAAATCCCAGTAAATCAGACACACTGGCTTATTTGAAAGACATTGGAAAGCAGAAGTCCACAGACTCATTCCCTTGGTTTGCCCTTTCCCAGCATTTCATCTTTTTTGGTAGCTGGGGAGTAATGTAGCTGTTTGTTCTTCTGCTCTCATCTGATGAACCTCATGTTGATACATCTTTTAATTAAGAGATACGAATGTGCAGAATTTTCATAGCTTGTCAATTTGCTAAAAAGTGGAATGTATAAATTCAACATTTTAAAGATTAGGAAAGGGTTTCCCTTATGGCTTCCTGTACTTTGGGAGTGCTATAAACATTGAACTATAAATAAAATATAATATTTCCTCTCACAATAAGGAATTTTAAGAAGATGGCCTTGGTGCTGTGCCTTATGAGGAGTTCAGTCTTGTACCAGATTATGTGTTTTAGAAAGCAATGCTGAGTTGAAGTGGCTTAGTGAGATGCAAGTATAAAGAGATTCTGCATGGCTCAGCAGATGTTAAGATCATGGTATTTTATATCAACAAAACTTCAGAAGCCTAAGGATCTTCCATGCTGAAGTTATTGGTACCTTAGCTCTTCTGAAATCCTACTCTATTATCATAGGCCACATTCAGCGAAAGATAGGGAATGTCTTACATGGAACTGAGCCATGTGAAACCTAGAGATTGTCTCTTCCTTAGTGCCATCTAACCTTCAAATTGCCTAAGTTCAAGTGCCCTCTCACTGTGGACTTTAATTTTTCCCTGGCCAATATTTTTGTTGTCTATATTGTTGCATCTGCCTATCTCCGAGGAGGTGGTCACTCATCTTCTTTCAAAGCTTCATCAGAAGTATCAAACAATACATTCCTCTTTGATCTTTATAGAGTTCAAGAAGCATTTGGACAGTGCTCTCCAGCACAGGGTGTGACTTTTGAGGATGTTGTATGCATGGGTAAGAGTTTGACTTGATGATCCTTCTGGGTCCCTTCCAACTTAGCATATTCTCTGATTCTGTGATCTCTTCCAAAAGGCTCAGCATGGCAGGCAAGCATATATGGACCTATATCTTAGAGAGTAGCATCATGGGACAGCATCCACATTCTATATTTGCCTCACTTGGATGAATTTATTGCTGCCCTCCACATTATGAAGTCATCTGGATGGAAATACTACCTTTATCTTGTCCTTGTTTTTCTCTTTTGAGCATAGCAAAAGCAGTTGTAAGCAATGAGTTGTAAGCAATGTGGTAAGCCTCACTAGCATAAGGCTATCATTTGTCACAGTTTTCCTCATTATAACTTCCTTTTCTACCTGAAAATATTGTGCAGAACAATCCAGAAATCCCAGATGTGCATTTTTCTTGTGCATATCAAATCTACCCCACATGCACAAATCACGTGTGCAGGGAAAATACAGTAAGTTCAAAGCTTCTTGGTGGTATCTGTCTTGCTGTGCATGTGACATACACATTTCTTGCATGGAAAAGACAAGGCAGCAGCCTTAGGAACATGTGATAAATGTGTGAGCATATACAAATATGTTTGTCTAGAGTAAGCAACATTATGTTCCAGGCTTGTGATCTCACATGCCCGGAGATGTGAGTGCCACCAAATCTCCAGAGAGAGATAAAGGGTTCCTGTCAGCATATTGCTTCTTGGCCAGTACTGGGTGAGCTCTACACACTGGGTCCTTTTTGTCGCTTTCTAAAGAGTCCAGCTCTACACTGTTCTAGCCCTAGACGGCCACCTGCATTTTCAGGTATTTTTGGTAAATAAACTCTGCTAGTCTCAATACCTTGACAAACGCTGATGAAACCCTAGACTATGCAAAGACCTAAGGCAGAGTGATTTGACTTGCAGTTCTTCCAATAATGAGAGCTGTTGTTCATTCTAGAAGACCACACCAACATTATTTAAGTGCTTTAATGGGGAGTTAGGTTTCAAATTTTAGTCATCAGGAGTTTAATGTTGTGGTCATGGTTTGTGTGCATATTGCAGAGCTTGTGGGTAAAACGTTGAATAGAAACTTTTTTTATCCCCTAGTTGTCTGGGAAATCATGTTTCATTAGAGCAATGCAAAATGTTCACAATGAAACACCAGACCACACAAAAGTCACCTGGTGTGGAGTTTTGTTACAAACTAGTAACGCAAACCATATTTATCAAAAGATTTGCTTAGCATTGTGCAACTCCTGAGTGACCTGAACTCAATTTTAAGCATATATGGTGTGTGGCTTTGGATCAGAATCGTGCAAAATTCATAGCTTTGCATGGTTTTGATGTGAGGTGTGAATAAACACCAGGTGAAGCACAGCAATTCCAATTGAGTTTCAATTTGATCAGGATTCAATCCTCGCCCGGTGTTAATCAGTGTAGCTCCATTGAAGTCAGTGATTTGCCCAATTGTTGAGCTACACCAATTTACTAAGGACCTGATAGAAATTTTTAGTTTGTTCGAACCAGAAAGTCAAGGTCTAACTCAGTGGGTGTGAAAGTATTTGGATCAAAATGAAAGAAAATGTTTGGACAAATACTCGTGAAATAAAACTAGTTCTATATTTTGCAGCTGTAAGGTCGCAGCCCTGAAATATAGATTCCTAATGATGTAACCATAAGTTTAAATTCTTCCTTACTTTTTTGTTTGCTAACCAGAAAAATGACTTTTGCTATATCTACCTTGTTTAAAAGGAAAAAAAAACGGTATTTCTACCCAAGTCCTATAATAATCTCGAATCAAAAAAGTTTTAGAGCTAGCTAAGAAAACTCATGACCTTGATTACAAAAGAATGCCTGAAAAATCTATATATTGTATTTGTACCTTAGTGTTTAATATGTAACTGTAAAGGCAGCAAAGACCTTCAAGTGCTACAGGAATACAAAGACAATCCTAAAGGTAAACTTTTCCAGGCCATTCCTGGACAAAACTGAAAAGTGACATCTTTAACTTGCCTTTCAATTCTGCTTCCTTTTTTTTATTGTTTCCTTTCAAACAATTTCATCAATTCAAACAGCTTTCAATTGACTCGCCCCTCTCCCTGAATATACTAAATAAAGAGAAAATAGAGCTCTAGTAATGCAACAGGGTGTATCTCTGAAACATTGCTAGTGTTTTCTGTAGAAACAAAAGTGTGAGGCCATGCATTTATTATTAATGGTCAGTGTGGCTTCACTGTCTACATCCATACTTCTAAGTCAAGGCAATGTTGCGGGGTGGTGGGAATTGATCAGCTGTACAGTTAAATTGCTACATCTGCTCCAGCATGGTCTGGTTTTAGGCCTAGGCCCCTTAGCACTGCAAGACAAATTCTGGGCACAGTGACCATTTCCAAATCAGATGTGCAGCCCTGTGCTTGCAGGGTGAGAGAATTAAAAAATATGGTCACAGTCCAGGACATGCCGGTTATTTATAGCTATTAGGATTGTCCTGGCATGCTTAAATTACTAGATTTGTTATATTTATCTAACAACTTTTGGTGTCCTTGTGACATAAGCAGCAAACATCAGTTCAGATGTCATGTATATTTGTTAGTAAGAAAAATCTTAGGAATATGCCAAAGAAACCTCAACCAACGAACCAACCAAACCCTTCTCAAGAGACTAGAGCTCCTTGCTGGTCACACAGACTGATTCAGGATACTAAATATAGGTGCTTTTACAGTACACTATAAAAGAAAAATGAAGGTGGATTTCTAGAATGAAAAGAATCCATTTGGCAAATGTCTTAATACTAAGAAAGGATGGTGAGTAAATGTATTTTTCTCAGTGAAACACATGAAAACTGTTAGAATTGACTGGTAGAACATTCTATCACTACTTTCTCACTTTGTCGATGTTTTTGTTCCTTTTCCCTTTCTTTAAAAGTGTTTAAGATGTTATTAGCTAAATCTTTGACAATTTCTTATGTTGTTGCTTTGGCTCAATAATAAGAAATAAGAAGAAGAACATATACAAGTATAAAAGCTCTTATGAGAAATGTGGAAATAGATACCAACAACTTCCCAAAAAATTTGAAATCTGAACCATGTTTTGGGTTTACAAATGGCCTGTGGAGGACTTTTTCCTTTTTCAATAATAAACAACTGACAACATTTACCAAAACTGTATGGTTTTATGGCAAAAGGAGTGGGGCGAGGGCAGCACTTCACTCGAATGACTTTCCATGAGTGTATTCCATTTGGTCACTTTTCATTGGAAAAATAATAGTCAAGTCTTTCCAGAGAATGCTTCCATTAGAAAATTTACAAGATCCTGTCGCAGTCACAGCTTGTACAGTGAGAAATATCCTTTAAACTGAGTGCAGAGTTGGGATGATTATGAGGTAGGAGACCAGCTTGATGTGGGATCGTTTCCAGGTGTAGAACTGCTTCTATTTTGCCCCTATCTGAGAACACATTAGGAAAAAGTAGCAAGCTCCCTTTCCTCTTTCTTTGGTCTTGTTCATCCCTGGCAATGCTGATGATAACAAACGTCATGATTGTTAAACTCTAACAGGTTGGGCAAAGAGTGTTGTAAGTTTGAGAAAGAAATCTGTTGTATGGCTGGGAAGTCTCAAACTCATCTTTTTCCCAGAGTCAGGGAATGAGGGAGAGCTGTAGCCTCTGGAGAGGAGTGGAACTAAGGAGTGAGCCTAAAAGAGTGAGAAGACTGTTGAGAAGAATTGCCCAAGACATTCCCTTAGAACGGAAACCACTGGAGAAGAGGGATGGTCCACTGGGTGACGAAAGGTCCAGACTGAGAGCTGGGAAATCTACAGCAGCCTGAGGTAGTTCTTGAAAGGTTGGCTGCTTGCCTGTCTGCCTGAGGTTTAAGCCCCAGATCTGTCAAATTCTGCATACAGCTCTGTGCTCTTTTGTGAGTTGGGACTTGGAGTTTTGACTCAATGCCAAGGGCCTGTATGCTCTGCACCTACTGAAATATTTGGGGTATTGTCAGGCATTGTAAACTTTTTCTTGGGATGCATTCATACAGAGGTTTTCTTGCATTCCATACAAAAATATAATTTTAAGACATGTTGTGAAAAAGATCACTGGCTGAAAATTTAATTTCCTGCCCAAATGGATGATGCCTGCAAGGTAAAATAAATGCATTTAAAGAAATTGGCTATCGAAACCAGTCTCTTTCAAAAAGAGTTTACCTCTGTCAATAAGGCAGAATCTTGTGAATTTACACACTTCATATTTTGCACATAAAGTTGGCAGGTTTTCCCCAGTTTTTTGGCAATGATTTAGTATCTGTAGCAAGGGCTCAGATTACTTGGATTATATTACACAATATACTGCAGCACATCTACAGAAGAACCTTATTAATTTGTTTTAATATGAACCCACCCACTGTAGTTAACTGTTTTATCCTTTTTCTTTTTTTTTTCTTTTTTCCTTTTTTTTTTTAATGGCAGAGCAAGGAAAAAAATTTCAATCCAACAATTGGATTGGTTGGAATCACTGAAAAATAGAGTGATTTAAAATACCTTTGCATAGGTTGTAAGAAGAATGATATTTTGGTTCTTGTTCCTGAATGACTAGAATTTGAGACCAAAACCAAGTTAAGTTATTCAACTGTTGTTAAAAGCTGCTGACTTTAGCTAAAACAAATTGGTTCAGTTATGAAAAATTTGTGTTCATCTGGACAATGATTAAGAATAGGAAAGAACAGAATCTGGCCATGTATTATACTCCCTAATTTTAATGAGGATGTGATATTTATTCCATATAAAAGGTGTTTCTGGCTAATGACATGATTAAAAATTTGGCTTGACATTATCTGAACTTGTGCAGCAAACGTGACCTTGCATTTTGTAGGATTTTAAATAGGATTATTATGAAGGAGAGCACAACTAATTAGAAGATGGCAGGTTTCCAGTTTCCATTTGATGACCTACTGTTGCTGCTGCTTGTTGCTGTCCCCAGAGTGAGCGCAGCAATATGATCCTCCACTTCGGGATGTACAGAATGTTCTGTGGTGTTCGAGTCAGGTGCTCTATGGAAACTTAGCAGGATCTTGCATCCTCAGTGTTTTTCATGTGCTTGAGCTGGGGAAATCTGCCAGAAAGCCAAACCAAACATTTTTATGGGTTTCCTCAGGCCCTACCTCCACATCTTGTTGAAAAATTAAAGCACACAATCATGGGTGGGTCTGTTGAAGCAAGCAGGCACTATTATTCCAGGTTTTCAAGGTTGTTTTTCAGGCTATGGATTCAGTCAATTAAGGAAGAGCATGCTTGAATTCTTTTCTGAAATGGAAAACCCTAGTTCAGAAACACTTTCTGAATAACTCTGTGACTGCAACAAAAAATCACAGAAGGTAGAGATTTTTGCTGAAAGCGTAAGTATCCCAGAAATTAAGCAGTATAGTTTTATTGATGAAATAGAGTTTCGGATGAAAAGGTCCAGTAGTACTTTCATTTCCCATTGCCCATTTCACTCCCACTGTTTGAATTCATTAAATATTTAGAAAAAAGTATTGTCTAATTTTTTTTTGTCATTTTTGTCATTATGGCTAGATAGAAATTTAAATCCTACAAATAAAGTGTCAACTGTGGCAGCTTGGAGTTCAGTGCAGCTTAACCACCTAAGTATTTGCCCAAATTTTCAGATGAAGTTTTTAGTCCACACTTTGCTCTGTAAAGGCTATATGTTTATCATCTCTGGGCCAGCTAGTTGCAGCCTGTGCACATATCCTCAAACAAGCTTTAAATCATACTTTTTGGCTGCCATGTAGACATGTCTTTAACCTCTGCATAGCAATGCCAAACAGTAAGCTGGTTTTTCTGATGCAATTTCATTGCATTCTTTCTGAATCGTCATCTTTGATCTAGAAAGAACATCCTGGCTGAATAGGAAGTTAGTTCAGGCTATATATTTAGTTCATGTTATAAAAATTAGTCTGAAAGCTTTCAAGACGTGCATACATAAGACCAATTAAAGGGATTTCATTTCCATGCTCCTTTAAGAGGTTAAACAGTACATGCCAACTGTGCCAAAATGCTTTTCTAGTACAAACTATCCAGAAGCCAAAAATTACAGGACATCTTCATCCAGAGACATTGCCAAGTGCATTCAAAATAAAGCTGTAGCATGATTGGGTTGCATGCCCCTTTTAATCTGAGGACACATTTGCAGAATTTCCTGGCTAAAAGCCCTGAGCTACATAGTTCTGTATGGCACGAATGTCTGAAATGGCTGGGATTTGAAATCCTATTACTTTTTAGGGCGAATGAGGCAGAGGACTGGATTTTATTTCTTTTGTACCAAAGCCCCTCTTGAACCTAAATACTACACAGTTCCTAAATGTTTATGATGAAACTACATCTTTGCACTCTTGTTGTCTTATATTTTCCAAACACTTACCTATTTTGACTTCTTTTGAGTCATGGATATCCCTAAAGGATCACAACTGCAATTCACTTGCATTCTATTAAATCAAGAAGGGTCTCATAATTACATAGAAATAATATAAAAACATAAAAATTTGCTTAGGAGGCAGTGAGAGGGGAATACAATTATTTGGTTTTATTTCTCCATGAGTAGGAGGAGAGATGGTCCAACCTTATTTACAAGACAGTCTCCCTAAAATATGCTTTATACTGTGGCCTGAGCTCTGCCCATGTGAGTACTTTAGAACCCTCAATTAGCAACTACCTAGAGACTCCTGGAACTATTAAAGCCTCATTTTGTTCCTTCAAAGTGGAAAAAGGAGCCTGGCCCAAATTAAGCAAGGAGTGCTGCTCCCAAGACATACCAAGCTTTATGGGACTTCAAGCATAGTATTTCAAACTCTTAATTCAGAAGTATAGGGGAAAGCAATCACCACTATATTATCCCTCTTTTTCTAAACAATTCAGTATGTTTTCTTTTTGCATAAATGTGATGCAGCTGGTTCTAGTACCATATTTACAGTAAATATCCTTTTCAGTAAACTAAGGGCTTATTGAGGCAGTTCAGTAATAACGTGTTAAAGGATTTAATCCTTTTTTTTGAACAGTTACTAAGCATTTTTTTTGAATGAATGAATGATCTGAGTATGTTGGACAAAACTTAGATCAGAAGATCAGAAATAAGCCAATGTTTACATTTTTTGATTCAGTGCATATGAAGGAATTGTGGGTTTTGAAGGAATCCTGACTGTGCTTGAATTTAGTGAAGTAAGATCTAAGGGGTCTTCTGTGATGCATTTCTTCAGGAGTTCAAATGAAAATATGGAACTTTCAGCCAGAACCTATTGCTTAAATTTAATGAATTAATTAGACACAGTAAAATCTTAAAATGTATGGAACAAGAAAGAGTTTCTTCCCTGCTTTAATGATGTTAAGAAAGTGAAATTGTGTTATGGTTTGTATCATTGATGCAATCTGTTTTAAACATCCTTGTATCCTGGCTGATTTTTTCTGCATCTTTTTTTATTAAACAATATACTTCAGTAGAGATGATGGCTGTTGCGGTCTGTTTTCTTCAAAGAGATTTCTTGCGTATATCCCACCATGCAGAATCAAGTAAACTTGGAAGAAAATGCCTCTAGAATACTTTTCTGTAACTCTGCTTAACTAAAGCCAAATTCATTTATATGACTTTCGATTACCTGTGAAATGTATTTGTCAGTGTAAGTAGAAAACCAATGTTAGTTTACAAGGAGTCTTTAGAATCTTATAAGGAGACTAATAGTGTATAAAACAAAAAGTTGAGCTCTCAATTAAACACTTTTTCAGTATGACTCTTTATTGAAATCTCATTGTGGTCTTCCACATCCTCATGAGGGGAAGAGGAGGGGCAGACACTGATCTCCTCTCTCTTGTGACCAGTGACAGGACTTGAGGAAAACGCACGTGTGGTGATTCTTGGGGTTTCCTGTGCAGAGCCAGGAGTTGGACTCAATGATCTTGATGGGTCCCTTCTGACTCAGCATATTCTGTGATTACTGAGTTCACATTAATTTCCAAAATGTCAAGCACTATTTCAAACAGTCTGATGGCAATTTTGCTCCTCAGATTTGAACTGTCAGGTAATTGAATTTTAGCTAGGTTAGATGGTGAAGTGGCATCCTTTTCTGTGCAAGTCTGCATATATATCCCTTTGAAAATGGTCAGCTTATATATTCTTTTATTCTTGCCTCTAATTTACAGACGACTTCTCTGTGGTAATGATAAAGCTGGCTGTGTGATGTAGCTCTTCAGCTTTTCTCTCAGAGAAATTGATGGGCCTCTAGAACCAAGAGTTGTATCCAGCTGGGCATTTATCCTTCCAGGTTCCTATTCTTCATCTGACAGAAACAAAGGAATCAAACAAAGTCTTGAGTTGCCTACTCAATAAACTATTCTGTGTTTTCATAGTTTGTAGAGTGTTTTTATGAATGTTGCCTCTTTACTCTGAAGCAGTTCATCCTTCAGAATTTATTGCTATATAGGCTAGACACCATCTTTCAGTTTCCAGCCTCAATTAATTTCTGACCAGTACCTGCTCTCTTATTGTTGTGCCAGTCCTGTCTGTTGGCTTATATAACTGTTCTGCTTTCCTGATGTTTACATGACAACTCCAAATTGATTTTAAAATGTTGCTCCAATGATGGGTTATTAAGTCCTCTGGCTATCCTTGTAAGTTATTTTGTACCTGTGCTGGTGATAAATTCATTCTCCTTGAAGAAAAGCTCTATGTAGTATTGCAGATGAGGCCCCCCAAACCTTGCACAATTGGACACTAAGAATTTGCTACTTTTCCTCTAGTGCCATATTAAAAAAACATTTCTCTTATAGACTCCTGCAGTTATCTGAATCTTTTCCAAATGAAAGTTTCAGTTCTTAGCCTTCAATGCAAGTTTTGATATTTTCACTACTGTGTGTCATCTCATTTCAATTCACA
Source organism: Donacobius atricapilla (assembly GCA_013397315.1). NCBI lineage: Eukaryota > Metazoa > Chordata > Aves > Passeriformes > Mimidae > Donacobius > Donacobius atricapilla. The sequence continues at coordinate 157,138 of WBMY01003815.1, read as the reverse complement.
AATATTCAGTTCTTTCAGTAGGTTTTCTTGTCTTTTTGCATGTTTATGTATGCCTCTTTGGATTGCCATCAGCGCACTCTCATGTTCTAGATTCAGAGCATAATTCAAAATAGTAAACAAAATCAATCCCTAGTGAAATTGTTCATAATGCCAGTTTCCTAAGGCCCTTTGTTTCAATTTTGCACACTATTTTCTCCAATTTTATGTTACCTCAATTTTTATGATTTGGCTTCATGCTAACATATGCTTTATTTAGACATTGCACTGTTTACAATGACCAAATCAGGATCAGCATCTTTCTCCCTGGCAGATAACTAGCAAAAATAATTGAAAGATCCACTAACGTACTTCTTATCTTCTTAATTATGCCTAGCTTAAGTAGTACATCCATTTTCCTATTAGTTGTAGCAGCAGAGGTGAGGTCAGCATTCCTGGCTGGTGTAGTCGTGGTTTTGCAATAGGGACTTCATTGGTTTGCCCATAAATAATTTGGGGTTTGTGTTTTTAAAATGTCTGGTTTATTTAGCGGTGAGAAAACATTCAAAACACAACTTCTAATTAAAAATTATATTGAGGATCTCAACAATATACAGAGTTTCCATATTTTTGGTCATGTATCATCCCAGATTTTGATGGATAGCGTAACAGCTGACTAAACTGCAAGACTGAGACTATCTTGTCCTATACTGTCAGAGTAGCCAAGTCCAGGGTAACTTGGGTTTTCCTTATTTGGAATACAATTTTTTTGTTGCTGTTGGTTGGTTGTTGAGAGTTCTTTAAAGGCAGGAGTGCATCACTGAATGACATCTTAATAGAAAACCTCCAGAATTTGGGATATTGGCTCTGTCACACCCATAATGAATCTGCTTTGTTTTATTGTCGTGTTTTTCAGAGTGTACGAACAGCTAGTTGGCTACAGTTTTAGGTTTCTTACTCAGAACCACACATGGAAAAGCACCAAAATTAGGTCTAGCATCTGAAAAAAAAAATCTTATTACATCATTCTTCACCTCTGGAATCCAGTACAGTGTCTATTGCTCTATTTATTAATATCTCAGGCATCCCAAGCAATGCAAACAGCACTATTCTTGGCCTCAACTAAAAATGGTCATAATATCAGGGAGACCTTCACAGTGGGATCCCGTCTGTGAGGAAGACACACCTCATGTGGGCCAATGCTCTTAATCCTTCAATCACATAAACCTGCCAGCAGCTCCTCTCACTGGCACAAACAGCATTTCCCACCAGGGCAATGAGTCTTTCAGACTCTGAGTTTTCCTGCTTACAGTTCAACATTAGCATTTGGATTAAGCCAGCTGGATCTGAGCAGGTTCCAGGGCCCATTAAACTTCATCATCTTGAAGTTCACTGGCATCACTGTTATTTAAAAAAATGAAGCACACATTCCACATGTGCTAAGTATAACTTTCATCACTGCAAGTATTTCCATATTCAAAAAATGTGAATTTATATTTGATTTGTGCTTTATGAAAGAAACTACTATATGAAGTTTCCATTTTGGATGAGTAAGTACTGTTTAATTCGTAACTTCTCAGAGGATTAATTATTGAAAGAGAAAGAATGATGACAAATGGAAGGATTTGTTTATCCAGGTTGATTTACAAATAAACAATGTAATAGGTCTGGCTGTTAATCTGAACTGGTACTAAAGGACACAAGCCCCTTTTTCTGGGTGGATAGGTGGGTCTGGTTAAAGCTAGCATGTCAAAGAGAATGTAGGTGAGATCAATAAATAAAGTCAAAGAATTAAAGAATTCACTTGTATTTTAGAATATCTGTCTTGTATACACAGAGTTTGGAGCTCTTCAAAGATATTCTGGCCTTTGCACAACACTTTGATATTTAAAAACAAGATAAGGCCATGTTTCTATCCACAAAAGTTGTGGTTTTGAATGAAAATAGGATTTATGTTGGAAGTTACTAGCCAAATCCTTAAAGGACTTTTTGGAATGACATTTCCATGGATTAAGTTGCAAAAACCTTAGGTATGATTTATTTATATTGTTAATAATAATTAAATACAATAATGTTTTTATTCACTTCTTTACATTCTACACCATCACCCACCCCAACCTTCCCTACCCCAACCTGGCAATCTGGTTTCAGTTCTGATCACCTTCCTGTTAACCTTTTCCCTGAAAACTGATTATTAATTCTGACTCTTTGCTTTTGGTTTCTTAGCCTGGTCTAAGTCATGGTAGTATTTTACTTCTCACCCCAATTCAGTAGCTGTAAGGCTTCTTATGCAGTAAAGAAAATGCAACTTGTGAATGGTGAAATGGAATTATGAAAGATTCCTAAAGGGAACTTAACAAGTACTTTATTTATTTATTTTTTAAGAAAGGAATTAATAGAAAACATATTTGCAGTAAATTTAGAAAATAGTGATACAATGAAAGTATTAAAATTTCTGTGCTGTTCTGGAAATGTATCTATAATAGCTCTGAAGTAGCACATGAAACCCTGAAGGTGAAACAGAAAATGAGAGTGACTAACTCTGGGAGCCCAGCCAACCACTGATTGCAGGGAGTTTAGATCTAGGGGGGAATTAGGTGCTGAGTGGACATACTAAACACAGTGATTAGAAAAGGAAAAAATTAATAAATACAGAACATTCATAAAATGAACCTCTAAGGCAATGGATAGTGCAAAAAAGGAAAGTTTTTGGGCCATCAGAATTCCTAGTCATTTACACAATCCAGTAAGTTAAAAGCTATCATATGGAAAAAGGCCGCATGACTTCTAAAGCATCATAGATATTTGCAATATTCACAATATCTCTATTTATAAGTGAAGAAGATGAAAGACACACATTGAATGCAATCTGACATTTGACCAAAGATATGGCACATAAAGATTTTGCACATCAACTGATATTCTTGGATACAAAAATGGAATTTTGAATTGGATTTCCTGTGGCACAGGAACTTGGAACAACATGAAAGTAAAAGTTTTGGAACCGCAGTCAATCTAGAGATAGAAAGTGACATCAGTGAACAAGAAGTGGCATACATAAAAGAATAGGAAAGGTAGGAGAGAGCCATTTTGTGTTCTTACTCCCAACAGGTACTACACTGCCAAGATGAAGGAGAATGAGACAAAGCAGGGACTGGCTGAAGCTTTCAGCACAAGAGTTGACAATGAGCCAAACTGTGAAGGTGACTCATTATGAAGATGTAAACAATCCTGGACGGTGACTCAGTGGTGAGGAAGCTTGGCTAAGACATCTGTAGCCCATATAAAGAAAACAGGATGATGAGATTTCTCTAGGGTATGGTAAGATAAACGATGGGACAATAATACTGCACGTGCCTATGATAGCCTGAAGAAAGTTGGGACATACTTACCCTTTATAGCTCATGAAGGAATGTACATATCACCAACAAAGGAAGCTTTGATTGGCATTTGCCTGGGGAATCTGAGAAGAGTGCTGGAAATGGATATAGTGTGAATCTTCTGAGAGTCTGTGGAGGAAGGAAGAGGGTGGGTGATGAATATCATCATGTACAGAATGAACTCAGCAATGCAGAGAATATTGCACAGCTTGATCTGTTAATTTTTTGTGGCTTGGAAACCACCATCTGTGTAGAAGGTCAATCTCCTTTCCAATTTTAAAAATTGCAGTGCATACCTGAGTCAGTCTCAACAAAGCAAAAAGAACACAATTTGTAGGAGTTATGCTCTGTAGATGATCGGGATGATTTTCAGTGAAAGGTGAATATTATGCATCTGTATACCACTTAAAGAAGCACACTGAACAAGACAAAAACACTATCAATGATTAAAAAAAAAATTCATGGTGTCTAAAGCAAAAAACTTTACAGAATCATTAGAATAACTAGAAAGAAATACTTTGCACATTGTTTCAGTCCACATGAAAAGACAAAGCTGTAGATAAATATTTTTGAAAAATCACTTACAATCTTTATTAAGTATATGGAAGTGAAACCCTTCTGTTTGTAATGTGCTGATGAAAAACTACGAATCAGTGACCACAGGAAAAGCTATAGATTGGCTCTTGTCATTATTTGTAGACCAGACTTGAAGCAAGGCTCCATTTTGATAGATGCTGTGGAAATACACAATAGATCAAAGATTCTTAAAGCATTCTATAACTTACAGATGAGCACAACAAAGAGTTTAACACCTCTGTGAAAACTAACAAACATACAACATTACAGATGTTCTGCAGTAGATGTTACAATAAGATACTACTTTTTGAGTAGTTTGAGAATTATCAGGCAATATTTTTTGATTCTGAAGGCTTTTACATATTTTCTTTCCCTAGACACCTCTTAGAGAAATACTGCTTCACCTTCCACTACTCCTATTTTTCAAAATGGTTCCTCACACTGTTGCCATTCTATCACAAAAATAATTGACTTTATGTCGCAGACATTTCTTCTGCAGGAGTGGATTTAGCTGTTGTGTCTGAATTTTGTGGCCACTGTTGAGGGAAATGTGTGCGTGGCTCATTCCCACACCTGTTTCCTCTCTGTGTTTCATTGCCAGGGCGGTTCACTGAGGTCTGTGGAGGAGCCTGGGTCAAACGATTCTTCTGTAAAACGTTTCTCTTTATGTCTATCTTCCTCTTAATACACATGAGTGAAAGAGAAAGAAAATATTGTTAGGAAGTCTTTAATGAAGGAAAATAGAATTACAAGAGGTATTTCTCTGCTGAGGGGAGACCTAGTGTTCAGCTATTTCCTTGTCATAACTCTATTTTTTTTTTCTGTTCCTTAAAATTGGAATATTTTACAGTTTCTAGGGTACTATTAGGTAAAAAGCTAAAGTTGCAAATGATGCCAAGAATTCCTCTCAAGAGATCCGGAAATGTTACCTTCTTGGCTACTGCAATGAAACCTGAAACTTTTGTTTTGGAGTTGCATTTTACAGACTCCAATCCTATTTGGTATTTGGTAAATGTATCAATTTGTCAACTAAGCACTGGCCTTCTGCATCATATTCTCCCAATGAATTCCCATTAAAATTAATGCAGGAAGGGTAAATTCCTGCCCACCATGAATAAGTGTACCAGAGTTTGGTCCTAAATGAACTGGTAGCTATGTACTTGCAATCCTTCCCAGCTGCTGACAAAGACCTGACTGAGCTGGCTAAGCCAGCAAAGAAGCAAAGAATTTAAATTCTCAAGAGCTTGAATCATGGAACGTTACTTTAAAGAAAAACATTGACTGGGGGTTTTGAAGGAAGTGGGGAGATTTTGGCCAGTGTTGCTTAACAAATATGCCATTTTCTATACTCCTTCTGCTTTTATAGAACATAGGTATTTCTAAATTTTTAATAAGACCTAGATAAAAAACTACTTTTGGAATTGCAATGCATGCTGCAGAATATTGATAAAATTTTCTCTGCCTTGACTCAGATATGGATTCCAGAGATGGGGTTCTTTTATTGTCAGTTAAACATTTGTAACAAAATTAATTTGACTAATTTGGCACAGCCTTAAGTTCTCAGCATCTGAGAATAAAATCATTTGGGTAATTTGAGCACAGCCCTAAGTTCTGGGAGAGCATCCTGCACTGTCTATTCAGTAAAAAGCATTGTCTGGAATGTTATTGCTCTAAGCTGCATGGGACAAAAAAAGCAAAACATCTGGCAGGATTGGGATACCTTAGGAAGACTTTCTACTTGCGTTTATCCAGCTGGCAATCAACGCTGTACCACCTGTAAGACAGAAAAAAACAATGAATGCCCTCATTCACTTTTCCCAAAATAAGATTCCAACAATCTGACGAGATGCATTCAAAACAAAGATCATTAGAATTTTCTCTCAAATAAGGTGATAACTGAAATAGCACTGAAGGAAAAAAAAGGTGTCTCATTAAAAATAGGAAGAAACTACCTTAATTCTAGATGTACCCTTTGTGATTTTAACTGGTCCCAAACACTGTTTCGATTGCTGTCTTAATCATGGGAAGCAAACAGTTGTTCATCTGCTGAACAGATTCACTCTCTTCAATCTTATAATTAGGAACAATTATTTTTTTTTTTAAATTCAGGCCCAGGATCTCCAAAGCATCTCAGTGACTTTGCTTTCCTATTAGATAGGCTCCCCAGGTATGTTAATAACAAATGAGAGAAAATGTCCAAATCACTTAATCCCTCCTGAAAACCCCACAACCAATGCACATCTGCCTATCTCTAAAGCAAGAGATGTTCTATTCCCATACACAATAGCATGATGGCAAGCACACCAGATATAGGGTTGTCATGAGTCACCGTGACAGCTTCTCAGGGGGCCCAGACCATGAATAACCCGCAATGAGCTAAATTAGGTAGCAGTGAGGGAGGACCCTTTAACCCAGACCGTTGCTATGTTTCAAACAACCCAGTATGTTTCTATGCTTCATGAACATACTCCTTGTTAATACGCTGGGCCAGCTACATATTTCACAGTTAGCATCACAGAGGAAGTGCACTTACTAATCAGATGTTTCTCTCTCGGTCCCTCTTGGGTAGCTGGAAAGAAAGAAAAGGAAATTTTAGATTGTTAACCCCTCAAAAATTTTAATGCCTGCTTTTAGCAGAGCTTTAGTGGTAATACACTAAAAACTATGAAATCATAAACAAATTGTAATAAATGAGACATCCTGGGATTTCAGCTATTGTTCTTTTATCTGCAGTGTGTTGAAAGGCAGGACCTTGTATGTGAATTGCAGTTAACTTGTAATTTGTTTTTAATATTAGCTCTGTAATGCCTCCAATGTTTCTGTCACTCGCTATGTTCTCATTTGGACTAACTGGAGAACTCCATCCAGTTTTCAGGATTGTATCAGAGATCTATCAATTTAAAGACTTTTGCATGTCTTACAGCCCTTATGACAAGGAAAATTAATATTTTGAGAGCAAATCTTTCCCAGATCATGCAATCTCTATCAGTGTTTAGCAGATGATCAATTTTGCTTTGTTTTCATTAATTATCAAGATTTGCAAGGCTGTATTTTAAAACACTAGTATTTGTTTCTCTCTTTCCTGGCTCTGAATGCTTGGTTTCTTAACCTCAGTTTTGTTCCAACCTATTTTTGAATCTCTTTGCATATTTCAATGATGTATTACTTATGAGATACTATGAACATATAGAATTTTAAAAACATCCCCTCTGACTTGTGGATCATAAGGGGCTTTTTTTCTGTTTTACTTTTTGAGGGAAGTTTGGGTTGTGTGTTCTATTAACAGCAATTGCCTGAATTGCTGTGGTTCTGCCACATATTGGACTTCACATCTCTAGGCTGACACCTGTTATTTTTTGCAATAGCCACTCTCACGTTCTTTGAAGTTGTGACAGGTGTTGCAAAACATAGAGGGTTTTTATATCATGTTGCCTTAGTTCTTATTAAAACCAGAAAATATCTTTTTTCAATTACTTTTTGTGCTTGAAAAGGCCTCCTCTTCCCATGGTACAAAGGAAATGGATATTTGTTTCAGGGTTCATATGTTAAAATTAAGAAGAAGCCAGGTCTAGTACAAACAGAGGAGTAATGACCCCTACCTTTCTTGTGGTTTATTCCATAAATGAGTTTTATCACACTGAAACATGAGAGGGGAGACGTGTCTTGGTTTGGAACACTAGTGGACAACAGTCTTTGGGTTAGTAAATATTTTCCATTTCTTTTGCACTTTACAGTTCTGTCACATCTGTCACAGCTCTTGCAAATTTTCCTTGATAAGCGGTGAGCCAATGAGATTCATCTCGGAAACCTTTCAGTGTTCTTTTCCCTTAGCTTATCTCATTTTCTTTCAAAATCAGATTGGAAAACAAAGGGGAATGCAGTTGTTTTGACTCTATTCCTTCCTCTTCATGATTATTAAAGACTGATTTTCTCTCTCTTTTATGAAATCATTATTTGATTTGTTATAGAAAGAACAGAGTAGTAGTTTATGAAGAGGAATTTTATCTGTGGTGTGGAAGAGTTAATAAGGAAAAGTTTCTTACAGATCTGAAGCACAAGTAACCTAGAGGTTCACGTCCTTGGCTATAAATTCATAAGCAGATCCTTGGGGACTGAAAGACATATGACTTTTTTTCTTTGCGATTTCCTCAGAGTTCTACCCTTAAATCCAGCCTTCTCAGAAGCATGGCCTAATGCTCCCTGGGTGCATTCCCTGGTGCTTTTCCCTTGCTTGTAAGTTTTTGAAAAATCATGCCAGATCATGTTGTTATAACATTTTAACCTTGCTCCACTTGGGAATCAATAGCTTGCTCCAAACACCAGTTGACAGATATTAGTCTTCCTGTTGACTCTCCAATATGAATTACTCAGATTTCTGTGATAGCTTTTAGAATAACTTCAGAATAATTGTAGAGCAATTGCATGCCCTGCAACTGCAATTTATATGAACAGTAAGTTCCCGTTTAGCACAGGACTTAAGCGTGTGCTTCAATTTAAGCTTTTGCTTTATTCAACACATTCAGAAAATGCTTAAATGCATGTTTAGGTACTTTACTGAACTAGGGTAATTGGGTACTATTTGAACTAGTAAATTCCAAGTATATATTAAAAAATGCAGGATGGTACATTTTGGTAGTACGGAAACTGTCAATAAAGCTGTTAGGTGTTCTCTGCTTAATTTACTTCATACACTTCATTTTTTGGCACATATTACAAATGAGGAAGGATATCAGAATTTTAAGAAACTACTGGTCACTTGACCTTATTTCTTTTAAAAATCCAGCCCATATTTTTAAAAGTTGTAGCATAATGCTCAATGAACAGTTTTGATCTTTCCTCCCCAGTGATCAGGGACAGGACTCTAAGGAGTGGCATGAAACTGTGTCAGGGAGGGTTTACACGAGACATGAGGAAAATGTTTATCACCCAGAGGGTGGTTGGGCACTGGAACAGGCTCCCCAGGAGTTGGTCACAGCACCAAGTCTGGCAGAGTTCAAGAGGGGTTTAGACAATGCTCTCAGGCACATGGTGTGATTCTTGGGATTGTCCTGAGCAGGGCCAGAAGTTGGACTTTGATGACCCTTGTGAGTTATCTATGATTCTGCTATATATCTTTAAGGCCATTTGTATTGCTATACCTCTTTGTACGTTTGTGGTTTTTTAATGTTTGAAGGAATTAAGCAAGATGTCATTACTTTCTTCAATTTTATTTCTAAGTGTTCTGCATACTAAACACTCACTTCAGAAACAATTTGGTAGGTTCTTAGCTAGCATCTTTGAAGGCTGACAGTGCCCAAGCCAATAACTTCACCTCTCAGAGAACGTGCTTGTGTAGCTTTTAGGTTGGAGCTGGGTTGCAGCCAGCTGGGACCAGAGACACAGAGGAATTGAGGGAACAGCCTGCACCTGTCTGCATAGGCATATCTGTAGTTTCACTAGGTATAATTCACCTCACAGGGCTGGAAAAAAGCCCACTCATTTTTCAAATCCTACTGGAACCTTACTTTGAGGACTTAAGTGATAAAGAGTTCTCCTGAGACCCATATATTCAGTGATAAATTTTACTCATTTATGAATGCGTATACTATGCCTGCATGTTTTTCTGAGGTGCTACCCATAGGTACTGCATTTCTCTGATAGCTAAAGCTATTAAACTATTAACCAACCGAAAAAAATCTAGATGCCATTTAAACAGATGTTGTACCTTTCATCAATAATGCCTACTGTGTTTTCAATCCACAGAAACTTAAGGTGTTTCCTGCAACAGGTGATATAGAGCAATCACAGATGAAGCTTTTATAAACATATACAAGAAAAAAAATCAACATTTTGACATTAAATGTCTTGAATTCTGTGAGAGTGTCTGCCACATTTCCAAAAGGAAAACTTCTCCAAATATGAGCTAGCAGCTTCGGGAACAATAATTAGGAAAATCATCTTCCTTCACAATCATGTTGGCTGTGAGAACTTTTAAAAAGCAAAGTTATTAAGGCAAATTTGTATTTAGTGGTTTGGGGTTATTTGAGGGGTTTTGAGCTTTTATTATAAAATTGCATAACTGATATTGCTTTAGCAGTTTTGTTTCTGCTTTGGGAAACTGCTGTACATCTACAGTCTAATCTGAGGAAAACAGTGTTTTATGATTTAAAGATAAAAACACATTTTTGTATTTTTCTTGGGAGTATACATACCTCCCGGTCTAAGCTGGTAGTGTTAAAAGCAGAGAAATATTTTTTGAAGTTGATTTTGTGCATTTGGATCCCAAAGTTTCTTCAGAAAGATTAGTACTTGTGAAGGAAAAACTGTGTTTAAAGCTGCCCTTGAACTTAATCCTGTGAGGTGTTGAGCATTTGTAATACCTATTAAAATAAGGAGGATTTTCAGGGTTAGGCTGCCATTCATTATGTCAGCTTTCAAATTGCACTAAGGTTTTAATCAGATATCATTTCTCATGGAATTTCTCATGACTGAATTTCTCTTGCACTGCAACCTGTCATATTGCAGCCTGGTTGGGGTATTCAGCCAGACATACTGCAACAAGCCAGGAGCTGGAGTAATTTCACCTGTGCCTGGAGTCATTTTCATGTATCCAGACAGAAAACCTTTTCAGAAAAGTACCTTTAGCCTTGCATGGAAACCAAAACTATTCCAATACAGGAGTCCTTTACTGACGCAGGGTAGGTATACTGAGAACCAAAAACCACATCTTCTGTTTAGGTGTGTAGTGATTTCCTCTGGCTTTTGCTGCTACAAACAATGGTCCAGCCATTACAGGCATCTGTTCTTAACCACCACCTATCTACTTCTCATTACTGGCAGGAGAGACAGTCTTTGCTTACATATAGCCTTTTCATGAGGAAAACTGCTAAAATAATCATGTGCCACTAAAAGCAGAAGCCCCCTTTTGGAGAATCAAAAGAAGAAAGGCAGGAAATCTTTCAAAAGTCTTATCTGTTGTTTCCTTAAAAAAAAGAAATAAATAAACATAGAAATCTCTATACCTCATCACAGTAGCTAGAAATGAGCAGATTCTGCTACACCCATTCTTAATATTTGTGAAACAAAGCTAGACCTTGTATTTTGCAAAGTATTGCAAGTATAAGCCACCCTTTCATTTAAAAAACAAAATTTTCTACGGCAATTCTTGTTAACAGGAGAAAAGGAGAGGGTCTGCAGGGACAGGGAAGTATTTTCATACTGTTTTCATTTTCTAATACAATGCCCTTGGAAAAAAAAGGCAGAGAATGACATAATAAATTTGGAATTCCAAGGTCACAAACAGGAATTCAGACAACAAATGGGAGGGTTTAGGAATGTACATTGTAAAATAAATCTATCAAATTTAAAAAGAAAAAGTTCGTATTGAAATGTGGTATTTCTAGGCAGATATTTTTATGGTAAATTCGGCTCTTTCCCTAAAGGATTATATATTTTCTGATTTAATTTGTTATATTCAAGTTTGTTAATGCAAATATTAAGATGTTTTATAATTGATTTTTATTCCTCAAAAAAAGACCTCTGGTCTCTTAATCTTGATATTTACCACTCCACAGGAATGCTTAATTCAGTTTTCAAGTTCCGTATGACAAAGTAGAATTTTCTGCATCTGTGTAGGTAGCAGCCAGGGATATATATGTAGTAGTGATAAAACTTTATAGAAAACTACATTACAGGAAGCTTTTGAGATAGAATTTTGAAAGTCTTTTCTGGAAGGGATATTAGTAGCTTTTATTTTTCTCTCCCTTTGTACCTGGGGTTTTGGCATTAGGATGACCTAAACAGGAGCTGGAACTTCTGCTTCTTTAATGAGATTTTTCAACCTTATTTTTTGTATTAGCTTGCCTGGACTAAAATCATAAAAATCTACCGTACTGTATAAACTATGTACTGTTGTTAAAAAATGGACTTTTGATTTTTAGGCTACCGTACCTATTTGTTCCTGTTTCCTTAATATTGTTTTCTCCAGATGTTGGAAGTTAAAACACCCTTGTTATTTTTTCCAGTGTCACTCTTTGTTACTTTCCATGGGCAATGTTCACTCAAAGCCAGGCAGTAGAGGAAATAACAGATGTGTTACCCTCAAATTATGGGCATAAAAATAACCTTAATAAAATAGGCATTAAGTGACAGCACTTTACAAAAATCCAGGTCTAATTTACTCTAGCCTAGAAAGCAATAATTTAAGGGACCTCAGACACGCATCCCTGGACTTCAGACAGTTTGTAGCAGAGCGACAGTAGCTTGGATGATGACAATCCCAGCTTGCTGTTGATGGCGCATTCCAGGAGAGGCTGACAGAGTGTGTTTCTGCTAGACACTTTTCTGCCCGTAACCCTATTGTTTGCTTGTAATTAATATTCCATTATAGACCTTCTAAATCTGCCAGAGAAACCCTCCCTTCTCCTTAATAATAATAGTAGTAACTACATGACTAATAATAAAAAAGCAGCCACATTCTGACTTTGACTGCAGACAGAATTGTCACCCTGGGTTTACTCTCCTTTTACCAGGCCTTTGGTTCCTGCTGTTCACAGAAAGATGCAGATGGCTGCCTCAGCAGGAAGCCCTTCCCCCTTCCTTAATGGAACTCGTGGGAATGCAGGGATCCTGGAACCAAAGCCCTCCTTCCCTTCCAAACCTCCTCTCCAAACCCCTACTGAGTAAAAGGAAAAAAATCCCCACATCCCTGGAAACATTTTTGCCAGCCTGTTTTTCAGTAAAAACTTAAATTAACCACTTCACTCCTGATTATAATAAAGATTTGTTATTGAAACAGCTTCTCTTTAATGTACTGAATCATTTCCACCCGCTTATTGAAGTCGTCCATTTGGGTTGAATTATAGCGTCCCACTTCCATTATGTAATAATTTCAAATAAATGAAAACAGGTTTTAATTCTCCAACAATTAGCAAAGTTTTAGCACATTCCCCCTCCCCCCACTCCTTCCCAGTCACCCCTCCAAAATGTGAAATTAAAAACCTCAAAATTCTGGCAAAGTCATATCCGAAGTTTTCTTCTCTTGTTAAAATCTTCTCCCAGATTTCCTCAAAGACATCATATGGGTTAAGTTACAACTTCCCTTAATATTTATTTTCAAGTGAAAAATAAAAACAGCTTTAGCATTGTGATTTGATATTAGAAATGAAAGAGTTAAATGCCTGAACAAAGCACTTCATTTATAATTTTTGTTAGGAGTTCCACACTGAGTATTAGAGTGAGGTGTGTCTTATAAAGAGGGTGTTTATATTGGATTTGATATAGTTAAGAGATTCAGCTTACATATAATAGTCTACTCTAAGAAGAAGCATAAACCAGAATGAGTTCAGTGGGATTTGCTGAAGTATAAAACATAGTATAAAAGTCTAATCTTATAGACTAGTGTCAAGCACAGAGGAATTCATACACTACAGAAAGGGAATGAAAAAAATGGGGCCAAATCTGTAGCTTTTATATTTGGAAGGTCTTAAAGCCTCCAGCATGGTCTATGCTTGCTCTTTTGTCTACAGGTTACATGAGTGACTCAAGGCAGTTGACAGGGGTCCACAGTTCAAAGGATTTGAGGTATGTTTCTTATAAAAAAATTAATTAAAAATCACCCATCATATATGTGATGTTTTCGCTAATTCAAATGGTTGGCTCAGGCCTGAAGAAAATGTAGAATTATTACAATGCAGAATGAGAAATAATGGAAATTTTGCATAAATTAATCTGCGATGAAGAAGGTTGCTAGTGTCTAATGCAGAACCTTAATAACCTTGAATTCAGTATTTGGAAGCTTATATTAACTATGTTGTCTAAATAAGCAATTACTGGCACACAAGAAGGGTTTTGTGTTAGAATGGTGAGCAGCCCAACTTTAAAATGTCAGACAAGCCTGTTAATGAAGGCCATCCTGTACAGCTCCACTAATTAAGAAGATGCTGGGCAAATGGGGAGGAGTGGAAGAATTGTTTAGCGTCTGACTTAGGCAGTTTGGCTTCAGTTCCACCTTCAGTGTGATACTGAATGTTTTAGATTCCCGACGCCCATAGAAGAAGCAAAAAACTCCTGAACTGGGCTGTTATAAATACTGCAGAAGTAAGGAAATAAAAAGCACACAGAAAAGAATTCTTAAATAGTAAGGACCATATGATGTACCCTGAAGGCCAGGGGGGATTAAAGCAATGGTTTCATTAGCTTTGCAGTAAGAAAAGTTCAGGGAGGACTGTAGAGTGGAAAAATAAATATACATCTGCGCTTAAATACTAGTCTAAAAAGAGGAACATATGGTAACCTCTGGATGCCAGCTTATCTTAATGAAGGTTGCAAAGCCAGTTACATTTGATATAAAGTCTGAATGAAGACATATAAATATTACACAGCTTCCTAGAACTGATGGTATCACACTCCAGGGTTGTTACTTTTGAGTTCATTTGCTGCCAATAGGGCCGTGATTCAAAATACCATCAAAGGTTGAAAGTTTCCAAAACTGCATCTGTGTATGTAATTGTTAAGGAATCTTTAGGAGTACATATTAGGAATGAGAGGGTTTACCAGGAGGAATGGACAATTTTTGAAAGCAGTTGACACTGCATGTGTCAGCTTGGAAAAAACAAAACCAACATTCCTGCAAAGCTAGTGAGTTCTGTTTGGTGACATATATTAGGGCAATACCAGTAGGAAAACAGGAATGAATAGAAACATCATTAAAAATAGAAGCGCTGAAAGGGCAGACAGCAGATTTTTTTTTTTTTTTGCTAAATATGAATGCTATTATCTACCCAATAATAAGAAAGAAGGGGCAAGTGATGTCGTCATACTGTATTCTTGTCAAATGGTCAGCATTTGCGTTTTGTGGTTTTCAGAGACAGATTTATTGCCCAAGATGAGGGGAAAGTTCTAGAAAATCCACTCCATAAAAAACTGGTTTTGTGTATGATCTCATTCATTATGTCTTTTACTATACAACAGAATGAGAAGTGATCATAGTAGAGATACTTGAAAGGTGAAATGTGACCAAATGTTCCTTAAATATAATAGATAAAACATGAATTGCATTTCAGGAAAGCAAAGTAGTTACCCTGGAAATACTTTAAATGTTTGCATGTGTAATGGTTCTCCAAGACCCAGCACACTAATGATGGGTCATTGCGCTGAGCTGAAAAGGAAATCCATTCCCGTACACTGCCCCTATCCAAGTCCATTAAGAAATAATGGTTATAAGATGAAAGTCTTGTTAGAGTTTCAGTGAAAATGTTTGGCACACCAGGATGAAAAGTCAACAATCTGCTTTTAACGAGAGACACTGGAAAAACTTTGGTTAACATACCACTGAAAATATTAATTCTCCTTAATGGCAGGATGCAACACAGCTTTTTATAGTTTTTGATCCATGTCATAAATTTGGCCATGACAAAGGGATACTCCAGCTTTAGCTCACTGTCATAAATGTTAGCTGTTTCCCAACACTAAAAGGTTAGTCCTTTGGTTTCTCTCTAAAGTGCCAAAGGGCCAAATTCTTTGCATGGAAATAAAATGTCATAGGCCAAAGAATGAGAGTAAAAAAGAATCATAGACAGTGCATAAACTGTAACATATTTAATTCAGGACTTTCTTTTTGCATCCACTGTCTTGCTAAGGGGTGTAAATAAGATACAAATAGGAACACATATTATAAAATGAAATGTAGAGAGGTGGTGACAGTATAAACGTAGATGTTCCAGCAGTTTCCCACCTATTTCTGGTCATTAATCTAGTGGAAATATCCAGGTCTGTGTGCTTTTTCTCTGTGTAATTGGATATTATCATGCAGTAAAAGGGGAAGTTTATTTTATCAGTTCTGGGCAATGAAATTTGGAATCCTTTCTGAATCAGAATTTCTCCTCTGAAACAATGTTTCATTTGTTCAACTTATGAATACAGAGTCACCTGTTTAGTAAAGCTAATGTAAAAAACTTGATAATTTATTACTTCAATAGCAAAGACACCTACTAGCTAATACTACCTTTGGTCCTGGTACAACATGATCTATTTCCTTTACAATAAATAGGAGTGAACAATAGAAATTACACACCAAAGAAAGTGTTCTTGTTCAGACACCTTACAAATACAACATTGCTCCATAAAAACGTAAATTTCAAATACAAAAACCTGAACGTTTGGCAAAGTGTGACTGATCTATGCACAGAATAAATTTAATGTCTAATTGCTTTGTCTATAACAGGAGTAAGTCTTTATGCTGAATATTCACTTCAAAATCTCAAAACACTTTACAGAAATATTCTATTCTGTGATCTAGTTTTAAGATCAGGAAGCTTAGACAATCAAAACAGTTGTTTGGCATATAAATGCCTAGAATTAAACTGGGGATTCCATGAATTCCAGCCTGATGCTGTAGGAACTTCTCTTTCCTAGTGTTAAGTGTCTGCTGAAATTCCCTTCTCTATACTCTTCCTACATTGCCCTCTTGGTTTCTTGTCTTGTTTTTTTACCCATAGAATTTTATATCTTCCTAGTATTTCTAATCAGTGAACTAAATTATCAGCTTTGTTGGTGCTAATCTACCCTGCAATCTGCTGAAAAGTAAAATACATGTTTCAGAAACTAAGACTAGAAAGTTACTTGGTAGTAGTCAATGGATTCTGTCCACCACAGGTCTCCAGCAGGAGCATGTTTGAGACTCCTGTGAATGTGGTTGTAGCTGGAAACCTCAAGGATAATGCATGGAAAATCCTACACAATCCTAGAATTTGAATATCTCTGGGTAACTGTCATGATATCAAAGGACATGAGTATTAGTGCCACTGACTAAGCCATTTTAAATTTTTTTTCTTTTTCTGCCCTGGGGCTTGGTAGCACCATCTGAGTCAGCCATTTGTGAAGAGACTGTCATCTCCACACGTTAAAACTCTGGGAATAAATATAATTTCATGTTTGGTCCTGCAGTCTGATCTTAATTCTACCCACTATTTTTTGGAAAAGGCTAACACTGGGAAGCTTTGTGGTTCTGTCCTTAGGATAAAAATACCCCCTTATTTCCCAAAGTATTGGTTCTTAGCAATAAGAAAATCCCTGTAATGTACAGAAGTGTGATAAATAATATCTTGTGTCACTGATCTTATCTGTCACTGTGAAACTTCTTCTCTATGTTTGAACTTAGACACAAAATTATTTGTTTTTCTGCTTATGGTCATTTCCCCCCATTATTTTCTTCATGAAGTAGCACAACATTGAAATCTTGAGTGTGGAAAAGGGAAATTAAGATTTCCCTATTAAATAAAAGGAAAAGGGATAACTTTACTTAATTTCTATGAAATATTGATTTTTTTTATCTTTTTCTTTTAAATCTACCCTTTTCAGTCTATGAAATCGGTCTTGTAAAGCAACAGTTTTGGTTGGAGTGGTATTCTCCAAAATTTTCCCTGTGCTTTAAAAAAAGGGAGAGCAGAAGGAAGAGAAGGAAAGAGGAGCAAACAACTTGAAAGACTGAGATGAAAGTAGGATGATTAAATTATTAAATAGTTATAATGTTTATTAATGAAAATATTATCCTGTGCTTTGAACAGAGTTGGGAATTTACATGTCTTGTGACCTCCTTGCTGGCTTTCAGCTGGCATTTTCTGGAAGCTATGCTGATGATGCTTGTAAGATTAAGGGAAGTGCTCTAAAGAGTGAGACTATTATGCAGTAATTAATAAAAGAAGTTAAATGGTGAGTAGGAGCCTAGGGAGATATCTCCTGTCATGTGCTGTTATTTATACGTATCTTTCCAGGTATCAGCACTTCCAATCTTCCTGTGATTCTCTGTGATTTCTTTCAAAAACTTATCAATTATGAATCCCTCTCACACTTCAGCTGTGATCTTTTTTTTTTGCTTTGTCTTCTTAGACTATTAGAGAAATAAAGAACATTAGATGAAAAGAACCAAAAATAACTTCAGTGTTTCCACTGTGAAATCTGTCACATTTCACCAAGTATTGCATTTTTTGGAGTACAGTATTTGACTTTGCGCAGACATTACAAGAGATTACAATGAACAGAAAAGGACTTAAATCTATTATTTTATTAGTTGTTACTTTCTTATGTATGTTTTATTGTGACAAATCCCTTTAACAAAAGCAGCTAAGGAAGCATAAGCATTGTTGCTCCCTCAGAGTACTGTCAGGCTCATTGGTCTGTATCTCTGGGCTGGAAAGAGAGGGACCCTACTGAGACTTCAGGTACTCTTTGACGAATCCAAACAGGTCCTGGAAAACTGCAGTTGTCTAAGGGGTTTGGAAATTTTCCTCAGTGAATGGGGCCTGTGTGGGATTTCCATTTGCAGCTTCAAATCCCTGAGGCCAAAGCTAAAGCTGAGATTTCAGAGAATTAATTTTTTTTTTAAATATATTTTTTTATTTTTTAAAAAAATATTCTTTTTAGTTTAAACAGCAAAATGGGCCACTGGGGTAACTGATCAGCAGGCATGCTTTGAACTTGCCTGGGCATTGTAAACTAGGACAGAGTTGGCCTAAGAACTGACAGACCATCACTAGTTTCATGATCAAATAATTTACACCTTACTGTTTCAACATCTTTTCAATAACTTTTGAATTATTGCCTCCTGTTCACAAACACAGATTGGCTGCCTCAATTGAGCTTTGCCATGTCCATTTTCTCTGGTTAAAAGGAGGCAAACTGAGACCTGCAACCTGCATGGCTGCAGAGCTCAGAGGGGAGATGTGTGCTCAGAAGCTTTTTGGTTAATTGCACAGGGACTCAGTCAGAAAGTGGCTTAGAGCAAGCAGGTTGCATCACTCAAAAAATGGAGAAAAGAAAGCAACTGCCTTTCACAGCCAGGATCTGTTCTTTAGACGAGTACAGGAGGGGCTTAGTATCCTGTTTCTTTACTTGGCTCTCCATAAACATCTGGCAGGGATGCCCGTGTTTTCACTCATTAAATTTCTTTTCTTGGTCTGAATACAGTTGCATGGCAAAGTTTGCCTGATGACTTCTGCAATCAAACAGGTCAGTTACTAATCCCTGCTACCCTGCAACAGCTACATAAGGACACTTGGTTTTATAAAATGGCAGAATCACCTTGGATTCAGCCCATACTAAAACATCCATGGAGGAGTTGCTACCAGCCCTACTGCATGTCTCCCATTTATGTGACATGCTCTGCCTAATCCAGAGGGAAAATTTCTGGGTTTAGCTCAATTATGCCATTGCTCAAAAGGCGTCTTGCATTGTGTGGGACATAAAAGATATGTGTAAAGAGACAGGGAGTAGAGCAGGGTAAAGGATTCTTTGACCCTGCCCTGCCCTGCCCATGCTGATGGTCATCGATCTCACCTGCTCCCTCACAGCAGTGGCACAACATGTTTGGATTCTCAGGAGCAAAGTTGCGTTAAAGAGGAGCTGCACAAACAGCAAATAATAGGATCATAGAACAGTTTGGGTTGGAAGAGACCTTGAAGATCATCTAATTCCAAACCCTGCTGTGGGTTGGAACATCTTCCACACATTGCTCAAGTCCCATCCAGCCTGACCTTGAACAGGGCTGGGTCACCCTTAGCTCCTCTGGTCTACTCATTCCAGTGCCTCACCACCCTCATAGTAAAGAATTACTTCCTAATAGCTAACCTAAACCTACTTTCTTTCAGTATGAAGCCATTATCCGTTGCCCTGTCACTCTATGTTGTTGTAACAAGCCCCTCCCCAGCTCTCCTGTTAGGTGCAGCAATGCTGCTGAGTGCCCTGAAATGATATAGAATTGATTGAATTGAAACAGCTGGATGGATTGTATTGAAAAGCCACATGCCACATAAGGGTCCATATTGGAATGTCACAGGACACTACCACTGGATCCTGTGTTGGGGTCCTGAGGGCATTGCCAGGCTTTACTGTTCCTGATCAGCCCCCCCTCAGAGCTGTCTCACCCTGCCCATCCCTACTGTCTTAGCCCCTAGCGACAGTCTGCCCCTGCTGAGTAAGAAAGTTGACAATTTGGACAAATTAGTAGAGTAAAAAAAAAAAAAAAAGAAGCCATGTACAGCAGAAACTAGATAAATCTTCTTGGCTTTAATGTGAAGGATTGAAACCGAGCGTGGTGGTGCAATATCTACAGCTGTACCCAAGGTGAGGGGATGTAGGAGACAGAGGTCCATCAGTTTGGACATCTAAAAGGACTGCACTTCCATTTGACTTAATTTCCTCTCATTACCTCTTCATCTATATCAACATACTTACTTGTGGAATAATATGCCAAAAAATTTTCCTTAAAGCTCAATGAGAACAGAAGATTTTATTAGAAAAAGTTACTTTCAGCCTTGGAAACTCAATACCCTAGTCCCTGACTTTCTCTATGTTTAATCATCTTCACTAATTGTCACGTTCAAGAATTGAATTTTACTGTTAGTGTTGGAAAAATGAGTCCTGCAAAGTCCTTGCCAAAAAGGCTGGAAGGCTTCTTCCTCTTTTCCAGAATTTCTCCTTGCATGTGCCTATAATCTGTGTCTGAGCTTATCTGATAAGCAGCTCTCCTTAAGCCTTTATTGAGAAGACTTGTTTTCCAGACCCTGTATCATTTCTGTGACCCTCCTTTGAACTCCAGGATTTGATATTCCCAAAGAACAGACACAAGTATGGCCAAGTACTTGCCTTAGGAGTGTTGAGAATAACAGCAGTTGGATTACTCCCTTCTCATTGCTTAATAGTCTCAGGTTTAGACATCCAAAAAAAGTTTGGGTTTTTTTTTTTGTTTGTTTTTCTTTTTGTTTGTTTGTTTTTGTATTTGTTTTTGTTTTTATCATTGCATAGCACTGACATTAAGCTCTTCGGAATATCTTATGTGGTAACAAAAATTCCTAATGATCTTATTAAGGCACAGGCTTTATCCTTAGTACTTATATGTTAGCAAGTCTGCAATTTTCCAGGTTTACAGTCCCACCTTCACCTGAGGACTGTTGGAGCTTATGTTACTGTAAACAGACAATCTCATTAACTATATTTTAAAATCTCTTAAAATGGATTGAATTGAGGAGTTCCAGAATACCTATCCCAAATCTTCCAAAGGTGCACTCTAATCATAGAATGTTGAGATATTTGGAGCTTCCCCGCTTTTTTTTCTGTATTAATTTCTTGCTTTCTTTTCTCCCACTCCAAGAAAAGAGGGCTGAAACCCAGTAGATACAAGAAAAACATAAAACTAAGAACTAGAAAAATAGTCAATATCACAATTCAATAGGGGTAATTTGGATGAGCTGGCAGGTCAACCACTGTCATGTTTTTGTACAAAGGAAGAAAGCAGAAATGAGACTTGATTCCACCTTTGCCAAAACTCTGTGTTAGGAGCCTGAGAAAATAGCTGATATGCATCCTAGATTCTCTGTGTGTGAGTGGCAGCTGATAAATTGTTTGTTAAATACCAGGAGAATCACTGACAGAACACTCATTGAAATTTTCTTTACACTATTTTGCTACAGCATAACAGTATTTCTTTATTTTCAATATATGCTTCCAATTTATTGCAGAAAGGAATATAATTGCAATATGAACCTCAAGCCAGCCCTAAGCCCCACCAGCAGTTTTGTACTGCTTTGCAGCATGGCTGTCTCATGACACCTGTTTTGCCTTTGTTTTGCCTTTATTTTTTTAATTTTTTTATTCACTTGTGTGTATAGTATGGTCAGTATAATGGGACTGAAAAGCTTATTTTCAATTAGTGTGCTGTAATAGATAAGCAAGGAATAATTCTGTATATTCATGTAGAACTATGTGGGTCTGTGACTTCAGAACTCCAAATGCCCAGGGATCAATAAAAATTCTCAGGAAGACTGCAGATTCACTGCATTGTTTCATGCTTAGCTTTGAGATCATGCAAATGTCTGTGCTGACACGTTAATGTTTTGAGAAAGAGGTCTGAATCACTACTTGACTCTGCTGTAGAATTTTCTCCAAACTCTTTTGAGAATCATTTCCCTTCACTTGAACACATTGCTGCTTTACAAGACAAACTATGCTGTACATAACATACATTTTGCACAATATGCTGCAGTTAGAGTTCCCATATCTTCCAATATGGGGCAGCAGTTGCCAAATCCTGGCACAAGATAGCCACTTATTTCCATATGTGAAAATATAGCCCTCTTTCTCTATGTAGGCAGAGAGAAGTTACTAAAATAAGCCACTAGAGATTGGAGGAGATGGAGTTTGTTTTATTATTTTTTTTTCCTTTAGTTTAATTTGCTGGCAGAGCAGAAGTAATGTGGTCCAGGGATGTTTCCATTTCTTACATTCTTTATTATGGTGAAAACTACACATTAATCTTTCATGTGATGTAGTTTCTGGTCAGAACTCTGAATCATCCTTTAATTGCTGGAGGTGTTTTTAACTTATCTGAGTTGTTTTTCTAGCTAATTCAGTGCTCAAGGCCACATTTGAATTTCTTCCCAATTGAAACTGATGCTTTGCTCACTAGATGCCACTACGATATTTTAAAAGACTTCTGGAATGTATAATTTCTCCTCTCTCTTTGTGGAACTTTGCTCCACCCTTGGATCATATTTATCCCACACTTGGAGGTATAACAGATATATATGAGGCTTCTGTATCTGAAAATATTGTTCTTCAACATAGCAGTTTAGCAAATTTACTCATACTTACTGACAAAGAAAACCTAATAAAACAAACAAAATTGATGATGATTTTGGCTGAATCTTTCATGGTTTTGACTAGATTCTCTCACTAGGCAAATAGACTGTTAGCTTCAAATTTCTCCTGCTTCCTCCCATCCTCTGACAGTCTTTTCACATATGCCCTTATCTTTTATTTGCTTTGGTTTTTATGCTCTGTTTTATGTCCCTACTAACCTTAATTCTTAACAACTCAGTTCTTCCCAAACCTGAAATGCTGTGTGCCCCCAGTGCTGCACTCTGGGCTCTCTGACCTGCTTTGATTACAGTAAAGGACCTGTCTTATTCATACCATGCCTATCAGAATAAACTATAAATAATAATACTAATCCTGACAGAGTGCCTGCTTTTGAACAAAGCGCTGGTTTGTCTTTTTTTTTTTTTTTTTCCTTTTTTAAGTCTGCAAAACACATTGCCACATTTTCCACAGGCTCATCTTCCGCACCTATCAAACTTCAGTTGTTATACAATCAATGTCCATTTGGTCAGCCAACAGTAGAAATGTTTTTGTTGAGACCTATGCTGAACTCAGCATAATAGCAAACAGGTGGTCAAATTAGGAGGAAAACAAGTTTTTAAAAAGAAATCAGTGAGTGAAGCAAATAAATATTCAGAATCTTAAATGTTGATCAAAGAGTAATTAAAAACTAGTATGTATGTATATGTGCTCAAGGAAAGAGCCATCAAAGCAGCCCATATCTTGTGGGAAGGGACACTAATGATGTTGACGGGAAAACTCAGCAGATAATTCAGATGAAAATTATTTGGTAATTTCCTGCTTTCTGTTTGTCAATGGAAATGATGTGAACTTTGGTAAATGTATGTAGATGTATTTAGTTGATGAATTAAAATACATACTCCAGTGTGCTGTTGGAATTTGGAAACTCATACTGCATAATAGTGTTGCTTCTTGTTGAGTGGAAGAAGAATAGCATGGGCTTACATCTATCTTCTACCTGGGTGAGAGGTATTGTCAAAACAGAATATAATCATGAACAGCCTCACTTTTACAAAACCCTTTTACAATACACATTTCATCTGAATAAGCAAGCTTTAAACTTTCTTTTCTTTTTCAACCAGTGCTGAATGGCAATAAAATTAGAAAGGAAAAAAAATATTACACAAAATAGTATTATTATAAATATCATATATATGTCCCAAATGAGTGCATTGCAAAAGCATAATAAATGTGCCTGTAGCATATCCAAGATCAAGAAACAAATCACTAACAAATGAAAAGATAATGCTGACATTCAATAATTTCTAATGGCAACAAATAATAAAAATATATCCTTTTCACAGTAGAAATAATTATAATTTTTGCATAAATGTAAGATTATTCAATTAGTGTGTACATTTTTACAAAATGAAAAATCATCCCAAGGGGAGGACCTGAAAAAACCCCTCATTTACTCGAGTATGGAGCCATATTAAGAAGTTGCCATAAAGCTGAACATTCAGAAGGCTTCACTGATGTTTGTTTACACAAGAAACATCATGAAAAGTGCTTAAACCAAGTGCCTTGGCTGCAGCAAACAGTCCTACCCTATCTTCAGGCTGAAAAAATTATTATTTATAAAAAGTAGTGATAAATGCAGTTAGCTATTTATTTAAATGTTAACATGAGAAGTGTTTAACAAAAGGAGAGCAATCAGGAAGCTCAGTTAAAGTTGCAGATCTGTTCTGAAGTCTCAGCATTCTTCCTTTTATTTTTCTCAGCAGCATGGGTTCAGGATGGAGTTGTTAGGTTTAAGTTAGAACTTCCTGGCTTTTCTTTTGGCTTGTGTTAAACCTCAGTATTTTTAAACATACTTTCACAAGGGATTCCACTGGTCAATTCTTCTCTCTTTTTCCTTTTTCCCCCAAGGTTTTTTATGCATATGTAATATTTTACAGATGGCATACAACAATTTGGAATAAACTTTCCAAGCTATCCATTCCAAACTAAAATATCTAAATTTAATATTGTTTTCTGTATTACTGTTCAAGTGATCTTTCTGTGTTCAAATCATATTAGATATTTTGAGGAAAAAATACAAAAGAAGTGATTTTTTTTTCATGTCCTCTGGGAGATCCAGCTCCCGATTCACTTCTGCAAATAAAAAACAGTATCTAGCTTCCTCTCTCTTCTTCTATCTGCCTGCTACTGCTCTAATATTGTACTCCTCACCTTCAGTGGCAGCATACAGCTGCTGCTTCTCTTTCCTCTGAGATCCACTATTGTGAAAGGTGCTATCTGAAAATATGCAAACTATATTATCACAGGAGTTTTGTTTCCAATTTTCATTTCAACAGAAAATTTATATTCTTAATTGTAAGAAAGTGAATATGAGGAGTCAATATCAAAATGTTACTGCTGAACTCGAGTCAAAGGGTTTTTTTTCCTTTTTGTAAGAAGAGGATAACTAATTTGATTCTTTTGTTTTTCTTTATTAATTGAACTTGTTTGTTTGATTTTCTTATCTATTTAGTTTTTATTTCTCCAGCTTGCCAGGATGAGCTATGATGATGAGCTAGAATTTCATCACTTTCCTTTTGCCAGCCCAGACCCTCCTCCTGTGCTATGTTGGGCTCTTGTGGCTAAGCTATCTTAGAGTCCTGCAGTAGTTTATGAAATCAAAAGCTGAAGTATGGGAGGATGACTCTGAAACGAATCAGTTACAAACTTCATATATCTTGAATAATGTTTTTATTTTCAGTCTCTTTCAGAAATCATGTCAAAATAATGGTGTTTGGCTTTTATACATACTCTCACTGCAAGAGAATACACTGTCATCACACATGTATTTCACAGGCCCCGCTTTGAATTACGTGCATGAAGTATGCAAGAGGTGTTGCTTCCTCCATGCTGGTGGAATACTCCTTGGCACTCCCTGGTGCTGTGAGGATGGCTGCCTTCCAAACATCATTGTTCAGGAGAGAGCATCTCTCTGTTTCCCATTCTGATTTCAGCATTTGTTCCATTTGTTCTGATCACCTTTTAAACCAGCTCTCCTAAACTGTAAGAATGAGAGAAACCAATTGTAGCTTTGTGGAAAATCCTAAATATTTTGGACACCATTGAAAAAATTAGATTTCTAAGTGCCTCAATTCCTATGGTGTGCGATATTCAATAATTTGCATTACACATTCAGAGTTACTGCAGAAACATTATTTTCAGAGGTGAATTTGGGGATAAACTCCCTTCTTCTGTGGTAAAAGTATGTAGCCACCTCCAAATGTGGTTTTGAAAAAGCTAATTTTCTTTTCATAGACAATAGTAAAAATGAAAATTGACCTATTTTTAATGGATTTTTGACTCATAAATTATTCTATTATGCCTGTTTTACTAGTATATTAACCATGAACACTAAAGCCATGTTCTATTTAATGTGCCGATACTGTGTAACTTTTTCTTAAGAGAAATGTAATGGCCTGTATTTTTTAGAATTAGAAGTGAGCTCACTATTTTTTTCCAGCAGTAGTTTTCACTTGAGAAGTGTAAACGCATTCTGTGGTTTCAGTTTCTTGATAAAATAATATAAATATAAATATAAAGCATTCCTTTGTGGAGTCCATTTGTGGAATTTTCTTGCTTTCTATCATGCTGGGGTGTATGTGCACTGTGGGGATCTGTGCTTTGCAAATAGAAATTACCCATCAGATAGATGGATAAGATTATCCTCAATTCCTGTTAAAGGGAGCTAAGCATGCAGATCCTTTGGATGTTCTCAGATATTTCAGTCAAAGTGGGTATGTGGTCTAAGTTTATTACTGTGGGAAAGCCACAGGCAACATTCTTAGTTGTGTAAACTGATCCAGTAAATTCAGCTTTGCTGATTTATGTTAGCTGATGATCTGACCCAATGTTTAAAGGATATTAAATATATCAGACGTACAATAAAAAATAACTGTTGATTGACTGTTTCTTACAGAATGCAAACACAGAGAATGGGCATTTAAGATTTTTGTAGTCATTCAATATTTTAAATGATGGTTGAACGCAATAGAGCTATTCTAATCTGTGCCGGCTCAGCATCTGACAAAGCGTTCTGAATGCTGCTAAGATCATTTGGTTGTTTCTGTTTACTGTAGTATAACACAAGAGCAATGAGACAGTTGGCAAACTTAAATGGCATCAAGATTACTATAAATAAAATCCCCACATTTTCAGAGCACATAATTAATTATATCCTGCCCCTCAATATTTTAGGGCAAGAAGGTTGGGATTATAAAATTGCTTTGTCCAGGATAAAAATAAAAAACAGTCCTGAATTCTTCTGTTTCGCTTCCTGAGCTGACCGCAAGTTTCTGCATGCTAGGTACATGCTTTCTGTTAGGCACAGTGTCACTTTGTTTTCATTATGGATGAGCACAATGGTGGTCAGAGGAAGAGGATTCTGTTTTTCTTTGAGGCATTTGACACTTTTCCCTGTCAGGGGAAATGATCCTGGCTCAAACGACTCATCAGTCGGACCAGAATTAGCAATTTCCAAACTATTAGGTCAATGAAGGGATTAGCTGAATATCAATTCCTCAGCTTTTTAGGCAGTTTAAAAAGAACTCTGTTCTGGCATTTCTCCAAGTTTTATATTGTGCCTGGAATTTCAGCCTCCAGCCTTTCACTCCAGTTCACTGGAGTTTACCCAGTGATCATTTGATGTTGATGTTTTGCTTTGACACGGTGCTAACATGATGTGCTGAGGATGGAGAAAATATCAAAGAGCAGAAAAAACTCTTTTGCTGTTTAAAAATATTTGAAACCAAATCTAAACTTTGCTGATAGCTGAATCCTTTCTTTTTGTGATTTTTGGAACAGATAGGCTTTTTATCCAAACTATTTATCCTAATCAGCAGTTGGAGGAGAGGAATGTTAAATAAACTATTTTATTCTGATTCTTTCTCTGGATGTTTACCAGGCTGTTGACAAAGGCCAGAGAATGTTTAATGACTTGGTGGGGAGACTTGAAACAGAAGTGGGGATCACACTGGATGCTCCTTATTTGCTTTCTTTCACAGTGCAACAAAAGGGAAATGATGACAGACCACCTCTTGATACCCAGTTTGATTAAGAAAATTTATCATGTTCCTTGTCATGAGTTCAAGTCTCCCACATTGAATAATATAAACATTCTCAAACAGAGCCAGAAATAGGCAGATAAGACTCAGATGTCTCTACCAGAGAATTGTATTCGGTCTGGAAACGTGAACATGACCTCAAAATAACTCTCGTGTAGGACTAGGGAGTATTTAAAAATACTTAAAAGCCTTCTCTCTGTGCAATCAACACAGGACTCCCAGTTTGGTGAGAGGAAAAGTGGTCTCTTCCATTTCTGAAGTCTGTACATTCCTTGAGCCGACAGTAATCAGACACATATAATCGGGAACTCATTATTTCCTGGAACTTTGAATTTATTTTCATTCTGTCAGTTCTCATATAGAAAATTATCCCCCAAATTAGAACAGCATTCTGGCAGTCATGTTGGAGAATTACAAAGGAGATAAAAGTGGCCTAGAACAAAAAATATATTTCAAAACTGTGTCATCAGATTTATCTCGCAAAAGGAAGAAAATTATTTTTTGACATGAAAAGCTACATCTAAACAAAAAATGTACACATTTATTATTTAAAGAATTTGCTCTGTTTGTGATTTTGCACACTTCTGATCCTGCACTGCAGGACACAACCAGAAAAAGGTTTATTTAGTGGCTTATTCAAAGAAATCATACATTTTAGTAGCATATTCTGAATGCATTTATGATAAGAAATAAATACCTTTAAGAAAAAAGGCTGAAAATTTGTACTCATATTTGTATTTATACAGAATATTGAATTCTGTCTTTGTATGAATTTTCTAGGGAAGGAATGAAGAGGAAATCTGACATCAGGGTAGTGTTGATTTTTGTGTCATCCGAACTTGGGTTACTGTAGGAACACTGTAGGATGAGGATAACCACTGTCTTAAGTCAAGACAATGCCCGCAAGAGTAACATAGGTAGAATTTTTCCAGCTGAAGCCAAAAGTTTTCAGACCTTTGGTATAGCTAAACTGTGTTGAATTTCGGATAGCTGAGAAACGGAAAACGGATTAAATTCAGTGAACAGTGTGGAGAGGCAAATAATTTTTCAAGTCCTAGAACTAAGGTTTAGTATCCTAGCCTTTCACTTCTGGAGACCTGATTCTTATTCCAGGGTAGGTAATAAATAATGTGCTTGTTTGGTCAAGTGGTTGTCTTCCATTTGGCAACTTTTAGGATTCATATTGTCTATTGTAGACTGGCTTTTCACAGTTTGATTATATTATGTTTAGAGTAAATTCCCAAGAAGAATTTTCAGCACATTTTGGTAGCAGGCTAATCCT
This sequence comes from Donacobius atricapilla, assembly GCA_013397315.1. Lineage (NCBI taxonomy): Eukaryota > Metazoa > Chordata > Aves > Passeriformes > Mimidae > Donacobius > Donacobius atricapilla. The sequence continues at coordinate 128,213 of WBMY01003815.1, read as the reverse complement.
TATAGGTGGGTGGTAGAAAAATAGCCTTTATTTTTATACAATACATGTGGTAGACATGTGGCAGAAAACAAAAAATGACAGGGGATTTAAAACACCATCAGAGCAAATCAAAGGCATACATCCAAATGAAGCAGATGGACTTACGGTATTAGTGAGAGTTAATATGAATCTTTAGATAAAAATTACATTATAATTTTGCTTACTAGATATCTTCTATTTTATATATAGGGTTTTTACAATAAAAGGTATATCTGGTCCCTGAATATTTCAAGTGCAGTAAAAAAAGTCACACAATGCTTCTTTAGATAACAACAGCTCTGAAGGATGGGTCATAGTTGAAATCTAGGGTATATAATTTGCTCAGTAAAATGAGTGATAGTGCATTCATAGGAAAGTATGTAAGAGTATTTTAAAAGGTATTTCTATGCATAATATTGAATTGTTTTGTTTGGAAACTTTTAAATCTGTAACTGTTCAGAACTTTGACCTAGGGGTGAGAGGTCAAACAATAAATATGGTTAAATGGTGGGCATTTATGGTCAATGGATATTTCACCTTGAGATGATTTTCCTTTAGGAATACCTCTGTATGTGTATCCTTTCTGTTGTAGTTCTTTTATCATATTTCTTAATTCAATATCTGAGCACCCTCAATAAAACCATGAGCGATAGTATGAGGTATTTTTTTTTTTCAGATCTCATTCCCATAGGGAAAACTATGTTTAGACTTGTTTTAGTAGAGCTTCTTTTGGTTTGTTCTTTTGAGTTTATAGATACAGTTATGGTTTTACAAGTCCATCTAAAAGAGATGTTCTTTGACCTTGGAGCAAAAAATGGTGGATTACTAAAGTTTATTACTTGGTGAGTGGGCCCATTTCACAGTTTTGAAAGGTCTGTGAGAAAATCATGTTTTTTGCCTAGATAAACACTTTTGTTACAGTACAGTGCTGTGCCATTCCAGACAGCTTTTAAATGCAGTCTTCACTCCAAACTTGAAGCAGTTTTATAAATGCCTTGGACATTGGAGCAGAAAGTCCGAGATTGATGTAATGATTTGTGATAACAAGTTCGTATTCTGTACATGAAATTTACCTTAAGCTGATGCTCCAACCAAGGCAGAATTTTTATTGTATATTTAGATTTAGACTGAACAGTATTATATTTGAGACACTGTTCTGATGTTTGAAAAACTGAAGGAATTTTTGTCTTCCTTCTGAGCCTGTTCCAATCATCTATATTCTATTTTTTAGTCTAGGCTATTTAGATTCTTAATGTGTTTCCAAACATCAGTGATATAGGCCATAGTGAAAAATCTCATACCCAAAGAAGTAGGTTGTTTTCTCGTAAAAAGTATTTAGTGAATCAGCAATGACTTCAGCATTTCTTTTTTTTCCTGGGTAGGACAGGAGATAAAGGTTTGGATTCTGGATTCTTATTTATCATTTTATATTTATTGACAGTTCATGGTATTTTGAACTGTAATAAAGGGAAAGGAGTGTGGTATCATCGTGATCAGCGGGAAGAATATTTGTCTCTCTTATTTGACATCATAAAAAGTCAAGGCCTATTTGGCATTATAGATTGTGCTGGTCTAAAAATGGGTTAAGGTCAAGCCAGTGTTTTTGTGAGAAATGGCAACACAGGGGCATAATAGAAGAAACTTCCTGGTTATCAATGCAAATTCACATTGGATTGAAGGTAGATTTGAGGTCCTTATGTATAAATACGGAAATATTGGTGCTTGTGATGAAAAAAATTAGGAAGGTTGCATTTTAAAAAAATCAGATAAACTCTGGAAAAGTAGCATCTGTGAAAAGTGTTGAACAGATTGTAGTCTCACAGTAATTAGCCCAGAACATGTGGCTGTTCATGGAATTATTATCCACGTTAGCCAGGACCAAACTGATCAACAGGGTTAGATAAAAAACATAGATTTATAGGTAGCATGAAAAATTTGGAAACACCATATGTGGATTGGGTATCTGTATTGCAAGTAAATCACAAGGGGAATAGAAAACCAACAGAAAACTAAACTGTAGAAGACTTCTCCAACTAAATATTTATTCAATTGTCCAATACATTGTACCTACAAAAGTAAACAAACATGTAAGTGTTTAGAGCAGGTAGCAGTGCTCTGTAAAACAGAAATTATATGCCAAGTAATACATTTAAGGTAATTTTGTGCTGTAATTTTACTGGAGGTATGAGTATTTCTGACATGATAGCGGTCTGATGACAATGCGAAGAAGTGCATGATCCCACATTCTGTTGACATGCACTTAAAAGACATAAGGCAAACATTTAAATCAGAGATGGAAGTGTGTATGGGAACAATTTTCAGCTGTATAACTCCATGCAGATTTGGTAATAGTGTTCCTTGTTATCCATCTGTGTGTAAAGCTACAAGATCTGATACACAATTGCAGCATCAACACAGCATGGCACAAGCAATTGCATTTGGGTTAAAAATTACATTTGGAACTTAAGACTGCCATTTTGACGCAAGTTTTGGGAGGGATTATTGAATCTAAGAAACTTAAAAATGAAGTAAAGCAAAGTGATTTTGATCTATAACAGGGAGTATACATCAAACACTTGAAAACTTGTGTGGTGTTAATCATCAAAAAACTTTGTGGGCTGGAAGGCCTGCTGTGCAGTTACACCAAAGTTAATGGGATATGAATATGCATAACCGTCCTTTGCACCTTGGCATGTCTTTTGCACTACCATTTGCTCATATAATGTTTTTATTCCTATTTTTTCTAGTTGGGGACATAAGGTTTAAAAAGGCATTACAGCAATATTGGCATAGACTATAAAACTTATCAGATGTTCACTGCCTATAAACACAATACACTCCCTCTCTCACTCTTTGATCTTATAACTAGCAAAAAAAAAAAGGGAAATGACATTTAGAACGTTTTGTTTAAGGCCTTTAATTTAGCTTTGTAACACACTCAGATTGCATACTGCTGTGTCTACTTACTAGATCAAGAAACTGTGGGACAGCAATATTAAGTGACTTATCCAAGTTGCATCAGAGACTCAGTGGCAGAACTGGAAAAAGAAGCCAAATGTCTTATTTCTCAAATCTTTGGTCCAAGACATCAAATTCAAGACTAAAAATCAGACAAAACTCAGGAGCTTGGCTTCTTAGGAAATGGGTAATTTTGTTCAGAGATCCTTAGGCTCACAAGTAGGTTTGTTTGTAATTCAGGTGCCAAGATAATAAATGAGGTATAAATTATAATGCAAGTCATATTTTTGTATGATTATTTTTATTGGAAAGTGCAAAAACTAAATCAAACTTTACAGGGAAGCATGTTAGTTTCAATCAATTTTTTTTCTCAAGAGAGGCTTTACAGCTTCAAGATGGAATTTTTAGTTACAGAAACCCAAGGCAAAAACACTGGATGTGATGACGGCTAAATGATTGGGATACTTACCCTTGGTTTAGGAAAAGAAGGCACAGTCTCTGTAGCATTGATTCAGAATGGTGATTTGGGTCTGGTTCTTTTTCATCATCTGGGAACACTGGTTATTCTGGTGACAGTTTCTTGCTGTCTTCTCTCAAAACTGTAAGAGATGTCTGTTTCATTCAAACGCCACATGCAAAAATCTTCAGGTTTTGTTGTTGTTGTTGTTGTGGGGGTTTTTTTTGCTATGAAACTGTCCTTTCTCATGCAGCTTCTAATATAGATGCTTGAGTAGTCTGGTAGTAACATGTTCAAAGTTCAAAGCCAGCAGTGATCTAAATCATCACTCTACAGCCTTTACATAATATCTGAACCATCAAGACCAGGTGTTTACAAAACAAGAACCATTAGAGTAAATGCAACAAATTTCCATTAGTTTTTGACAGTTTTAATAAAGCAACCAAAGCCAGAATGGAGTTTATGGAGTTTAAGCCAGAATATTCTGCTTGATTGTTGAGATAGCCTGTTCTCTTCAGGGCAGAGGTATGTTGCAGCAGAAGGCAGAGGCTAAGCTAAGTTGTGATGGGGAGAGAGGAAGGACGAGTGGAGCTCTGCAAACCATATGACTGTGTGCGACCCAGGGTTCATGGTGTGCTAAGTGACACTCACTGGAGGGAAAAAGGAAAGAGACAGCACTATATCCCTCCTGAGTTTCCATCACAGTCTAACCTGAGGAAGAAGACTGCTTTTGTGTGTTTAACAAAGACTTCTAGCCTTCACTACTGTTGATTATGGTTTTTTTTTTTTTAAATAAATTACTTTTTTAAAAAAATTAATTGTGCTGCATGCACAAATCCAACTTTGTAGTTAACATATTGGGATGCTTGGACTGGGGCCAATTCTGTATTTTACTTTCTGATTTTTGGAGCATTATGTCATGGTGAAACCAGAGAAAGTGTGTAATTGATCCATCCCCTTGTTATCTGTGATCTTACTAGTTCCACAGCTTGCAAATCCTCCAAATTAGGTTCACATATCAGCACTTCAGTAGTCTTCAGCAGCATCAGCTTGACACAACATAACAAGCTTTCTGATACTGAAATAAAACCCTTCAGCAGCAGTGGTATAAACTGGATTTTGCTTTCTTTAATGGCTGAGTAACATCTGTTGAAGTATTAAAGGAGTTTATTTCAAATCCTCCCTCTATTTTTGTGTGTGTTTGTGTATGAGAATGAAAGTGTCTGTGAATTAAATTTGTCAGCAAATGCTCTCTTTTGCTGCAGAAATCTTGGGTCAGCTGAAGTCTAATATCAAGTGCACAAGTCCTACATATCTGTACATAAAAGAACATAGCAAATGTTCCTATTCAAAAGTACGGAAAATTATCATTATGTTTTTAGAGATAACATCAGCTTGGGTCTCCCCGTCCATGAGAACTGCAAGTAGTATTTTTAATGGCATGATTGTAGACAGCACTTTGGGGAGGCACAGTGAGCACAGGATGAACAATCCTCTTCCTGAAGCCCTTTGCCTCATTTACCGGACACCTTCTAAGTCGTGCAGCGAGCCAGGCGAGGCGAGGGACTGAGGGACAATGGGCTCATTCAGTGCAGAACACTGATTCATTTCTGCATCACCTTTCACTCTGCACAGCGGATGA
>WBMY01003815.1:69319-123097 GCA_013397315.1 Donacobius atricapilla | reverse complement strand
AAGGGGTGGGGGGAGTCTGTGGAAAAAAATAGTCTGCATTTTGTGGAATTAAAGATTGTATAATAACATACAAGCATAAGAGAACTCTAGTGCAGTTGAAAAAAACCGGTCTTGATTTGAGGATTTCTTAATGGTTGCATGTGAAATGCCAAAAATACCAGAATAGGTGTTTTCTAGTAGCTTGGTTTGTGATTTTTTGTTGTTTTTTGTTTGGTTTTTGTGTTGTGTGGTTTTTGGTTTTTTGGTTTTTTTTTTGTAAGGTATATGTATACACGTTTGGAAGTGGCTGCTCTTTACACTCATACAGAGTTGACTAATTTTAACATGTATGAGATGGTTAAACTTGAACAGCATTTTCTATGTCAGTAAATGTGGCTTTCTCAAAATAGTAATTTTAATAAAAAAGGATCCTCTTTTTTTTTCTTTTCCTCTTTTCTGAAGATTTCACAGGAGATGGAAATATTTCAGGTCTGCCAGTGTTTAATTTCTGTTTCAGCATAAGATTAGAAATGACATATAAAATTTGTTGGTTTGGATCTTTCATGCTTTCCTTCCTTATATAAAAGATGCTGTGCATATGGGCTATGTTTTCCATACTGCATGGAAGTTAGTCCCTGGAGATGCATGCTAGCAGAGAGAATAGATCCTTTTATTTCAGTTCGGATTTGTCAGATCAGATAAAATACATTGATTCAAGGATATTAAAATAATTCAGTTAAAAAACTAAAAAAGAAAAATGAGAATTTTTAAACTTTTGTCTCAGTTAATTATAAAAATAAATATCAAGATATCAGACTTTTCCCTGGGGTGGAAAGTTTTATCATCTATGCCACTTACAGATTAGGCAAAGCAGATGATTATATTGCAAATCATGATTAACACATAACATTTTATTTCCATCTTTTTTTTTTTAATGATTTATATTCTATTTCAGGCTCTGTGTGTGGTCTGGACAGGGCCTCAGTAGAGCAAAGACTTCAAGACTTGTGCCAAGCTGTGCAATGTTATGGTGGTCTGATGATATGGGTTGCTGCTATTTTCTATTTTAATAACAACTGTTTTCTTTTAACATTATAAAGCTGGCAGTTGTTAGTGCTCTTAATTGAACTATCCATGAAGTGTGAATGGTAGGTGGAGCTGGCAAAAAGGATGATCCAAAAAAATTAATAACATTAATAACAGGGCTAGGATTTCCTTTGCCTGCAGAAAATCCCTTCTCTGTGACCAGCCAACAGATTCAGCATTTGTGTGTATGTGTCTCCTTCACCACCACAGGCCTTAATACTTTGTATAGTCTGTTTCCCTTTAAATGCAGCTTTAGGCTTGAGTTCACGTGTCTTTCCTTAGCTCAAACTATTTTTGTAGCAGAGCCAACAGCCTGACAGCGCTTTTAAAAAAGAATGAATGGGGTTAAAGTACCCAAGTAGTGATACGTTGTTTTGATGACTGTTCCCTGTAGTTTTGACTGCTGAGCACTCAGCTATTGGTAGTTCAGAGGAAAAACAATTGAAATTCTGATTGTAGACTTCTTGTGAATTGTTGTAGACTAACAGTGAAACACTTCCTTTAGATGGGTCCCCACTCATAATGTCACTGTCACGAAGATTATTCCAGTCTGTGTTATTCCAGGCTTACCCGCCCTAGATGAATTATTTTACAGAGGTCACAGTTGTTTCAAATGTACATGGATCTAGCCTGCACTGTGGTGTGCCTACTGGCACAGCAGCTGCAGCTCCCTGAGTCAACATGTGTGGGACGAGACTTAGGAACCTTCTCCAGGACAGGCCAGTGAGCTCTCATTATCCAGCCATCTGGACCCCAGATTATACCAGATGTGACATGTGCAGTAAAGACTGCCACACAAATACGTGTTATGAATTCAGCTCATTTTATTTTGTTATAGAGTTTTGAATTCACTCTGTTCCTTCATCTACAATAAACAAACACATGTGTATGTGTACACACACACATTACTGCCTTTATATGCTGTACCTACCTCCTCATCCACTCACACCCCAAAAAGCTTCACTGAATTTACTCCTATGGAAGTCCATCATTCAGCTTCACCTCTGGGAGATTATTATTTCCACTCTTATCTCATCCTGGTCCTTCTGGCTTGCTTGACTTACTTTGGTGACATTTACATTGTTCCAAAAAGATGACTTCTCTCTTTATCCGTATCATGAGTGCCATGACTATGTACGGTGGGGAGAAACCTGGCAGTTCAAGAATGGGAAGCAATTATACATTGTGCACCCTGTATCCTTTAAATTTTATTTTATTGATTGCTGTGGAATGAGAAGCCAAGTCTTTGAACAAAGGAATATATAACAAACTGGGATGAGTGTGGTGAGGCAAATGTTCATGTGGAACAAATATTTCTATAAACCAATTCAAGAGCACAGGAGAATTTTTAAGGGACTCATTTGCAGGACATAAATGCTGACCTTATGTAGTCTCTATGTATAGAAAGCAATATTACAAAGTACAGACTAGAGTTAAGGAACTCATTTATATAGAGAGTTGACCCCTGAAGTCTTATTCTACCTTAATTTCTGAGGCACTGGGATAAGGGATAGCTTGGGGTTAGCCACAGTCTGACTTTGGACATTCAGTTGGAGCACCCAGCCTGGAAGACTAACCTTTCCAAACTCCTTACAAGTACGCAGTGGGGGATACAGAAACATATTGGGACCTTTTCTGAAAAACTGCCCGACAACTGCCTGTCCTTCTCTACTCACTGTAGAAATTTCGGGGAAGTAGTGAGGATCCTAAGTCAGTAGACTAAGGTATGTGGTGTGAAATGCTTCTGTGATCCCAAAATGTCTTCTGTCAGTTCCTTTTCTTCTTTACCAACAAATTAAATTATATGAAGATGGAGCTTGGAAATAACCAACACATATGGCACTGAATGTATTTTAGATGAGCCCCCTCTAGTACAGACAACTGCTGTACAGTTGTCTGAAACGGTGAAGGAATGGATACCTTAACCCATGCATTACTCCAGGAAGAACCTGGTACAATGCCCTTTATGTGTCTGGATCACCACATGAAAACAATCTGTTATGCTAAGAAGGATGCTAAATTTATTTAATTGTATTAATTATTTACAAGTTCATACATCTTCAGACTCTTTATATCCTAAAATGGTAACTGGAGTTGTTACTGGATCTCCAAATCCTAGCTGCTTGCTTTTTCTCTAAAATAAACACCTTTTGGGTTCTTGCAACAACATGTTTTTTTCCATGTAGGCTTTTTACTCACTCCCAGCTCCTATTCTTCCCTAACCTGGTTTTCATACTTCCTTTTGACTGTAGCACAGTGCTTTGTCAGTTAACCACATTTCCTCAGGATTTTGTTGGCTCTCTTTCCAGTTAAGTTGAATATAAATAAGTACCGATTGCCATTCCAGCAACTTCTCTTTGTAGTCATTGCTTCTGGTGTCATGCTATAGTAAGGTCAGATGTTCTTTGAACTGGTATGGTCTCTTCACTTGATAGGTAACCCGGCCTGTTTTCTCACACTAGAAAAATAATAAGGCTCGTTTGGAGAAATTCCTTTAAAACATTACTTGAGCATCCTGTCTGGTAGTAGAGATGAACCTCTTTCTCTATGTTTTGATAGCCATCCAAATCCCTTTCGTCTCAGCCCTCTTGTGCATTGTTCTGGGAGTTTTCTTCCTGTGGACAGCTAAGCAGATTCATGTGGATCACCTCCAGATCAGTCCCTAGGTTTTGCTGCTTTACAGCTCCTAGTTAAGAGAGATTATAAAAAACAGGGTCATTGTTGTCTCTGTTCCCTCTTGTTCAATTTGGAGAATGTTCTGGCACAAGTAACCTTCAGTGAATCCCAGCAATCTGGCGCTGGGTCTGGACTTTGCTTACTTCCTAAGTTAGGCTTATAGGCCAGGAAAATGTTGTAATGTAGTTTCTTCTCTCTAGTCAGTCCTTGGAGATTCCCCCTCTTCAGAGTCAACTGTAGACCTTCATATATTATTTTCTCTGCTGTTTTTTAGCTCAGCAGATTTCTTATAACTTCCTGCCTAACGGGTCCATCTCCTCCTCTTCACTCCTTATATGAGCATGAGGTCACAGTGAGGTTGTTTACTCGTAAGTCTGCTTCCAAAACCCTTTATCCTTTTAGTTTATAACCTTTTAAACCCTTGTAGGACTTTAAACATTTTCAGCTCAGTTGATTCTTTTCTTCCGAGTTTTCAGTTTATGTGATTAATCTTTATTTTTCAGTGTGTGTACTTGAGTGCTATAAGATTCTTATACAAACACAAAAGACAAGAAATAAATATACTGAACAAAAGGCAACTGGATAGGAATGAGAAACAATAACTTCAGTTTTAGCCTAACAAAAAATGGAAAGAAAAAGGGAAGATGTGATCAGGATAGGAAGGCTTCAAACCCCAGAAACTAAGCACCTGTCCTTCTGGTGTTTCAGAGGTGGGATTGATTGATTGATTGATGCCCAAAGGACAGTCTTGTGAGATTGTCACAGTAAAGTTTGACACTTAGTCTCTTTTTCCACATCCTCACAATGCCCTGTGTTCAAAGAGATACAGATACCTAGTATAGAGACAGTGACAGCAATTTAGAAAATTCTGGACATTCTGGACATCAGTTGGAAAATGTCCCCTGATTTTAAAAATACCTAAATGCTTTACCAATGATTGGAAAGCTGAAAGATAACACAAAGAGAGACTGAGTGTGACTATTTACCTCTAGGAATATAAAAAGTAAGCACATGTGGATGGCTGACCCCTCTGGTACTAGGAGAGAGGAGCCAGAACACAGCACCCTAGTCTATCAAATTAGGTTCCCAGATCAAAGGTAGCTAACAGCTGCTGGAAAGGGAAATAGGGTAAGGAAACATGTAGACCTTTGGAATGATACGAATCAGTGCAATAAAAAAGATGTTTTGAGAGAAATCCTGAAGCAGCTGATCTTGAAAAACCTGGTAAGTGTATAGTTTGTGTTAATTTAAAACCTAATTAACTTTCAAGGTAATACAGATGGGCATTAGAGGGCTTGTCTTCTGTGTGAATTCTAGGTGAGTTCAGCAATTTTTTGGAACTTAGGACTTAATTCAGCATCCTGTCCAGGACAGGATAAGCTGATTTTCCTACTCACACAGCAGGCTTACTGTGAGTAATTTAGGCAGATTTAACTGAAGGACGCATCTCCTCTCTGATACAGAGAATGTGTCTGAGAGCCAAAATACAGAACTTGATGGACCATATGTAAAAAGAGGTTCGGAACTGTTTGCTAATTGTTGGGTTTTTTTTTTTTCCTATTTGAAGGAAATTGGATTTGAAAAAATCTTCTCCCACTTATCCAGAATTAGGTGGAGAACTTAATTTGATCAACAAAAAACCCCCACAAAAACTCATGATCTCTACCCTTTAACCATTATGGCTTGGAGAATGGATCTGTAGGCTGATAATTATGTTGTTTTCTAAGCCAAAGTATGTTTTTATGAAAATATTTATCAGTTTCCGTCTTACTGAAAATGACTTTAATTTTTAAGACTTTTAAAGTGTTTTAAAAAATATTTTGAGCTTTATAGTTCCACCCTCCAACTGCTGAACCCATCAAGAAAACCAAAATGCTTACAATTAAGCATCAACAATTGCCAGTTCTCATAGAACCAAACATGCTGTTTTAGTAGTGCCTTGTTAGCACTGCCATGATTTCATAAAGCAGACCTTCACTGGAACTGATCTTCCTTTCTTTTCAGGTATATACTGATATAGAAAACTTATCTAATTTAATCGCAGTCTTTTCATGAACAGTGCAGTAGGATTTGTGCTGTAACCTCATACAGGAAAAATCAACTGTGCAGACCACTAAAAAAATATAACAATGTGTTGGAAGTCTGTGTACATAGCACTCTTCCTCTACTGTATTTGATAAGTCATAATATTTAATCTCTTTGCACACTTTGGATTGTGCAAAAAGAATAGAGATTGGTTTGTATGTTTTCAGCATCAGACTTTATAGACCACACTGAATTCTGGAAGTTCAAGCCAGAGCTTCCGTGTCTGATAGTGATTCTCCAAAACACAGCCACCATTGAGCAACACCTTCCCATGTGGTAGAAGGTAAAGAAAAAGAAAATTGAGGGATGGCAACAATCATTCTTAAGAGAAACATGATGTTGTGCTGCAAGTACAATTTTAATAATGGGAGGGGTTTGCCAATAGAGACCATAGACTCATAGGAAATGCTCAGTTGGAAGGCACCCATCAAGGTTCATTGAGTCCAACATCTGGTGCTGGGCAGGACACCCCAAGAATCACACCATGTGCCTGGGAGCGTTGTACAAACACTTTTTGAGCTCAGACAGATTTAATGCTGTGACCACTTCCCTGGGGAGCCTGTTCCTGCTCTTGAGGGAGTTGACAGCTCCTCCACATTCAGTGCTATCAGCAAACTTAGTATTCCTCCAAGTCCTGTGTCCTGGTTGTTAATGGAGACGTTGAAGAGAACTGGGGATGATGCTTTCTATTGAGATAACCTCTCTTCTAAAAGGAATTTGTAGGGAGGGAGTACTGTGAAGAATTTATTCACCTTTTCTTTGAGGACAGTGGCCAGAAGATGTGATTTCTGACACTAGAATGAGAAATCTTTTGGGGAATTAGTAGTGAGAAAAATACTGAATGGTTTGTCATTGGACAACTTTCTAAAGTTCTAGCCCTTGATGTACCTACTAATAGGAAAGTAGTAAGAAATATGGATGAGTCTAGCAGTAATGATTTTTTACTTTTATTCTCGTATATAGTCAGTCCATGTCATTTGCTTTTTTAGTGATTTATGAGAACTCAGACTACTCTTTGTTCTCATGAAGTATAACAAACCCAAAAGGAACATCAATGGGTTGAGTTATTTTGCACTATGACTCTAGGAACTGCCTTTTGTTTCTTGATTTTTTTAAAGTGATATTATTGAAGACAGAACTACTCTGAAGCTGCTTTTTCAATGACAGGTAAGACTAACTGAGACTCATTTACTGCAGTCCTTGAGTTTGCATTTATTGATCCTGTAGATGTGAACAAGGAAAATCTTAGAACAAAATTGTTATTAAAGTGATGACTTTAGGCATAATGACCACACACACAATCCGTTAAAGCAGATGAGGTTCATCTCTTCCAGAGCCTTAAACATAAATCTTAACAAGATCCTTCTCTTAGGAATTCTTACATGATAAAATAAAACCCCTAATGTTTTACTTAACTATTAGCAAACTGTGGCCTGGATTGTAAATAAAAAATATCAAATAGGACCTTCTGTTCCCATGTTTCCTACTTTAATCAACTTGAATTTGAGGATATTCAGGGCTTTCCAGTATCAGATATGTTATATGGCATTCATTCTTTTCCCACAGGACTCTGAATAAATACTAATTAAAATTAAGCTAAAATGTTCAGCTTTAAAAATATGTACTTTTTTTTTTTAAATCTACTTTTCTTCTGGGTAACAAATGCGAATGCAGACTTATTTCCTGCCTAGCTTTCTTTCCCATGCTTCTGTGTTTTCTTCTTTTTTGTCCTTTTTTGTATGAAGGAAAGAAATAGTTTTGAAGAAAGCTGAACTCTCAAAATCCACTGGGTATTGTTCTGTGTTAGAGATTGTTAAGCATAGTATGCTAACAATGGGCCAAATACTGTACTAATTTCTTTGGGATAACTTTTGGATTTGGGATTTGTTCTCATTGAAGGAGAGAACTTTGCCATGGAGCAGAACACCCAAAATACTTTCCTGAGCTCATTCATCTGTCCTACAGTATAAGATGCCACTGGCCTTTCACCTGACAGGGTAATGTAGTAAAACCAGATATCTTACAAGTTTAAAAAATAACAGTCTCTAAGCTCTTAGTACCCAAGTATCTGGCCAATGTCTGATACTGTTATCTGGAATACAAGGAAGGAATTCTGCTGATTATGCTCAATTTTGTCTCACCCTAAATTTTTTAAACTGACTGCTAATATGTCTCAAATACTTACTTCAGACTTTATGCTCTTTGTTGTGGGGCGTGTTAATTGAAATGAAACTTTATAATGCACTGAAGTGTGGTCAAACATCGAAATATGAGTGGAGGATAAAGTTTGTGTCTAGTAAGTGTATTTATATGACAGTAGTACCCACAGCTTGTTAGCTCATGGGCTTGGGTCCTTCATGAAGGGAGAATTTTGAATGAGATGAAAGAGAAGAATGATGAGATATCATGATTTGGACATCAGGAATAATCTTGGATGTGAGGAGGAACTTTTTTGTGGAAAGGATTTTAAACATTTGAAATGTCTTCCCAGGGAGGTTGTGGAATCACCATCTTTGGAGGTATTCAAAAATCGACTGGATACGGCACTTAGTGTCATGGTCTAGTTGACAAGACGGTGATGAGTCAAAGGTTGGACTTGATGGTCTTGGAGGTCTTTTCCAATGTAAATGATTCTGTGATTCTGTGATAATATAGAGCGTGATAGAGGTTAGGTCTGGTTTTAAAGACAGTCTCAAATTTCTGACTAACTGGCATTGTAAACACACCCTGGTGTAAGGCTTCAGTGTCCTCTGCATGGCTGTGGGGATGGGGGTAATGTGGAGTGCAGAAAGCACTGAAGTTTCTCACAGAACACTTTTGTGCATCTCAGCATAACTGTTCCTTGAAGCCCAGGCCAGAGTTCTCACTTTGCAATTTCTTGGAAAGTACAGCATGGAGTCAGATAGGGGTTATGGAATTTATAACCCTAAATGTTGTTATTAGTAACAACTTCCAGTTGCTGACAAAGGCAAAGCACCACACAGTTGCTCCATAAACAAATATTTATGTATAATACATGGAAAGTGTAAACAGCTTTTGCAATGTTTCTTAAATAATTTCTCAATGTGATCAAGAAGTTAACCTACAAGTGTTTCTTCCTGAACAGGCTATTACAATCTGTTATTATCAGATGCACTCACAGAATTAAAGTTCGTCTTCTAACATTGACTTATAATGTAAAGAATCAGTACTGCATTTGGATTTCAGTACTTTAACAAATGTATATAAGGACATTCCTGTGTAATCTCCATTTCAGAAATTGTTTCAGTCTGTGTGGCCTGGAATACAGAGGTGCAACTTAGATTTTTTTTTTTTTTTTTAAAGCTGACAAAAAGATTCTGGTGACTTTCAAAAATGCTTTTCTTGTCAGAGCACAGAGGTTTGGCAAAGCCTTATAACTAGACATATTCAGCCCTTTTTAATGACTTACTTGCATCAGCTTGTGTGGGAGGCAAAAAAATCAATTAGGCCAAACCTGAGCACTCAAACGTTATGAATTTGGCTCCAGAAATTCAGAGATCTTCTAAAAATTAATGAACTTAAAAGACATATAATTAAGAGAAGGGTCTTTCTGCCTGCTCTGTGATTGTTGAGCATTTTAATTCATGATTTTAAACTTTTCTCTCTGGCCAATTCAAACCTGAATCTATTTTAAACAGGGGAATTGCACTTAAATTCAAGTATCTTTGCAAGTTTCCAGAAGCTGGGCCTTTAGAAATACCACCACATAGCAATAGACTTCCAATAAAATTATAGTAACTGCTGACTTTGAAGTGTGTACTCTGTAGCAACAGCATTACAGGTTTTGTGATGAGACCTGACAGTAACATTATTCTTTCTCTGTCATTCAGCTCATCCTCTAGCCAAGACTCTTCAGCTCCCAGTAACACCTGTGTGTGTAACCAGAACTGGGCAGAAAGCAGCAATCCCTCTCCACAGGGTATTTTGATATTTCTAAATTTTGTTTCTTTCACACAAAATGAAATTTCGACATTCCCTTTGAAATAAAGCTGTCTTCAGACTGCTTTTCTTGAAGTCCATACTCAGAGGAAAAACCTCAGAAAATTTCATTGGCCTCATGGCATCCTTCAAGCCATCAAAGAAATTTTTGAGTACAGGAGTCAAAAAAAACTATACTTCACTGGAGTTTCCAACGAATATGGTGTTTTGTTCAAATGGAAACTTCTAGCAATATATCAGGTTTGTTTGGTTTCTTTTGGGACGTAACACATAAGAGAAAAATTTTTGTGGTCCAGGTTGGAAAAAAATAGGTAAAGAGGTAGGCCCCACTCAACTTTTTTTAATGTTGTATGGGTGAAGAGCTATTCTTTTAAGAATTTGAATCTCTGATGTCCCAAGCTTTTGTAGCAACCACCATCTGAGAGACAGTTGAATTCCTCCAGCATAAATCTGCCACACACATACAAATTTGAGTGGCTTTGTTTTCATTCCAGTATGGAAGACTTTCATGTTTCATTTAAAAAAAAAAAAAAAAAAAAAAAAAAAAAAAAAGTTTTCTGGAGCCAGTAGTAGTCTGAAAGCCTTGGGAAGCTCCAGCTTGTAGGGAAGTCTGCCTGCCCAGGACCCTATGGGACAGGAAGTGGGGTAGTGAGGATCCTCCAGCTACTCCTTCTGGCTCCTGATTCACCCAGGGGAACTTCTGCTGGACTGATGCAAACACTGTCAAACAGGAGCCTGCCCTACCGGTGTCTGACACAAAATTGACAGATGGGAGTTTTGTCTCTGTAAGTATACTGATACACATTTCTCTCAATTTCTCTCTCTGCATATGTACTTAGAGGTATTTGTGCATGTAAACTTTAAGAATTTAATTCTGGAAAATTCCAATAGAAATAAAAATTGTTTCTGAGCTTTTTTGACTAACTTTATTGCTGACCAGTTTCCGGCCTAATTCAGCTCTGAGCCTTTGAGAGGGTAAAAAGTGCTAAACAGCCTACCTGCATGGGTAACTTATTCAGGAAAGACCCAAAAATGTGTGTGTCTGATTACCCTATACCCTTCCAGCTGAAGTCTTCACTTATTCTGTCTTCATGTAGGCTGTCACAGAGTTCAAACAAAACATATTTCTCCTGTCCTTCTTAGAAAGAACAAAATGTTGACATTTGACACATCAGTTGTACAAGTAACAAGGAAGCTGAATGAGTGTGTTTTTGAAAAGCACCAGTTTTTCTTTTCCCTCTCTTTAGGAACCTCCCTGAAAATTTGACTTAGTTCCAATTTCTTCAACTATTGGCCAGTAATTCCCAAATTTCCCTTTCCATCTCTCCCCACTGAACAATATTCCACTTCCCTTGACATGCCTGATAACTTTTCTGGGAATCTTTATACAGACCACAATAAGCTCAATATTTTCAAGATGAAAACCCACAGCAGCTTTTCTTTTGCCAGCCTCTAACCATCAGCTCTTTTTTCTTTTCCTGTTTAATGCCAATGGTAATGTCAGCCTTTCTCTTATTCCATCTGCAGCTGAGCTGTTATATACATCCCACTCATCCAGACCCTTGTGTATTATTTCCCTCAGCTCAGGTTTCAGCCTGCATGCCTTTGCCTTAATCCTCCATTGCCAGGATTATAGTTCAAATCGTGTTTATCTCATGTCCTAACTATACTTTTCCAGTTTACTCCTCCCTGCTATGCCTTGAAACCATCACATAGAGCTCCCAGAAAATCCTCCCTCTACTTTTTTTCTGACCACTCAGCAGGAGAAATCAGATTATATGAAATTCAAAATATTTTATATTTCTTCTACTCAGGTGTCTTCTCCTTTGTCATGTCTCAAAACCTCTTCTGAGCAGTTGTACAGAGGTTCCCTGTTATTTCATTCCCATTTTAAAGTATCCTACTTCACAAAATCTCCAATTATACAGCTGTAAAGGGTTAGTGATTTTTCTGCTTACCTTTTAGAGCTGGCCCTGTATAGACACTGTGGCTAACTTGTTGCCGGGAGACTCTTTTATTATATTTTGGCACAGCCAATGATGTGTATAGAAACATCTATATATAAAGAACTCAAGTGTTTGGCTCTTAATTACAAGACTGCAACCACCATTCATCCATCCAAAGATTCTCTGTAGCAAAGTCTTTTATCAATAGGAAACTCATTCTCCCTTCTTTCTATATGAATGCTCCAAAGGGAATCATAAAATCATCATAGAATTCTTTGAGTTGGAAGTTATATTAAAGATCCTCTCGTTCCACTCCCTTGCCGTGGGCAGGGACATCTTCCTCTAGACCAGGCTGCTCAAAGTTCCATCTAACCTGGACCTGAACGCTTCCAGGGATTGGGCATCTGCAGCTTCTCCAGGCAACATGTGCCAATGTCTCACCATCCACACAGTAAAGATTTTTTTCTTAATATCTAAACCTACTTTCTTTCAGTTTGAAACCATTAGCCCTCACTCTATCAGTGGAGTCTCTTGTAAAGAGTCCCCCTCCAGCTCTCCTGTTGGCCTCCTTTAGGTACTGGAATGCTGCTCTAAGTCTCCCCAGAGACTCTTCTCAAGGCTGAGCAGCATCATCCCTCTCAGCCTGTCTTTATAGGAGTGAATTAGCTATATCAAACACACTTTAAAATCTGGAATTACATTGTCCCTTAGCTATTACACCATCCAGTAAAATGACGTATGAGACTCTGTAATTTTATCTCACCAAAGCATTAATGGTTTATGCCTACTCAACTGTTATGATTCACAGCCTTAATTTCTAGGTAGAACTTCTGAAATCTGCTTTCTGAGATTAGCAGTGCCCTCTTGCCTGATTTGAAACAAAAATAATTGGAAAGGCACATGTACCAGCTTCCAGTTTATAAGAGTTCATTATTTGAAATCCCCTGAGCTCCTCCAATTAGAAAACAACTTTTTGACTTAATATCCTTCAATTGTTAAAAACTTGCGTCACTGAGAGATCACAGTGAAACGTAAAGGTCCCAGCACATTGGCACTTGATTGTGAGGGGATGTGATTGTTCCACATTTAGACTGGAAAGGGTTAGGAACTCTGCTTCCCAATGTGCTTAATGAATGAAAGGAAAATTGGACCCTTGAGCCAGAGGCAATGACCTAACTGAGTGAAAAATGTTTGCAGGTTAACAGGGGCAACTGTTCCTTGCTATAATTCCCACTGGAAGTGAATGACAAAAAAGGCCAATAAACCTCAGACTCTGGATTATTTATTAACCTGTTTTCTTCCTAGAAGAAAAGACCTTACTGTAGATTTTGAGAGACAGAACTGAAAAAGTGTCCTTTCACAAGGAGTAAATTAATGACCATGTGTACTTCTTAAAAAGATTAAAGTGTAATATTCAGTATCATTTTATTCTCTGTGATCAATCAGATCTTTGGAAAGGCAACTTCACTGGGACTGATGCTCAAGGAGTGCAAAAATAAAATTGTGATTAAATGACACTAATGTAAGCCATATTAAAACAAAATGTAACTGGAAATGACATATAAGCATTGTTGACACTGAATCACAGAAACATATTTTATGTCTTGTCTTTACAAGCACTGCTGCCTAATGTGCTGACACAGCACATCCATAGCTTTCCTACAAGTACTCAGAAACTAGGGTGTGGTGGAATAGCCAAGTGTCCTGATGGAGAGTGGAGCCTCTTGAGTTGGAAGTCACGCAATTCACTTCTCACCCGGGAGAGCAGGCTTGGTTTCCAATCTGAACAGTTTGTAATGAAGTCATGGAAAGAGTACTGTTGTCTACACTGAGATCAGGTCTGGAGCCTAACACGGGGGCGATAGAAAGAAATTGCAGGATAAGTGCAGAACAATGCAGGAAAAGAATAGTAATAACCAGTAGAGCAGCTGTCAAATTACCTTTGCAAAAAATTCTGTGATGCCTTTTCAGGAAACAGTGTAGACTAGTCAGGAGAGAATTGAAGGGTATGATCCAAAGTTGAGCTGTTTCAATGGGCTTTGTATTGTATTAGTCCCAAACAGAATATACAAATAACGTATTGCTTCCTGTATTTGAAGTGCCAAAAATGAGACAGTTGCAAGCATTCTGCAAACCATATGTCTGAATCAGTCTGGGACTGAAGCAAAAGGAACGAATATGAATTTACATAATGCAACTTACTCTGCAACATAGATATGATAACCATAATGTACAGATGTATTTTCAGTACTGGGAACTTTCTTGTTAAAACAACCCTGCATTTTTTGAAATGCTCTTTCCTTACCTCATTGTGTACCTGCATGTGAAAAGGTGAGTGCCACATTTATGTATTGCTTCCTTCTCTGAACGACAGAACAGCCTTCCTGTGCAGACCTCTTCCTGAAAACGTATAATTAAATTTGTACAGTCTTTGGCTGTGGGCTTATATTGACTTCAAACTGATTAAACAATATACATTTGATTATTAGGTAAAGAAAATATCTCAGAGAAGAAGAGCTTTGCTTTTTATCCCAATGACTTTCAATGAGAGCAGATTGAGCAGAATCCCAGGTCCTTTTCCAGCCACTCTGTCCCCAGCCTGTAGCACTGCCTGGGGTTGTGGTGGCCCAAGTGTGTACCTGGCCCTTGGCTTTGTTGAACCTCATACAGTTGATCAAGGCCATCCAAATCCTTCTGCATAACCTTCCCACGCTCAAACAGATCAAAATTCCTGCCCACTGGGTGTTGTCTTTAGAATGATGGAGTAGGCACTCAATCCCCTCATCTAGACCATTGATAAACCACTGATAAGGATATTAAACAGTGCTAGCCCCAACACTGGTCCTGGGGAACAACACCACTAGTGATCAGCTGCCAGCTGGATCTAACTGTCTGGGACCAGCCATCCTACCAGTTTTCTACCCAGCAAGGTGTTCCCATCTCAAACATGAGCAGCCAGTTTCTCCAGGAGAATGCTGTGAGAGATGGTGACAAGGGCTTTATTAAAATTCTGGTAGACACATGCACAGACCCACTCATCCACTAGGTGGGTCAGGTGGTCACAGAAGGAGATCGGGGTCATAAGGTAAGACCTGCCTTTCCTAAACCCATATCTGGGCAGCTACCCTCAAGAAGATGCCAGGAGCGGATGACAGTGCTTCTCACGCAGATTCCCAGTTCTTACGTTGCCATCAACATTATCTCTAACACCACTGAATTAGTAGGTTCTCACAGCTTGAAGCCTGGTTCAGTTGTAGGGAAGTCTTCTTGACTTCCCTATGAAGGGAATGAAATTTCAGATAGTTTGGAACCTGTCCTTCCTCTATCCTCTCTTTAGGGGATCTAGTGCTCCTAAATTGTGTGCCTGAATTCTTAATCCTATGTCTTCGTCTAGACAGGCCAGACATATTTCTGATTTTAAGAGGGAATTAAGTGACAATGTGCCCATTGTTCTAGATATTGGCTGCAAAGTTTTATATCTTGTGTCTTTATTGCATATTCTAGGGAACTGTGAATGTCTGCAGAGTGGATCTTTTTATTAGAAAAAAAACAAGAAAGAAGAAATCAAAATAATTAAAATGAGAAAATAACAAAGAAGGGAAAAAATAAAACTGGTAAGTAATATCTAGGTTAGTAGAAGAATGTTTCTTTGAGTAAGTAGCCAAATTACTAACTATAAAAGGGTAGAAACAAAATTTTGGGTAATATGAAATATTTGTGAGTGAGTAGGGGGTCAGGACTACAGGGATTTGTAATTTAGCTCTGTTGGTATGAAACCTGGATATGAACTTCTGAAGTACGTTTTCCACAACCTTTCTAGTTTGGGTTATTGGTTAAGAAATTATTAATCATGAAATATACTGGTTTCTTGCTGAGCTATATGTGATATTGATGACTCAGATGTACTGTTCAGAGAGTTGAAAAGCATGCTGCTCTCAGTTATCTTTCATAGTTCTTTATAAATATATACTTGTGTTTGTAATTTATGTTCTTCTATATGCATTGTTTGAGGGTTTAAAATATAATTTTCTTGTTTAGAGTCCTTTAAACATGATTTTTTCTCTGTTAAATTCTAAATAGGATGAAATTCAATTTAGCAAAAAGGTAAGGTTTTTGACACAAAAATATTGTTTAATTCGGCATGAACTCTGATTTATTCTTTATCTTATTTTTGGTAGGCAACTTGACTGTTGCTTTTGGATGTCTTGGAGGAGAAAAAAATTGGGCCCATACTAGAGCTTCAAAACATAATCCATGTGTAGTAAATAAAGCTTTTGTGTTATTTCCAACAAAAAATGAAATCTTGCTTTCTTTAATAGGTACTTTTCCCAGCCACATAAGAATGTAAACTGAATAGGCCACAAAAGTTCAGTGACACAAAACTCCATAAAGATGTTATAATGACCCTAAAATCCTTCTTATGCACCAGTTGTTTCATACAAAATTTGTAAGCTTAATACAATTGACTTTTTTTTTGTAATCCTTATACAATTACAAGCATGTATAGTAATATACAAATGTTACTATGCATGCTTGCACTCACATCATCACTGGCTATGATCTTGTCTCATAAATTAAGTAAGGTTGAGTCTTGTCAGTTCTTGGATACAAGGCCTCCAAGGAAAATCCAGATGGTGCAGGCATTGATAGCAATTCAGTGGGAAGACCACCTACTGTGTTAGTACTCATTTTTCTTCTGGATTGAGAGCATTGTGTTTGGGAGGATGTTGCTGGGTTTTTTCTGAAGTTAAAAATTAAGAATCTGACCAAAATTAAGTATTTCAAATCATCATAATTATCCTATAGCATATTGCATAAGAGTACAAAAGTGGTTCAAATATTGCCAGCTGAAATCAGAAAAATATTAGAGTTAATTGAAAATATCTTTTTCCCTTTTTTCAGTCTCTTTTCATTCAGCATCTATCCATCCCCTCTGTGAAATATACACTGATAACTAAAAAACTAAAACCAATTTTTATCTTTATCAGCATTTCCTGTAAGCTTTTGTAAAACGTTCAAAATTCAAAAAAGCATGACTGCAAACAAAACTGGGAATTTCCTCAGCTGGGAATTTGTAATTTGGTCTTTATCTTACTATTTCCTTCTGCAACATCAAACAAATAAAATTTTAAAATGTAATCTGTTTTACATTATTTCATTGACAGATATCATCATGTCCCATGTGCCCATTAATTACCCTCTCTGGGCTAGGATCCCTGGTTACACCATAGATTTTTGGTGGAGCAGGAAGGGGAGCGGGTAATAAACTGTGCTATCTGAAAACCTTGGGCCAGGGCAGTGCGGCAAGCGGAGCATTCTTTACCATGCATTGTCTCCGTAGTGTGTGTGTACTCTCCTTATTGCCTCCCAAAGTGCTGAGTTTCCATTGCCATGCATCACAAAAAATCTTATTTAAGAGAGATTTTTGTCATGTTCCCCCTAACATGCTTTATAAAAAATAAAATTATTCACCAAACACAGATATTTATCATGAAAGTGAGTCTCAAACTCAAAACTGGATGAGAAGCAGATGTAACAGAAATAAATTGTAATTAGTTCAGAAGGCTATATAGATGTAGACTTCTACACAGCTAAAATAGGAATAATATTGATGTGATCTTTGAATGCAGGTTGAGAAGATTATAATTGTTTTCTAATGTTTAGCACTTAGAGTTTTGACATGGAAAGAGATTTTTCAAAACCTGGAAGCTTTCATAGCATTAGAAGAAAAAAATCTTTGGAAGTGACTATTGGGTAAGATATTCAAAGCTATAAGTAATGCATCTTTTTTCACAGAGGATGTGAAAGGCATTTTTGCTTTTTACTCTTGGAGCCCAGTTGCTGTTAGCGTGCTGTCTCAGAGAGGGTACAGTGGAGTAAAACTTCACATACGGTCACTAATATTCAGTCCATAATGTGTTAATTGAACTTGATGTTGATTCCTCATAAACACAAAATGGTTCTCAAGTCAAATAACATTTTAAGATAAAGTCACAAGGAAATTACGTGTTCTGAAAACATCAGCAAGAAATTACAACCAAGTAGGAATAACTGTAGAGTCTGATAATGTGAAAGTCAGTACGCATCCTAAGGTTTCACACTGACTGGAGCAGATGCAAGAGGAGGAAACAGAGGATAATTAATGAACTTTGCTCATAGTTTCTAAAAGAGATAGAGCTTATGAAAATATATTTTGACCTTTTGCAGATGTTATGAAAACTTTGCTGCTTGGAACTTGACCTACAGGATGGTATAATGTTGAAGTTCCAAGAATTAATGTTGGTCAAAACTAACTTGGGCTCCTGGAAAGTAAAATAGAAAACCTTATTTATTTTGCTAAGGTTTCAATTTTAGTAACTGTTGTGACAGGAATGATAAGAATATTCTTAGTGTAAACACTACTAACAATGCTAAACTTGAATAATTGGACTCTCTGATTTCACTATATTCTCTCTGAAAATATATCAGTGTAATTGAGATCCAACCTTCACCCAAGGTCTTTTGGTGGAGACAAGAGAGTGGGGTGTTTTTAGGGGTAATACTGTATTTTTGCTCACCAGGAAGAGCAGTTGCCCCAGCTACTGCACTAGGGGGTAAGATACTGTCTATCTTTCACTGTAACTTGGTAGGATGCCAGAGGTATTTTAGGGAGACAACTCAGGTGAACAGAGCAGCATGACAAAGCAGCAAGATGAAAGAATGAAGCTTAGGGAAAGAAAGCCTTATGTTAGGGAAGGAAAAGAGGCTCTGATGCTGCTGCAAACTTCTGCTTCCCCATCACCAGGATTCAATATTTTGATATTTCTTCTCATTTCTTATTTTCAATTAAATACAATATTTAAAACTACACTTTTAAAATTTGAAATCAAGACAAAAAGATCTTTTGGAGACCTTTTGGAGACATTTTGGAGACCTTTTGGAGACTTTTTTTTTTTTTTGTGGGTTTTTTTGTTTTTGTTTTTGTTTGTTTGGTTGGTTGGTTGGTTGGTTGTGGTTTTTCGTAGATTTGTGGGGCATGTTCAAAGTTTCCTAATTACAGAATTTATTATGGAACAGAAAGAGATAACCTGAATTCTTCTGGCCTTTCTACTCATAAAAGGTTTTTTGCTTACATGTTCATCTACTGTTTTAGCAGGATAAAATTTCAGCATATAAGGTAGGTTTGTTAAGGGGTAAGTCAGGATTTTGTAATGATGGGAGTCATTCTTTGTTGCAGAGGCTGGGAGAGCTGAATGAGTCTGGGACTGTAGAAGATAGAAAGACCATCTTGCACAGCAACCCCATGGTATCATGATGATCTGGCTTCTCTTCCTACCTCTGCTTCTTGGGAGGTGGTTCCAGATGACGATTAAAACTTATTTCCTGAAGGCATTCAGAAACTCTTTGCCACGGCTTTCTGGATGCCTATGGAGAACCAAGATGCAGAACATCTTAACACACAATTGCAGCTAAACTGAATGGGGAAAATTGGTTTTAAAAGCTATAGAATACTTGCTGTGATAGATTAAAAAAATCATTCCTGTGTGTGTGAAATTGGCCCGTCAGCTCTAGCTATGTCTGTATTTCTGTTCGTTCAGAGTAAGAATGCGGATGGGAATGTCCCCTAAATGCGTACAGGTATTATTGTACTTTGTAGCTGATGGAAGCACTATAAAAATTAATGTTGTTGTGAAATCTGGGACAATTAACATTGTTTCTTTCTGTGTACCACAATTTGACACATCTTGAACTGAACAGACTAAACGGAATCAGTAGATGCTTACTAATGTCCCCAGTGAAACACTTGTGCAAGTCAATAATTTTTATTTTTATATTTATGTAGCAGGACTGAATTAATCCAGGCAGCAATATTAGAAGTTGTGTATTTTGACTATTTTGCTATGAAGCCTCATTGTGCTTTCACTGTAAGTATTTAGGTGCTTATAAGTAATATGCTGGCTAGGACATTCTAATAAAAAATATTTGTGTTAGTACCAATTTTATTTATATTTCTTAGAAGCTGAATCTAACTGAAATAAATATTGTTTCTTCTATGTTGCATCTTTTCCCATTTTCAATGCTGAGGGTTTTTTTATGCTTCAGCTTTATTATCAAACTATGAGGTCATTTAAAGATTGTTGAAGGCAGTGTCCAAATAAGGTGTTCTCATTCCATAATACTAGTGAAATTGGAGTAATCCATTTATAATCACACCTGCAGTCTGCTAAACCTAAATTTCCTAATCAAAACAAAGTTCTTTTAGAACCTTGAATTTTGATTCTAGCTTTGTTAAAGCTTACTACAAGTGGGAAGTTTTAAAAAACAAGTCTGTCATTGCAGAGTCAGCAGAGTCATCAGCAGAGCCAACAGCAGAGGGGCTGACTTATTCAAAAAGCACATTGACATAATAGGAGCTAGGATGGATTAAACACTCTGAAGGGAGGGTGTAAGTAAACAGACTTTACATGGTGCTCCATTTGGTGCCCTCTTGGTAAGATGCCCTCTCTGCTCTTACTAGAGACAGGTCCATATGATGGCAAGACTATTTCAGGTTGATTGAAGACCGGATATTACCAAGTTCTGAGTGTTTAACATGAAACATTGTTAAAATCCTCTAATATTCAGATAGTGATCAACACCTCCTCTTTTTTGGAAAAGCTGTTTTCTTTGAGCTAGGCCTATAAAATACTGGTCACCTCAGAACATATTGACCAGTCTCCTTCCTCACAGGCAAAAAAACCTCATCCGGGCAAAACTAATATTGCTTCTACAGCTTACCATGAATATCAGAGCTTGGCAGGATTTCACTACCTTCAGTTTCCTCTACCAGCAATTCATAACAGTGATTTAGTAAGTTCTGTCCTCCTTTGGAATATGGCCACAGTTTAAATGGCTCAGAGGTGAGTCAGATCAGGCTGAGTGCTACCTCCAAACTAATCCCCTTTTGTCAAACCAGTGCTCCCTTCTGGCCTCTGTGGTTTCCTCTTTGCAAAAAGCACCCCTCCATATTGCATTGGTTAACTGCTTCTGAATTTGTATGTAATATGATGTAAGGCAGCAGATTCTCTGGCCCACAGGTTATGCAATTTACAACCTTAAAAGGTAAATTATTGATAAATTTCTGGTGCTGCAAAAATAAGTGGAATTTTTACAAATTAAGGTCTGAACATGATCTTTGCTTGAGTTTATTATTCTGCCTGTTGCTTCCCCAAATTTCCCATGCCTCTAGACAGACTCAGTTTAATATCCAGCCCAGATATACTGCCATCTCCAATTTTCTGGCAGTTGCTGTTATCTGTCACACTGATGTGCTGCACAGGAAAATAGTTCTGCATTTTTTTGGTGGAGAAATAAAAAGTTATTGGCATAGGTAGTTTGGAAGCCAGAGCAGCTTTCTTACCCAGTGAGATATTATTGTGTTTCAGAAGCATCTGAAGGGAGTCAAACCTAGTCCATGCGTATGATCAGTTTTACATGGCGTGCTGAGGCCAAAATTTGGGGCCAGCTGCTCCTGAGTCTCTAGCATGTGCTTTTCTTTAACCACATAGAGCGTTGCCTGTCTGTATCTGCTTGTACAGTTGCAGCTTCAGCTTCAGAGCCATATATATGTTTCTTAGCCTCCCAGTGTCTTTAAAAAAAAAAAAAAGAAAAGAAAAGACGTCATTTGGAGTTAAGTCTAGAGAAGTGGTTTGCTGTCTTTTGGCTTATTACACTGCAGTAGTATTAGAAAATATAATGTGACAACTACTGCCTGACTTTTGCTTCTATATGGAATAGATTTTAATGTTGTTTTAAAACTTAGACTGTATAGGAAATGAAGCCTCAAAATTCATGTATTCTGGCTGCATGTAAACTGGTACTTTTTTGTCACACATGAGGACAGAGATTAAAAACAACTTTATAAAGTATTTATGAGGTTTTGATTTACCACAATCATTTTCTCTGGCTTTCAGAGTCTCTGAATAGTATCTTAATGCTAGATCATATTTTCTGGCAGCAAAACACCAGATACACTGTAATGATTTGGCATTCAGCCTTTTGGAATGAAGGCCAAAACTGGTTAAATAAATCTTTTTCAATAGCAAGGAGCAATGACTGCATTGTAAACTCTGCATAAATCTGTGATATTACAGAAAGCAACTGTTTTGCAATAAATTGAAAAAAAAAACAAACCCAAAAAACAACCTATAGAAAAAATTTCCCATACTGGAAAGATGTCAACATGGCATTTACTACCCGAGTCTTCTATACTCTTGCAACTGAACTTTTAATAATGTGACAGAAAGTGTTTTTCTTGATTACTGTGCTCAAGATTGTGTGACAATCCCAGATAGGAGTAGTATTTCATAAAAATATTAACTTTATTAATAACACATAAAACACACTGAGATTTCTAGGAGTCAGTTCTACACATGGCTTAGAAAAGGCAGGTGGTTTGTGAAATAGCATGAACTCATGCTATGCAAGATTTCTATCAGGAGGGGCAAAGCTCTGAATGACTTTGTATTCAGCTGGAGCCCGTGGTGTAAATATATTCACCAATGGGCATTTACTGCTGGTGGTGTATGACTGTAGGTCTTAGAAGTGATGCAAGACATCAGGGTTGCTGTGCTAAGCACTCTGCAAGGGTGTAGACAGACATCATCCTCACCCAGAAGAGCTTATAGTTTAAAATACAGATGTCTCAGACCTGATGGAAAGGGAAGCAGACGTTTAAGAGAAGCAATTTATGCAAGCCACAGAGTGCCAGTGGCAGCAGCGAAAGGAGGCGCGATGCCAGAGGCGGAGCGCCGTGGTGCCAGCTGTGACTTTCAGCCCACGGGAGGGTACGTTTGTGTATTCTCCCTTCAGGCCCCCTTGCGTGGGAGGCCCGTGCGGGAGCGGAGAGCCGGAGGGCGGGCACGGGGCCGTGCGGCCGCCGGGTGCCCCCCGCGCCAGCGCCAGGCGGCAGGAACGAGAGGGCCCCTCGGCGCTCCTCAGGTCAGGGCCTGCGGGCGGAGGGGCCGGCGCCCTCTGTGACCCCCTGCTCCAGCGCTCCTTGAGAAAGTACCTCGGCCTGGCTTTAAAAAGGGCCCGAACCAGCTGAACAAATGTACGGCTGTCCGGTGTAACATTTCCCTGCAGTTCAGGTTAATAGTTCACTTACAGTGCAAAGATTAGGTCTGTGTTCTCCAGATCGTATAGACTCTATCACAAAAGAAACAACAATATTAATAATGATGATAATAATGATGATAATAATAATGTCTTTTTAAACTTTCACTTTTCATTATTAAAAAACAACGTCCAGGAAAAGATTGTCAGCAGAAATGCTGAGGGAAGGACAAGCCAGGATGCACAAGAGTGTACTGATGTGCACTTCATGGCTCATAAAGCTCTGTAAGGGCAGGTTTTAGCTCCTTGGGCTTCAAGATGAGCCTTCTTATCGCCGTATGAAGCTGCAATCGAGTGAAGCGGCTCCGTGCCCGGGCTCCCCTCGCCGCCGCCGCCAAGGGGCTGTGCCGAGGCGGGGCGCTGCTC
Source organism: Donacobius atricapilla (assembly GCA_013397315.1). Classification (NCBI taxonomy): domain Eukaryota; kingdom Metazoa; phylum Chordata; class Aves; order Passeriformes; family Mimidae; genus Donacobius; species Donacobius atricapilla. Next base: position 99,866 of record WBMY01003815.1, on the reverse strand, counting down.
CAGGCCGGCGGGAGGCGGCAGAGCTCGGTCCCTGTCCCGCTCCCTGTCCCTGTCCCGGTCCTTGTCCCGCTCCCTGACCCGGTCCTTGTCCCGGTTCCGATCCCTGCCCCACTCCCTGTCCCGCTCCCTGTCCCGCTCCTTGTCCCGGTTCCGATCCCTGGCCCTGGCCCTGGCGCGGTCCCGGTCCCTGTCCCGGTCCCGGCCCGCCGGGACCCGGCAGCATCCCCGGGAGCAGGCGGTAGCTGGGAATCCAGCGCGGGTGGTGGTTAGGGAGGGCTGCAGTGAATGCGTGCATATCGGAGAGGAGCATTGGAATATATCCAGAGCCCAAATCCTTGATTCTTAGCAGCTGAAAGATGTCAAATGCTCTCCTTAGGCTGAAAAGCGTTTGGCACGCTCCCGGAGTGTGTCAGGACAAGACTGGCACCGTGGTGCTCCAGGGACTGCGAGGAAAACCTGAGGATTACAGCTGTAACTTGGCCACTTCCTCACTTACTGCCTTCAGTTTCAAACCACTCAACCCGTCTGAATCGGAGCGATGTCCCAGCATGATGCACTCAGCACATCTGATTGCTTAATTATTATCTGCCTTTCCACACTGCTAGAAGCACAGCTTCACCTGCTCATGTGGCACCCACATGTGCTGTCCTGAACACCAGTGCGTGAGCGGCTTGGGATTGCTGCCACTCTGGTATCTTCTTCTTCCACCTTTGTTAAAGCTCTTCATTCCAACTGCACCTTCTGCACACTCCCCTAGGTATGGAAATGTAAATGCATTCTCAAAATAACTGGGCAAGTAACAGAACATTGAAAGTGAAAAACACCTTCTAAATAGAAGAGTTAAAAAGAATCTCTGTGCAATAGCTAAATGTTTGCCAAGCAAACTAAATACGGTTTTTAAATTTTGGAGGTTTTTTATAAGCTTTCCATGATTTAAAGCCACATGGACTTTAATTAAGTGCTGTCATGATGGCTAGTAAATGAATGTCAATAAACACAACATCATAACTGTTCTCTCAGAACTGTGTCAGAAAATAAATTTTTATTCTGAAAAAAATCCAATCCAAGTGTTTTTGCTTTCATTATGCAAAGAATATTTCCCCTATCCTCAGACTACGGAGTTTTTAAAAAGTTATTAGGTGTTTATCTGCATTTCCAGTGTAAAAAATACTGAGCTGAAAGAGGCCTCAAGACAGAGTTGGAGTCAGGAAGATGTAGGCAGAGAAAGTTTTGAGAAAGGCTGCCAGTAAAGTTATGTCCAACAAAAGAATGCAGGTAAGAAGAAAAGGCAAGTGGGAAGCTTCCGGGAATCAGGTACTTGCAGTGTGTACTAATTACCTCCATTTGCTTCTGTTGCAATGAACACAAGCAGTGTTCTTGGGATGCAGCCTCTATGATTGATGCTGGGGCTCCGGGTTCACGCTTTAATTCAGTCATTCAAGGTGAGGCGGCCAGAGGGCGGATAAGCTTTTTTTCCAAGCAGCTGTTAACAGGGTTTGGAATGTCTGCTTAAGATGCTACCTGAGCAGAGTGATTTAATAAACTGAGAGCTGTCTTGGGACTTTGCATCGTTTCCCATCTCTGCCACTGCTTTCCTGCTGAATCACGTTTTTAGCCTAATGTCTGTTTCTTATTCTGTTAAATGGACACAGTAAGCATTGCAGAAGCAATCAGTAATGTATTTTTTTTTTCTAGACAGTAAATGTGGTGTATAATAACTGGAAATTACTTTTATCTGGAATGTTTTAGAAGAGAGGGCAGGTTTTATGTGTTCTCTCATCCTTGCAATACTACCAGGATGGTGTTAGTATGATTTGTTTGTAATTTCTGCTTGGTTGTTTAAATCAATTCAGAATAAATGTGCATCTATTTCCTTTTGGGCCAATTTAGAATGCTTCTTTCTTAATATTCTCTCAAAGAACTTGAAGATATATACGAAGTGAAGTTGCTGTCATGGCAGAGGAATCTGGCAGTCTGGCAGAAATTGGTCATAGAGCATCAAAATTAGAGGTAGGGAGTAGAAAAGAAGTCCTAAGAGTCACTGTTTGGGAGAGGTTTAGATATGCAGACGAAGGTGTTTAGAAAGCATTCCAAAACTTAAGGGTGCAGCTTTATGCAGATACTTATTTTAGAAAAATACATTTTAAAATTAGTAGACTGTTCTCTATTTTCCTATCAATAGTTTATTCAAAATTTTCAAGTGATTGCATGTCAGGAACATCACAAGTGTCCACCCGCTGTCTAATTGTGCTGACTAGTAATTTCTAATCTGATAATAAGCAGTGAATTGGTTAACAGTGTTGGTACTTAAGTGTGCATGTTTTGCTTCAAGGCTGACACCCTGGCAAGATGAATGGGGGAAGTTAACTCGCTTGATGCTATTGTTTTAGCTGGTGAGGATGAGGACTCAACAAGATGAAAGTATGTTGGTTTACATTGTCAAGGCTATCTTCAGAACCAGAAGCTAGAAACTTCCTTTATTATGAGAAAACAAACACATAAATTCTGGGAAATAGAATAAAACACTCCATTAATCTGCATGAAAGCCTTAAATCATTCAGATTCATAGATTTGCTACCTGTGGTAATTTTTTTCTTCTGCATTTGGAACAAGAGTTTGTTGGGATCAGACAGCATCATTGACTGCATCCACTGATGGTCTAAGAAATGACTAATGAAACCAGATATAGTAGACATTTTTTCTTAGAAACAGAGCTTTCTGGAAATGGTGCAGAAACAGAAAGAAAGTTCCATTGAAATCCGTTCAGAAAAATAAATGGTGTTCCATTTTTGGCTTCCTTTGCCTTATTGAAGAGTATAGGATAACTCATTTGATCTAGCTCTGCACCAGCTTCTCAACTGTGAAACAAGAATGACTGAGCTGTGAATATTTTCTAAAATGTTGAGAAAATACAGATGAAAAATTATTATGTAATCCCTATGCACCAGATTGGGTGACCTTTATTCATATTTAAATAATGAGAACTATTTACAGAGTAGCCTACTGTTCACAATGAGTAAGGGTGAGAGAATCCAGGCTGTTTTTGTCTTGGCCCAGAGAATACTTCTGAGCTGCTATTTTCATTTGGTTTTACAGTTCCATTTTCATAAGATTGAAGGGACCTGAAAATGAATTAAATTGCAGGTTAGTGAATGATAGCGTATGTTTGAAGACATCCACACTTTAACAATCTTTGACTATATCTTCAATTACCAGTATCTCAGTTGTAATATCACTGCTGGGATTTTCAGAAAAATAGCATGTAATGTCAACTCTGTACTTAAACTGTAACCAACGAACCCTGGGGAGCTATCAAGTTATCAGTCTTTAGTACAGAAAGCATAACACTGGTTTTAAGTATAGCTACTCAAAATGGGTCAAGTTACAGCTGGGTTGTGTTTTAGTGAACTAAAATTAATAAGGTGTTTTTAGCCAAGCAGAAAAATCCCGAAGTATAGATATTTGTAATCAAGTTCCCGATTCTATAAGTTAATTTTTATTTAGCATGTGAAAATTAGGTGTACACACACATACATACACAAAACTCATCTGTGAACTGAAATTCTCAATAGTTTGTTGCCCATAACCTCAAGCTGGAATGAAAACTCTAGCACTTCAGCATTGAAAATCTGGATCAGCTGCTGAAGTCTAAAATATTTGGGTTTGAACTTGCTTACTTTAGAGGTAGATTATACATACACTGATCTAAATTGAAATAAGTGATAATTGGTAGGAAATAAGACAAAAATATTTCCTTTCAAAACTGAAATGTTTGCATATCAGATGTATCCATAAGCGTTCTCTCTTTGTAAAGGAAAAAATATTTAGAGATTGTGATGCAACACCTAAATTTGAGCAAGTCACATCTGAAGCAGCAGTGGAGGAAACATCTTTGCTGGCCTGACCAAAACAATTAATCATTGTCCTATTTCCTCTTTAATTAAACATGTAAAGACCAAATTGCTTGTCAGATCAGCTACAAAACTGAGAAACTGAAAGTTTGTAGCAGCTTTCATGTTTCACATTTGCAGAAACTATTTTTCTGTGATTCTGTAAAGATCTCTTTTTTCTCTCCAGTTCCACTGGTAAATCTCCAAGGGACAGTATCAGTACAGCCCCAAGTGATTAGGTTTTTGGGTTTTTTTTGTCAAAGCACATAAATTATTACTAGGCCTTTAATTCTGACTGAATCTAATCCCAGTTCACTATTACTTTTGAATGAAATAAGTTTTTCTTTGGCCTATTTAGCAAGGTTGTCATCTGCTACCCATATGAACTCTTTGACACATGCTTCAGCTAAAGATTCAGACAACACACACTAAGCTTGCTTTTTGTGCCATTCACTGAAAAGTCAAAAAATCTAAAGATGCCTAAATGAATTACCATGCTACTAATACAATCTTTAAAAAACCGTAGAAAGTACTCATCAATTTTCTTCTGAGATATTTCATACAGAAGGAAAGGTAATAAAAAAATACTTAGTACTATTGGGTTTATGTATGTGTATGCAATATTTAATTTCAAAATTAAGAAGTTGAAGTGGAACAGAGACACAATTGCCCTTTCCAAATTGTACTTTCCAAAATGTGAATAGCATAGAAACACTAGATAGTTTTAGGATGGTTCTGCACTTAGTATTATGATGGATCCATGAAGTGGTTTTAGTCAGAGATATATGCTTTTCTCAGCATACTTTCCTGGACATCACATAATTTTGTGGGTATGTACATAATATCTGTCTATATTAGAAAACTGTTATTTCAGTCTTCCTGATGGGAAATTGAGACACAGAAAGACTAAGGGACTTTTCTCAGGTCTTAGATGACATGAGTTAGAGCAGGCTAAAAGATCTAGAATTTATGGTCAACTTCTAAAGCACTCCATAGCTTTCCTTCAGACAAATTAGGACCAGCAATGAATTAAACTGCTAAATGTTTATTTGAAAATCAAGCCAAACATTATTAATTTAATTTGGTGAGTAAAAGAAACCCCAGAAACCCAGAGTATTTCTGGAATTAACTTTATTTTGATGTGTATTTTGTGGAAAGGAAGAGCAAGATTGTTATTTTTTTCCCATCAGAAACATCTGTGTATTTTGCCAATATCTGCCTTGGCAGTACTTTACTAGTAATGTATATATTTTGCCTTTTAGAAAACTGTTTTCCCAAGGCTGAGAAAAACTGTGAGCAAAATTATGTGTCAGGAAACATTTAAACATAAATATATGAAATATAATTCAGATTTGATAAATTCAGTGTGAAAAGACACACTAGTTAGCAATTCTTAGCAGACACCGTTAACCTAAAAATATTTTATTGGTTGAGGGGAAAATGATGGCAGAAATAGAAATTCACACAACTAAAAACAAGAGTAATAGCAATGAATTTAAAACTGACTCGGGGGAAATATGGACAATTGATACAGGAAGATGAAAATACCTTTGAAAAACTCTGCAGAAGGTGGAGGGAAATAAGAAACAATACATGAAGTATATAAAGAAAAAGTGAGATCTTAGTAATGGTTTATATCCTGTTCTCAGCAAGGATAGTAAAAACATGTATCACAATGTGCAAAAGGCAGATTTTGTCATTAATATCTCTTTTGTCAGAAGAGGCAGGAAGACCTATTTCTACCTTAAAGTTAATGAGAAGTATTTTATATCCCATCAGTAGCTAGAAATAATGCTGAACAAATTGGGGTTTTTTTCAAATGGGCAGGATCAGACAATAGGTTTGGTGCAAACTTAGGTAGTTTATTTCAGTGTATTAATATTTTTTTAATTACAGAGTACTGGGAAAATTGCAGAAAACTTAATTAATGCCAATATTTTGAATGAAAAATCTGTTAAAATCATACAAAAGGCTGACTAAAATGGAGGTAGCAATGAAATAAGTATAGATAAGGTATAGTCACAGAGGGGAAAATATTTCTAGTGTGGTCCTGTGAAAATTTGTTCTTTCTCCAATGCCATGCAGCATCTTTAACAAAGTCTGGAAAATGTGACATAATTGACAGAAAAGCTTTCAAGTGACAAAATCCTTTGATGAACAATTAATGAGGATGAAAAAATAACGAGCTCCTTTGGAGTGTTCATTTCAATAAATTCTTTAAAACACAATATTTTTGTGTGACCAAGACAGGCCAAAGGAAAAAGAATTCACATAACAATTATTACTGGGAAACTGAGTTCTCTAGAAAAGACTTAAATACTAATTTGAAGGTAAGCTAAATGAATCAAGCTATGATTAAAATGTGAGATGCAATCTTTTAATGTCTAACTAATGGCATATGGATGGAGATGATGATACTCCATCTGTGTATGTCATTAGTGAGTACATTCCTGGAATACTCTGTCCAGTTCTAGCATTTATGCTTTGTCAAGGACCTTTTCAATCTAGGAAGGGCTCAGAAGAAAACTGCAAGAAAATATGAGGTCTGGGAAATGTGCTTCATCCTGAGACACTGAAGAAGCCCAGTGCTATAGGCAAGAAGGAGACTTCATCGTAATCTATAAGGCCATTCATGGAAATTATGTTCTTGGCCATTTTGTTGCAAATGAAGTCTGATAAGGTATTTTAAATTAATTTTTTAGTTTTTTAGTTATTGTTGTAACTTGATCATAATCCAATTAATTTTACAGATGGAACTACTGGAAATTTAATTTTGACAATTCTGAGCTGGAAACAGAACACAAATATCAAGTGATAGTAGCTAATGTTTGGAGCCAATTCTTACATATCAATGTGCTGAATTTTCCATCTGTGGCAGTTCTTTATTGAGCTGTAACATATCTCCCAGAAAGACACCCAGCACTGAAGAGATAGCACACTGATGCAGAAATTGCTGTGCCTTGGTCCATGGTTGGTATAGCAGGTCAAATTAGAATACCGAAAGATATCTCATGGGTATAAAATCATGCAGGAAAAAGTAACTAGGGGGTGAAAAAGGAAAGATTCATGTACTATAAATACCAGTATCACAATAGAAACACGATGGAATGGGAAAATTATGTTAAATGGTGGAAGAAAGTACCATTGGTTTAATGCTTTGCTAGCTAAAAGACTGTATTTCTGATACTTAGCCTGTCCTTAACTTCCTTACTCTCTACAATTCATTTTTGCTGAGTACAGTACTGTCTAATTTGCTTTGCAGTTTTTACTGATGAGTGTTTGAATTAAGTTTAAAGTAAGTAAATCAAACACAGTGAACACTGCAAAAATTATGGGATTTTATATATGGTTGTATGCACCAAGGAGGCACAGAGAGTTTTTCTTCAGCTGTTCTAAAAAGACCTGGAGTGCAGATGAGTCAGACAGAAGAAAACTCATACAAATGTATCACATATGTGTTTATGGTCTTCTTTCCTTCTTAGCGCAGGTTCTCCACAGGCACTTCAATCTACTTCACTGCTAAATGAGTATATTAACAGCTACAACAGAGCAAGGAAAGACTAAGGTATTAAGACTTTGAAGTTTGTTTTTCTTATTTTGGTAGGTTGGTAAGTTTTCGGTTTAGGTTTTGGATTGTTTGTTTGTTGAGTTAATTTTGTTTTGTTGGTTTCGTTTTTCCAAATAGAAAGCATTTAGGTCTCTGATGAGAAAGTGCCTTATAGCAGTAATGGCACATGTATTCATTTAAGAAATAGAAATCTTCTACTGTCATCTAGCAATCTTTGGGAAGGGCCATAGATTCAAATGTGCATTATATTTTGTGCTCCATACATATGGGCTAAAATGCAACTCTGTTGGCTCAAATGTGTATAAAATGTTATCTGATGCATTGTCTTCATCTCTACTGAAACAGGCAGCTTCTCTCCTGTGACCAAAACCATATATGGTTTTATGCTCTGCTTCATTTTGAGAAAACGCCCCTGTTTATATTTCAAGCCCACTTATTAAAACACATATGTGCTTCTTGGACTGATTACAAAAATGTCTGCTTGACAATCTTCTTTACAGACACTTTACAACTTCAACAATAACAAATTGAAGGCTTTTTCAAGTAGGCAGTTATTTCACAGTACTTTACCTGAGAGGTTTTACCATTTATATTGTTTGGTCTTTTCTCTGTTTCCTCCTATGCCTCTTTGGCCAGTGTTTAGTATTTACTAAAATTCCTTTTCTAGTTAGAATATTTTTTAAGCTTGGAAACTTTTCAGGTGGGGAAAAAAACTCTCTGTGAGCTTTGATAAATTATTTTATTAATACTGAGAATTTACTAATTTCAGTTCTAAATACATGGACAATGTGATTTTGTTTATTTGTTTACTTGCTCTTTTTTTGCATCCTTATAAATTATTCTGCACAGGTTTATTTTTTACACAGTTTTACCCTCATACAGGAAATCTTTATGGATTTCATCTATATCATTAGAAAATCTGGGGGTGAGAACATCTGGAAATAAACTGTATGACCCACTTTAGCATACTTTGCACTGTGAAAGCTTGTATATTATTTCAATGGCCCCTGGAGCTGCTGTTCTGGACAGTTTTTCTCAGCCTGCACCTCAAAACGACTCACCTCTTCTAACCCTTGCTCCCCCAAAATAAACTAGAAGCACTGAAGATGTGGGGAAGGATTGTGAGCATATTAATGTATAGACTACATTTGGTTAAAGATTTAGTTTTGCAGTATAGCCTGTATTCTTCCATTTCAAGGCTCCCAGAGCAACCATGAAGAATTTTCTTCCTTGTCTCACAGGAGAGTCATGATCGCAACTATCTTGCTTGTTCCTGGTGTGGGGCGCTTAAAAGCATCGGTATTGAATCATTCATTGGTGCAGCAGTTTGCACATGGCCTAGCGAATGAAGCAGTGAGCTAATGAATGAACATTCCTACTTAAAACAGACATATATATCTTTCAAGTTGTATTCCTTCATCTCGGTGGCACACCTCAGCCCATTGGTTCAGTCCAAAGTAAATCCATAACATGTCATAGCTGGACAGACCTGTGATGAGATTCTTTTCAACAAGTTAGCATACTGTTGAGCCATTATTTTTAAGGTCTCTAACACAGAAGTCCCTTGTTGAACAACTTTGCTTTATTTGGCTAACTGTGTGAAGGCACGTTTGAGTGGTGTTTTAAATTCCCAATTCATGAATAATATTCCAACACAAATGTAAATCTTTGTAAGCATTGAACTACTGCTGTGCATTCTAATAACATATGGAAGATAATCTTGTGCCCATTCTTAATCACTTAATTAAAATAATTTCTGCAACAACTTTATATAGCAATATATAGTTGTTTGGGGTCTTTTTTTATAAATTTGTGTTTTTTAGAATAAGTCATGGGAAGAGATTTTTACTGACCTGTCAATAGTGGTGAGCCTTAAAGCAATAACTTCAGTAACAAGACGCTATATTCATTCCCAGTTGGACAGAGTCTTGAAGAGGACAGTGTGAGCTGCTGGCAGGACATGTCTGGGGATCTCCTGGCTCTGCTTTGGAGAGGAAACCAAGGAGAGTGTTGGTTGGCTCACTGAGCCTCCTGGCTGAATCTAACCTGTCGTATTTTTAAAACACCCAAGCAACTGTGGGTGTCTTTTAGAGGAAGTAATTGCTGTTAGCATTCTTTTCCTATTGCTTTCTGACCATCTCAATACTTTCTTAAGGTGTTGCCTTAACAGGAATGTGAACTGTATGTAGGCCTGAAGAAAATTAACAGTGACTCAGAAAATGAAATTTATCTGGAAAAACCCACATTCCTCAGGAACACAGTATCATGGAGACTTGATTATTTCTTCTTGTGGAAGGGGCCAAGGTGTTTTATGATACCATACAGTTGTAGCTGAGATTGGCCTGTAGCCCAATCAACTAGTCATTCCTTTCTGGTATATTTCTGTATTGGATTGTGCTGAAATGCCCACAGGAGATTTGGGTAACTCTCTACAAATGCTTTTGCAGGTAGTGAGTGTTAATATAATTTAAAAAATCTGTTGTTTTCCCACCCCTCTCCTTCTCTTCACCTCTCTTTGTGAAAAAGTTAAATCATTCAGAGGTTGCTTTCAGCATATACCAGTTTGTTGAATTTACAGGAAGGGCTGCAGTTCCTCTGTGCACATGATGCTTTCTAATACATCACCGACTTCTAAAAAAAGCTATTAAAATATATATATGAAACAAACAAACAAAAAATACCTTCCCCTCAAAATGTCCACACAGGAAAATGCTATGTAGCTAAGTATGCTTGTACAACTCTACCAGAAAATTGTGGACCAGATTATGCTCACTGAATTGTGGACATTCTTTTAAAAAAACAAGAGCATAAGACTCCTTCTTTCTTCTACCAGCTCAAGTTGAAAAAGCCAGACATATTTAGCCATCAGCTGCCTAAGGAAATGTCACTTACCAATGTTCAGGATGATAGATTGCATCCTTTAGATGTGCCATTCTCTCTCCTTCCTCTCTAAGGAGATCCATTCTCAATTTTTTACCCTTAAAACCTAAAAGAATCATAACAAAAGCTTCTCACTTAATTCATCACTTCCACTTCCTCCATTTTGGGAGCATTTACATAGCACAAAATGTAATGCTTGTGGCACTCTGCTATTTCCCTGCATATGAGCTTAGAATCAGTTATGCTGGTCAGACAAACAGAACTGCTTTTTTAAAAAAAAAAAAATTAAAAGAAGTCCAGTCCCAACTGCTCTTAGAAATACCTATATAAAAAAAAGTTTGACCCTTTCTCACACACTGCATATAAAATTACTTCTAAAGTGTTGAAACAACTTTTGGATTATCAGCATTTAAAGGAAAATGGGACCAGGAAAAATTAGAAGTCTAAGTCACCAGCTTCCTATAATCTCACATCAAAAGGTCTGAAATATTCAAGATTATTAACAAATACCTAAATTAATATTGGAATCAGGTAATGCCCAAGATTGACAGGGTAGCAATGAAAACAGCCCAAACCCATCTTGACCAGCCTTGAGTCATGGAAATAAGGCCTGAGAATAAGGTTCTTCCCGGGAAGCTTTTCGCAGTGTCCTGTACTGCTAGGATGATACTATGAGTATCATCCAGAATAAGAAACATACTTTGAGCCATCTGAGCTCAAAGGTCAGAGCAGCTCTGGAAGTGCAGCATTATGGAAATTAGCTCACATTCCTTCTGGATTTAAAGCAGCCATACAAGTGATACAGATAATATTCTGAGTTAGAAAGGACCCATGAGGATCATCAAGCCCAGCTCTTCAGTGAACAGCCCATACAGGGATTGAATTTACAGCCTTGGATTTATAAGCACCTTGCTCTAAAAATTCAGCTAATCCCTACTCTTCTATATCCTTGTTCACCTGTGATGTGCCTGGACTAATTAATAAACTCTGCCTGACAGATATCCAGTGCCATTTCCGCCCTGAGAGAAACAGAACCTGGATCCTAGCAGAGATTCTGCAGGTCAATAACACACCACTGCAAATGGACAACAAAAGACAGACAATCAAGAAGAAGGGAAGAAAAAAGACCAAATGAACATATTTGGTATTTAAAAAAACTACTCAGACTCCAACAGCGTGGCTCGGGGACTCTTTCATTCACAATGTTGTCTCATGTTTTAATAGTCACTGGTTATAAACATGAGTTTAGCTGGTGACCTTGGCAAACTTCTAGCACCCATCAGGTTCTGTTGTTCCATTTGTATAAAGAACTATCCCTCTCAGGTAATTTGGAAGCTGGTACCTGTTCCCTTTATTTGATTCTCACTAGTTCCTAAACTGGAGGAATGTCACTCCTTATTTACTCTTATCAAGCCACTCATCATTCCATAGGCATTTATTATACTGCTTTGTTCTGGGACCTCCTTTTAGTTTTAGAATTAGCCATTTAACTGTCCTGACTCTTCAACTAATTAAGATCTGAAGACCCTGTTTCTTATCATGAGCTGTTTAGGGTTTTTTAAAGAGGTTTAGTGAAAGACCTTGTAAAGAAATAAGCTCTATCTTTCTCCTTATATTTAAGGAATCCCCTCTGTCATTTCAGTTTATTTATCCACTAACTTCACTGTTTATTTTAGCCGTTACTCATTTTCTGCAGAACCAGTATATTGGCCTGCATAGATCCAATACCTACCTTATTTCTAGGTATTTGCTATCAGTTTATCTGCCTTGTTGTCCATCACTGCAAAAGAATTTTTAAGACGAGGCATTAACTGGTCTAATACATTTTTATGTCCTATTAACATGAAGAAAAGGGACTTGAACACACTTCTCACACAATTCACCTGGCATGAATTGCAGCCCTGATTCTGTATGAGTGTGGGTCCACCCTCAGTTTTGTGAATTACACCCTTTGTTTCTTTAGCTTTCCTTTACATATCCATAAAAACATGCTACTTTGCTTTAATGCTGTGTACATTGCTTTGCATTTTTAAAAACATATTTTGATTAAAATAGAATAAATTATGTTTTTCAGGTGTGAGGCAATTTTCTGCTTTATCTTGAAAAAAATAAAATCTCTATTTGCACAGCGTAGATACTTTTCAGGAAACAGCTTACAATATTTTATTTTGCTCTGAATATATATTTGACTTTTTTTCCTGTAAACTCAATACAGTGTCTCAGTTCATACATCTGTGAGATCAAAAATGCACTATTCCAAAGCACTGGGTAGGAAATGCATAAAAAAATGCAGGTGTCTGAGCAACAGTTTGACAAGCAGAGAGACAAAAGGAACAGAGGGAAAGGAACAGTGTCAGAGAAGTGTGAAGACAAAGGGTCTGGAGGCAAGGTTCGTGCTCAGTGTCATAGGGGAAATAGAAACTCCGCCGGTGTCAGCTTTCTCTCTATAATGCATCTCTGTCTCAATCCATGCTAAATACATTGGCATGTACTGCTGACAGCCCATTATTTTACAACCCATGTGTTTTTTAAATATATATATATAGATAATAGTACACTTTAGTCCCTTAGCTAGATTGTCAATAGGACATAGCGGCAATCCACATATTTATAGATTTGGTTTATTGTAGTGTAACAGTGAGAGAAGTGTGTTCTTTTCTGTGGGCTGTGGTGACTCCTCTAATGGAGTGGAGAGAACTGGTGTCTTAGTGTCCTCTCCTTCAGCTACCAAGAGCTGTTTGGAGATCAAGTCACAGGAGCTTAGAGAATGGCTCAATCTTATGCAAAGCAGGCATCTGCAATAAAGCAGATGAGCTGTGCTCGGAAGTACCTGCTTCTTCCAACTATAAGTTTTCATATTGTCTTTAGGCTACAAATGGTTTAAGTTACACAGGTGAATCTCAGTTCAGGATGCTAAATCTTTTTACCACTAGTGCTGCTGTATTACTTAGCCAGTGCAACAATATCCAGTTCTGCTTCTGGAAACAGAAATATTTCAGGGTAAAATTAATACAATTTTGTTTACAGTTTGTCTAGCTTCTGTAAGTTTTACTAGTTTTAATTAGCTTTAAGACAGAGAAAGTTGGCAAGCTTTGTATCTAGCCCCTGTAACTGTGGTTATCAGGAGAGGACAGCAGCAAAACTGGTCCATCCAATTTGTCATGTGCAATATCTCACTTTGAAACACCATTGTACTCCGCTCCCCCAGCATATCAAGAATGGCACATCAGGAATATCCACATACAAGGGCAGGTGTAGGTAACAGGTGTCATCTGAGACTTGGTTGCTTTGGGTTGTATATTTCGCTATATGAAGGAGATACTACTAATAGCTTGCGCATGTGTGCATTTTCTGCCATATAGGGCAGTTTGCCAATCTCTAGGACTTGTTTAAGACATTATCCTTCTGTCCCATGATACTTTTTCCCCACTGTAAATTCTTTGTACTGCTCCAGAAGCGCCTCCAGCCAGGTAAGCAGGCAGAGAGGCAGGTGGCAGCTGCAGATGTCACCTGTTTAGCAGTGATCCCTGTTTCAGCTCTTTGGACAGAGTGATGCAGGAGCAGAGTTCCCTCAGGGCTGAAGTTCAGCCCAGCTGGGGTGACAGGACCTTGCTTTACCAGTCTGCACGTCCTTGATTTTTAAATAGATTTCTATCTAATGAATAGAAATCCTGATCTGTGGAGCCTGGTACAGTTTCAATGAGTTGTTTTGCTTATACTAATTAATGAGAGCTGTACTGAAATAAATGGGGTTTTAGCAAAACTCAAAATGTATCCAAAAAACTGTTTTCTGTTGGTTTGGTTTAAAAACAGTTTAATTTAATAAATTCACATTTACACCCGATAAACGCAAGCTGTAACTTCTATGTTTTATAAAAATAAAGTAAATTCCTGTTTTATGGTTATGACAATAATATTAAAAATACAATTTATGGTTAAAGTTTACCACTGTGTCTATATCCAGACGTTGAGAAATGCTGAAAACTTTGTACACCAAAGCCTTAAAGGATACCTTCATTCCATGTCTGCTCTTTTTGACCATATGTTTTTTTCCAAGATGCAGTATAATTCCACATTTTAGCCAAATACTCCAGTCTCATTCTACATAGGCTGTCAGTTGATTCTTCGCCTTCCTGCTTTTCTGCAGCATGCCAACAACTATTTCTTGCTCTCCAGCCTTCTTTTGGAGAGCAATTTAATTGCATTTGAATGCCTGGTTCCTGGACTGCTCTGTGGAGCCAGGTAGCTGTAGATCAGGAAGCCAGTCTTTGGAGTCCAAGATTGCAGCTGGAAGCTGCTGGAACAGACTAAATGAATAGGAGCTGTTAAAAAATAGAGCAGAGGCTGATACATGTGTGCTGTAAAAGGTTGTCTTAGAATTTTACCTCCTGTAGAAGGAAATAAGTGCAACCCTTGCTTTCTGGAAAATCTCATGAGACCCCAGATCTACTGGGATTTTTTTTTTTAATTAAAAATAAAATACAGTTTCTTGAGGCATCTGAGTGCTCCCCCATACAAGACAGCATGTGGGACTTCTTCGCAGTTTTTCTTTTGCTTCTACTGAAATCAACAGGAAATCACAGTTGATTTGAATGGAAATAGAATCTAACAAAGTTCAACTGGCTTTTCAGCTGAAAAAAAATTTTATCAGTGGTCAAAGCCTCCTTCCTGTCTTATGCAGAATTTTCTACTAACCATAAAAGCTGTATTTTCCCCCAGTATCATATGTTCACAGAAATACTAGAACTGCCATACCTAATCAAAACAATGGTACATCTAGGCTAGTATCCTTAGCTCCAGATGCCCCAGAAGGTGCAGGAAAATTCATAATATCATTTCCTGGGGGAAGTATCTTCCTAACCTTTGGCAGTTTTTGACTAGCTATTGCCCTGACCATGAGTGCTCATAATCATTATACACTTTTATCCTATCTAAGGGTTATCTATCATGTATGTTCTATTGTTTGAACTATTCCCTACAGGTTTAGGCATAAAGGTCACAATAGGACAGAGGTCATGAGTCACAGTAGATCAAAAGCCACAGCGTGTCAAATGTTGTAATATAATTCATACTCATGTATACAGCACATATAGAAAGTGATAGTTCATGCTAAGGCATTGCCTCACATTGCTCTTACAGCTATAGCTCCCCTAAGAGTGCTATAATATGCTATTGACTTTCTTGTGGATTCATCGTGCTGTGAATTATTTCTGGCCAGTGGAATGCATGGAGTTACCTTTTGGGTATTACTTAAGCAGGCGTCTTGTGATTGTGCCAGAGATCTTTTTTGCAGGAGTCAAGGTGTGTATTGTTTCCCTAGATTTTTATTATTTTTTAAAGGAAGAAAAAATAGGAAGGGGAAGAAACTGAAGATTTACACTTTGGCTTAAAGATATACTGGGTATATGAAAACTGGTCTTTTTTTTCACTCCCATAAATGACCTGATCCCATGGTCTCAGCAGGAATATGTACGTGAAGCCATATTCGGTAAACCCTAGGTGTCACAATTTTTCTGTTTTCTTTTAAACTGAAAGATAGACAACTGTCCCTATAGATTTGTCCCCATCATTCAATCTTTTTAATTTCCTACATGTAGTTATTCATTTCCCCCCCTCATTCTTTGTTCTGTTCCTCTTGGAATAAAAAAAGGAGGTAAGAAATAAAACAAAAAACATTGCAAATGATCATCTTCCTAAGGACGCTTTACTCCTTCTAACAGTTTGACTTTTCACCTTTTGGGTGCTTAGTGGAAAAGCCATTACTTGCTTGCTGAGGAAAAAGCATTTAATGAATCACAAAATCATTCAATTATTCTTAAAAACACTTCACATCACACATCTTTTTCCAAGTAAAGTGTGCATTTTTCACATTTAAATGGTGCATAACTGCCTTGCAGAATGTGTCCCTGGAGTAAGAGACAGTTTAACAGAAAGGTTCCAGGAGTATCAGAGCAGTTTGATATACATAAGCATTAAAAAACTTGCATTAAGGATGCAGAATTTCCTCTTCTCTCTTCACTGTCTTTCAACAACATTTATGCAAAGTTGCTTTTCTGCTGTTGTGAATTGTCTAGCTTTGTCCGGAGCTGAGATCCACATGCTTTGCTTACTTCGGCTTGCTGCAGTACCACACGATAAAAATGAAGTAATATTAAAACTAATATGGGGCAAGAAAGCATTTAGAATGTTTGAGGGTTTTGTAAATAAAATTACATTTTCTTAGGAAGGGTAGTAAGATATTTTTTCAGAAAGTATATTATTTACAGTTGTTGAGTCTGATGCTGGTCTCTCACCATTTTTTCTCTGCTTTCATAAAAGAAGTACTTTCTGCAAACTTCAGTAGCTGCCATTTCCTACACAACGTTTTCTTTTTAGTTTTTTTCTCTTTGAAGGTTTTTGGGGTTTTTTTTATGGACTTACATTGTAAAACTTTCTTTTCTGTATGTTATGAAAACGTATATTCTTTGCCCAACAGAATCAGGTGGCTGACTAGGTTTGAGAAACCAGCTTGAAGGCTGCACTTTTGCCAGGGCAAATGGGAATCAGCCTGTTTATTTGAATGCTGGTATATGAGTTGTACCAGCTAAAGAGCTGGCCTCAAATTTGTAAACTTTCCTGCACTTTTATATCCCTGTACTTTAAACAAGTAATTTTTTCCATAGCAATAATTTTTTCCTTTCCTTTTTTTCTTTTTAAATTTAATAGGAAAGAGTGATATTTATACAAGAGCTTTAGGCTAATTTAGATATCTAAGTTAGGCAGAGTTTTAAGAACTAAACCTAGGTGTTTGTACTGCCCTGTGTAGCTGGCAGGGAGACAGAGGTGCCGGGGGGAACTGCTGCAATTCAAAGGACCTAAATCAGATGCCTGAAGTAGACAGTGTGAATAACCTTCTAGATGACTGGAATTATTAGACCACATTAGAGAGAGAGGAAAAAAGTGAGGCTGGCATATGGCGAGTGTCCTACATATGGTATGTTGTTTATATGTGTTTTTTCCGTTAGCATTTCTCTTTCCTTTGTTGCTCCACCTCCTCCTGCAGTCTCTCCCAACAACAAAGTTAATTCAGAAACTTCTGCGGTCGAAGGAAAGTTTTTGGACCTGCACTGCTCTCAAAAGAACAAATACCAGGCAAAATGAGTTAGCTCTCTTTCCCATACTCTGCCTTGCTTAAGAAGTGCACCATGTGTAATCTTCTATTTCTGTTTATTTCTTTGGAGCTGATAAGGTGTGTATATGTGTTTAAATCACTTGTCATAAAATTTACCATAATTCGCCTCTCAAGACTGTGTCCTTCGCTCAAATATCAATATTTTTTGCAATAACTAGAAAGTATAAGTGCCAATATGATAGACACACTCTTCATACTGTATTGATTCCTTTGGTCGTGTCAAATCCTGGTGTTATCCAGTGTCACTTCAGGGGGAAGCTCCCTTGTGCTGCAAAAAGCAGGCTCCACCTGGTTCCGATTAAGTTTGCACTGGTTGGATCTGCCCAGTGATGGCGTAAGAAAATACGAAGCAGAGAAGCCTGCAATTGAAGCTGTAGATTCATGGCCTATAAAACAAAAAGGCTGTTATGGTCATCTACGCAGTCTGCCCCCCCTGTGAAAGGGGCACCAGAACTTTTCTGAATTACTCTTTTTTTGTCTGTGCTTGTGTGTGATTTTAACAGAAAAAAAATCATACATCTTCATTTAAGCCTTCCAGTGTGTGTCTCCAACTACATCTTCTTACCACTGACTTCTGTTACACCTTTGTCACCAGATTGAAAACTCTAGTGTTATCAAATTTCTGTTTCTCACTGAGTTATTTATAAGCTGTGATCAAGTAGCCTTTTAAATGTCTCTATGATAACCTAAATAGATTGAGCTCCTTGCATCTTTCACTACAAGGAATGTTTTCGACTCCTTTCATCATTCTTGTTGCTTTCCTCTGAACCTTTTCCAATTTTTCAACAACCTCTCTTGAATTGTGGACACAGTGTTTCCAGAACAGGTTGCATCTGTGCCAAGGACAGAGGTAACAACCATATTGTACTTTTCTCTGCTGATGTGCTCTTCAGTTGTTTCAGATTCGTGTCTACTCTATTGTACTCCCAGCTCTTGGCACTGATTATCTGCTCTCCAGGCTTTTTCAGTCTGCCTTCAGTCTCTGGGCAGGGTCTTTACCTCGTAGCAGCGGCACTGTCTTTGTTACTAGCGTCTTATATTTCTCTGGACCAAAATTTACCATTTATTTAAATGTGGCAGTTTCCTGATCAATCTGAGTTTACAGTGACTTGGCTAACTCTTTATTTACTAATCTTCCAATAATTTCAAGTGCAAACTTGCTAAATACGGGGTTTTTTAAATCTAACAGGTAGAAGAGTCACCAATAGAAAAAAAAATTAAAAAGATAGGATCATGCATCTGTGGATCATTATTAAAATAACCACTGATTACTTTTCCCCACTTGCTACATGCTTGAGATTTGATCCTATTTAGTAATTACAGTGTTGATTTTAATATTTTTTATCAAAATAATATGATTAAAAATGAAAAGAATTTCCAATATTCTTCCCGGAATTCCTACATATTTAAAAGCACTAAAATTCCCTTTATCCTACCAAGTTTATACTCCTGATATAAGGTTTGCTTTAGCAAGACTAATTTCCAGAAAATTATGTTCTTGCTCCTTTGATTAAAATGAACTAATATTTCTAGAAATTGCCTTATTTTGCTTGACATTGATGTGTGGTTGAAATGCTTACAGACATTCAGGTCATTGCATTTATTCTTTTTAACTATTCACAAAAATTTTTGCATTGTTCTCTTGAACCTCCCTAGCTCTCCAAGACACACTAAAAATCCTCACTAACCATGCAGACTTCTCTGCCAAATGTATTAAAATACCTCCACAAAAATTATTCAGGTCTACTGATTTTAAAAATGTCTAGTTTTATTAGCTGCTATTTAACGTTCTCCTGTGCAACTACTGAAACAGAGCTTCATCATACTCATCTGATATGAATACATCATTTGCCTTTTCCCCAAAATAGTGAAGAAAAGTATTTGGGATTTTTTTGTTGTTTTACTTACAGTAAAGTCCTAGTAATTTCTACTTAGTAATGGAGCAAAACATTTTTTAGGTTTTTTTTGTTCAGAATAAAATTTCAAACCATCTTCATTTTGTCCTAATCTCTGTTTTCTCTCTGTAATATTGGACTAAAAAATGCCTTATAATTCCCGGCTTCTAATTTAGGTTAATTGCTACATTTCCCCTGCACCTCCCTTTTGTTTTTGAGGGTTTTTTTAGTAGCTGCATTCAAATACAATGTCATTTTATTATTTTCAACAAAAGAGTAGAAGGTTTTTCCTTCATTGTGACTCTTTATGACATATCCTTTACGATGGGTTTAGCAGACTGAAATTGTCAGTCAAGTATTTCCTTTGATACTTTCTTCAAATAACAATTTCATACTCACTGTCAAGTTTGTAAAAGCCAATTTTCTTATATCAAAAAATATAAATATTAGATTTTAATTAATTTTCTCATAACAAATATAATCAAGTTTTAGCTACGTGCACATAAGCAATTAATTTTTATTCTCTGTTTCCTCTGTCACCAGACTGAGGTCTAGTAGAGAATTCCTCAGGATGCAGTTAGAGAAATTGTCATATTTGATTTGTTTAATGTAGCTAGTATTTTGTTACAGACACTGTGAGGTTCCTAGTTTATGTTAATACTATTCCATACCTCATAAGCATTTTTCCGTCTTAAGATGTTTCATGACCGGTATGAAAGGAACCCAGACTTATAAAATTCTTATTTAACTTTGACGGCAATGAGAATCTTTAAAATGAAGCATATAAAGTGAGATGTAAAATGTCAGCCTGATTCAACTACAATTTGGATCATTGCTTCAAAATAAAGTGTAGTTTTAAAAATTTTGACACAGTCACTAAGAGGCGTGAAAATTTAACGCACAGAAGCCATTTGGGTTTTTTGGTAGGAGTAAAGTGTTAACTTGGAGGCACAGTGTTCTCTCATAGCCTCGGTTTATTTACAGTAACATGTGCAGATTGCTCATTTCAATACTTTAAACATAAATACAAAACATACTGAAAATGCAGCTACAATTCTAACAAATTATTAAATTCTGGAAATCGGGTCTCAGGTTCCAGGCTCTTTGAAGTCAGTAGTGCTCAAATTGTTAGGCTTCCAGTAGTTTTCTTTATAAAATGCTGTTCCATATTATAATGATTTAACTTGCCACTTAGCCTCATGCTAAAGTTTGTTAACTGGACTGTAACACCCAATTAACTCACCCTGATTCAATTCCATTTCTGAAGAGTGTGAAACCTATTAAAAATGGTATTAAATAAGAATGCTTTCAGGGAATGCATCTCCTAATTCTTTCTACGTGATTCCACAGAAAATTTTTTAAAAAGAAATACTGCATTTCTATTTGTATCACAAGCACACTATTCTTAACGACAGACCTGAAGTGAACGTCTACAGTGGGCATTTCTAATTTTAAATGCAGCTGCCTTATAAATATCTGATTTAATTTCTTTGGCCCTTTATTTTACCTATTTAGATGGAAAGCTTGCCAGTTCAGTGCACAGCACCTGACACAAATGGGCAAAGATCTCTACAGAAATCCTACTGAAATATTACTGATAATTCAACCAGCCACCATCTAAACTTATTTGGTGAGGTTTTACATATTTTATCAGCAAAGAAACAATATCTTACCTGTTCTCAGCTATTTTTTGCCAGCACTTTATGAATGTACAATACGACTTTTTCAGTCACAATATGTCAGTTCAGAAAGGAAACACCAAACATATTTGGAGAATAAAATCAGTATTAAATGGATTAACAATAGATTTGGCTTCAATGCAATAAATCCAGAGTCTCTGCAAACACAGGAACTAGCTACATTTTCTACACAGATTTATTTCCTTGTATTTAATGTACATAAAACATATGAAATTAATTTGTTATTGGTATTCTTTACCATGAGGAAAGTCAAGAAAAAATCCATACAATCACGCATGAGTGTAATGTTAAATATGAGAAAACAGCGTATTGTACCAATCAGACAAGAATTCACACCAAAATGGTTATTAGGGTACGTTCACACTGATTTGGGCGGCCAAAGCTGACTGAGCCTGGGGGCTAATAACACCCTACCACCAGTACAGAATAGTCCTTGAGGGAAACTGGATTTTCTCTGCTCATGCTCTTTCTGATCAGACTTGTCTTTTTCTGGCGGCTTTTGCCAGCAATCAGATTCACTAAAAACATAAAAGAGAAAATGATTGCTGGAGTTCTGCTGAACAAGCTCAGCGTTATCTTCCTTCTAGCTCTGTTTGCCCGTATGGACAATGAAAGGAAGCTGGCAGAGGTCCTGGTCCAGGAAAAGAATTAGGGGCTTTATCAACAGACAATAAGTTGAGCAAATCGCAGACCACAAACTACTTCTCTTCAGAGTACCCCTGGAAGACTTGTGGCTAAACTTGGTGCCTTAGAGCTAAAATGAGGAAGTACGGGGAGGTTGTAAAGATGAGTAGCCAGACAATGAGGGATGATTGTGCAATGCCTACTGTTGAGCACTGGGCAAAGAACGCATGAAAAATTCTAAAATTCAGGAGCCTTGAAGTCCTGGTAATTTTAATTAGTTTCAAAAGGTCCAAAAAACCCATCATGCATTTTATTCCAAAATTTTTGTTTGTTCACATAATAATACCCTAAATGAGTTTGCCTGGATTATCAAAGTTACATCATGAAGCTGTTGACCAAGAAGAGGATTATTTGTTTAATAGTGGTTCCATTCAATTGGAATAAATGAAAGAGGATTTTAAAACCAGGGAGATAAAAAACAAAGAGACATGCATGCCCAGTGAAATAAAACCTTTCTGCCCTTTGTTATCATACCATCCTTCCTCAGATTCTGATTCAATGTGTCCAGGGGAGAGATTTTAACACTATAGCCTGTAACATTAAAAATCACAAAGCACACCTTCGACAGAGTGACGGAATTCCTTGGAGCTTTTGAGATGATTTTGGAAACTTGGAAGGAGTCCAGATTTTTGCTAAATCTTTGTTTTCAATCCAAAATAATCTGGAAATAATACCTGTAACCTGAATTATATTAATGTATACCTGTAAAAAGTACATCAACTGATGGAAATACATCTGCTTAGTCTTCTCAAATAATGATATGAACTTTGTCTTAACATGATCACCTCAAACAAATCATTTCAAATGTTTGAGTGTTATTCAAAGGTATTTTTTCCTGTTATAAATTGATGTGCACACAGAAAGAAATCTGAAAAATATTGAGCAGAAATCTAATCCACCAAAAATCTTTATGGATAAACTGGTCCCTTAGAAATCCCTCAATCTATAAACACCTCAGTGAGGCATCTAGAGAAAATGGTTTGAAATTGTTATAGACTCAGTTCCTCTGAAGATGCTGCAAAGCTGTCTACTGACACTGGTTAACTTGTTACATAAAGAACCCGGGAGTCATAAGAACTGCTCAATTTGCTGAAATGAGAGGCTTTCTTCTTTTCCCTGCCTCTAGCCTGAGGATCAAATTTTCCATACAAATTGGCATGGTGTGGTAGATTTTCCCTCTGCTATTCCATATCCTTGATATTCTCTGTGTGGGGAACTGCCACTAATGCCAAAGGGATGCTTGGCTGGTTATGCTCTCCCGATAGCTACTTCAGAAATGCTGTTAGATTAAATAGCAGGGGACAGCAGCGTTTCAGTCGTGATCCATCAGGCGGATCTGAGAGGAGCCGTTTGCCCTGAGAGAGGATAGACTTTCGAGACATATGGTGCTATAATGGGGGGGTGGGGATTTTTCAATTCCAATCCACCCATTCCGGATGAGAGAGACTGAGCTAATACCCTCGTGTATGGTGCACTGCATCTAGCTACGGAAGTAGCGTTAGGGTGGAATTTATGGACTCTCTAAATTGTTTGCCAGGAAATGTTTACTAGCTATGCACAATAAACGACTGTGAAAGTGTATTCCTGTGTTTAACACGATATGGTTTTTTCCTTATATTTGGGTCATACTATTATGATACCAATAAAGGAAACTAAAAAAAAAAAAAAAAAAAAAAAGGGCAGAAAAGAAAACAAGTGACCAATATATGTTCATATTTATGGAACTTCATTTGGGAAAGTCTGATTGACTACAAAATGTACAGTATAAACTTATTGCCAGGACCTCTGGATACATGCCATGCCTTCTAGAAGTTAAATATATGACTTATTTTTAGATCCAAATACTCTCATCATCAAGTAAAGGTATGTTTTTAAAAAAAGCTTCATTACCACAGCTGCAGGGGGTCATAAGTAATGAAATCAGTGTACATGTGTAAGAGAAGTCAATCTACCAACTTACCAAAGTGGATACATAGCTTCATAATTTAGAAATTAAACAGGCAGTTTTGGACCACAGGAATCTTGGAATTTTGCTCTGGGATGCGACTCTGTCTTCCATGTAGCTCACTGTTGTACTAGGGACTACTGTACAGTTTTATAAGGGGTGTTAGATTAGATACATTCCCAAACATTTTTTTTTTCTGCTAGGAAGCAAGTCACAACTTTCTCTGGTAATCTGTGCAAAGAGTTTTTTCTGCTCCTTCATTCGATTTAATGTGAGGTTTCTATTTCAATATAATGCATCTAAGAACTCTTCCTGTTATTAAAAGACAGTGAGCACTAACCTAATTAGTTTTAATTGTTCAGAAGGAGTTTGAGCCTGGAGGTAAGCTTGTACTTTTGCACAGCTGAACACCCTCTTTCAGCATATACATATGTGTATTTAAACATCCAGCATGCTGTTCATGATGGGATTTTCAAGTTTAGTATCTTTGTAACAACACAGTTTTGCAGTTTCTACTTGTATTTCTGCTAACAAGAGAAACTACAATAGACAGATGTACCTTCCTCCTTGCTTGCTCTGAATATAACAGAAATTAGCTGATAAAAATAAGAAGGAAAGGACACTTAAAATTAGACATCTCAACTTCTGTAACAGTTTTTAGTGCAATAAAAAAATTGAAAATGCGTTAGTAAAATATTTTATCCACCAGGCTTGTTTCAAAACACAGCTTTCAGTGGTGTTGGTTGTTTAAATAATTTTTTTTTTTGTAATCACAAGGAATAGTATCTAAGTTTCCCTACACTTTCAAAATTGCTATTACAGTCTAACAATGAAGTTGATCCTGTGAGGTCGTTGGGGAAAAGAAAAGAGTCAGCACTTCCTCAAAGTAAAGTCTGAAGACAGTTCTTGTAAAACAGTTAAAGGGTGAATTGTTCCTTTAAAATGTTTTCAGAGTCTCTACCAAGTTGATCACAACAGTAAAAGTATATAAATAATACATTATCTCTGAAACTACTAGGGGCAAAATGCAGTAATCGTAAAGAGGCACTTCAAGTCATCTTAGTAATAGCAAAACTTGTTTCCACAAATGGGAATGTGTAGATTTGGATGCACTACGAACACGATTCGTACTGTGGGATATTAGTTTTGATTCCAACTTCAGTGTTTCAAGTGAAAGAGGTTTATGTAAGAGGTTTTTTCTTTCATATAATAAATATCTATTTCAGCTTAAACCTATTGCCTGCAATTAGTGAGACAAAAAAACCCAAAATGCTTCAAAGGCAGTTTACCTGGAGAGTGTATATTTTTGTAGTTTTAATCGGAGTTGCGTTGGGTATTGAGAAGGAAAGGCACAATTTTTAGCGTAACACAGCCAAGAAGCTGACATGTCTCGTGCCTTTCTCTTCCTTTAGAGTCATGCTATGCCTCCAGATGCTGCAGTCTGGATTTAGGGGCATACACCGCTCTTACACAAGTAAGAGTTGCATATGTTATGAGTTAATTTCGTTTTGTTGTGTTCTTTTGCACATGGCTTTTTTGAAACAGTTAAACGGAAAATATTTTTAGTTTACCATCTTGTATTGAAATATATTTGGATTATTAAATAAAATCTAAATCCCTAAGTGATACGTTCTACAGCTCAAATGTACAAATGCTTAAAGTTCATGGAAAAATTACCTATGAGGGAATTACACAAATCCAGACTGTCCCCACATGCTGTACATTGCATGTGTCTCAGTCAGTATGCCAAATAATACACCTCTTTTTACAGCTGACCTTCACTAAGCCCACTGTGCTAGACATTCTTCATTTGAAAAAAACAAAAAAAAAGCATACTGATACATGGACTTCACACCTTTATTATGGGTATCTAATTTGAATGAAATATATGAAAATGTATCCAAGAAGAGAGGAAGGTGGCTACTTGAAGTGATTCAGAGCACCAGAGTCCAATATGTAAACTTAGTTGATGTGAAAGTGCCTCAGATAGTAATTCCCTTACTGGAATACTTTATCGAATCCAACCTGAGATCTATCACGCCATATCAGTGGAAATGCAAGCAGGACGCTTAATAAAGCATGACAAGTACAAATATCTTGGAAAGGTTTGTTTCAACAAGTAGTATAATATATGCACAACTCATCAGTAGAGCTGCATTCTGTTTTGGGGAAATAAAATAAAAAAATATTTTATGCAAATATGGCTTTGGAAGGTGTCATTCTCAAGTTATGTCACCTGCATGCTTCTTCATGGCATTTAAGAACTTAGTGGTGTTTTTTCAGTGTCGCTGATGACTTACAATAGTTTTCTGAATCTTTAAGACTTTATCTGCAAGTTAAGCACTTCTTGGCATATATTTTTTAGAGAAGTCTAGCTTGCTTTATTTTTTTTTAAATTTTTCTCATTCTTTCACAAGACAGAATATCTGTATCTAAAAATGCCCTCAGTTTAGTCTAAGATAATAATTCCAAACAAATGTTATTTTGTATTTAATTTCTCCTATCAAGTATCTGTTTTAACATTATCTGATACTAGATTTTGGAGTGCATGATGTCACTATGCATTAGCACTTTTTAGGTCTTTGTTTCCTACATCTATTATTATTTAATGTTGCAATTCTGAAAATGTTTCTAGTCAAGCAAATCACCAGGAAGACAAATATGACTCTTTAAAAACACAGGATTACTCCCATGTGAAACTGGCAAAATGAATAGACCCTGAGCTCTGCGGGGCAGTGAATATCTTTCCATTCTGAATACTAGCTAGTGAGGGGGTTCTGCTCCGAGTCTAGAGCTCATCAGACTATAAATCACAGCAAACACACCTGCAAAGTAAACAACATAATCTTAGCAGCAATTAAAACCTAGAGATTTTGTAATTATTTATTCTTGCTGCATAGATACCTGCTTATGTGTCTTTTTCTCCCTCCAGAGCAAAGAAAATTAGGAACTACTACAAACACACACTGTAGTAGTATTATACTCATTAACATGTAAAAGAGATGACAAAAATTACTGACTTATCCCTCTCCCAGTGATGGAGGCAGAATTAAGAAATATGCCCCCTGCTGCTGGTCCTGCAAGGGCTTGGAAATGTCATCCAGGAGACAATAAATATTTCACATAGTGGTATGTTTTTGTCTCAATTTCGGTCTTTTTACTGTAAGCATACTGTGTATTTACCCGGTTAATGGATGTAAGTCATAATGTAAATCTTTTGATGCACAAAGTTTTCAATCATCTGTATTTTTGTTCTGGGTGACTTAGGCTTGAAGTATAATCAGCACAATATTAATTTTGCAGCACAGTTAGAAGCAAGCATTGTTAAAAATACAGAATGATAAAAATGCCCTTCACCCTTCTTCCTTGCACAACAGTATCTGCATTTTCAATGGGGACTCCACTGAAATGTCTTTTAAATACATGTACAGAGCAAAAACCACTACGTGAATTGTATCAAACAATAAAATTATTAAAGTGTAAAATACAAGCCTTTTTTCCCCTCCGTGATTAGTAATTTTACAAGGAAAATGGACTGAGTGTAATGTGTAATTGTCAAGATACAGAGACAACAAAATTGAATATTTTTCAGGCATTATTGATTTGCCTGCATATACATTTTTTGTACATTTCTAAATACAAATTAAAGATATATATTCTTAAAGCCCTACAAAGTGAGTCATAGCTGTTTTCTAGTTCAAGTAGTCTTAAGAGGAGATAATACTAGAAAGAATAAAAAAATGTTAAATTGCAATGCAACATGCGGACTGGGAGACAAATGGTATTGTGCAAGAGGGTTCAATCTGCAAATAAATTATTTATTTAAAACAAACACACCCCAAAGTTTT
The DNA here is from genome assembly GCA_013397315.1 of Donacobius atricapilla. NCBI lineage: Eukaryota > Metazoa > Chordata > Aves > Passeriformes > Mimidae > Donacobius > Donacobius atricapilla. The sequence continues at coordinate 72,285 of WBMY01003815.1, read as the reverse complement.
TAATATGACTTCTGAGACTTTTGAGTATCTAATGTGAAATGCAAGTTTCTCATAGCATGTGAAATGCATAGTTTCCCAAATTCTAAAAGCATTCCTGAAACATCATAGTTCAGGTGTGAAGCCTCAAGTGCATTCAGAATTTTAATATTTCATCAGTTCATTTAAATTAAATAGCAAGCATAAGATATTTTACCAGTTGCAGTGGGCTGGCAATTCAAATAACTTTTAATGATGTAATGTAAACTTGTAAATCATTTTCAGTGAGGGCCTCATGGCTCAGCACAACTTTTCTGTAATATACTAAATTGCTGGCATAACTTTAAAATTTGTAATGTTTGGAGATCATGAAAATAAGAACAGAAGCCATATGGATGTGGGAGAAGTAGCTGAAAATATGAATTCAGGCTGAAAAGTTTTCACAGATCGAGTAGTTGTCTTTAAAGCAAAAATTGTGTCTGATAAGTGTTAAACCATGGCACATGTAAGCGCTATAGAGGGTGAAATAGAAGTACACAACAGAAATGCAATGTTAAAATTATGTGGTACACACTGTGTAAGTGCAATTTCTCAGAAAAAAAGAGTTTTTATGATGAAGTATTGTAAAGATACTGGTTTTCCATACGTTTAGAATGGTAAGTGTGATTATTGTCAATTTTAACTAGTCAGGGATTCAGTATTTTTGACTAGTCAGTGAACAATTATTTATTTTCTGTGCTAGGATTTTCAGTTAAGGCATTCAAGCATCTCTGAAATGATGCATAATCCCCAGGCTTTATTACTGCCTCTATCTGTGGGTTTATATTGCAGCACAGGTACCAAGAGAAACGAATTATATTGCTTCAGTGGGAGTTGAACTGGCAAAAATTAGGGAAGAAAGAAAAGCTTGAAAATAAATATACATCTGTTGTGAATCTGGATTGACTCTAAGGTTAAATGATGCCTGCATTGACCAAATTGCCATGGAAAAATATGAACTGATCATAATTACAGTAGAATAAAACTTTGTTCTCTTTCTTTGGTAGGCTCTTGAGTACAATAAAAAATTTGGCTAGAAGAAACTGAATTCATATTTGTAAGCTTTCCCTTTGACAGTAAGGAAAATATTCTTAAATGGTGTAAATTACCATCTTTTTGCTGACTTCAGCAAAGTTATGACAATTTATATCACTCAAATGGTGGTCCCCAAGTATGACTTATCTATCTGATTTAATGTAATACGCATATTGCAAATATGCTAACCACACACTAGGAAGAACTGATAAGAATCCTACTTACATTCTGATAAATAGTCAGGAAGGTGGTTCTTTCAGTCTCCAACATAAAAAGTCAAAAAAGAATGCAAAAATCCTGAAGAGGAGGAACTGTACACTGGTTCATTCAGGTCAATTTTACATGATGTCCTTCCCCATAAATGGTAAGTTAAAAACCCAAAAGCAACCCACCAGCAAAACCAAGAAACACAAAGTGAATGCAAATAGTAGCCCATACATGAAAATATAAAGGATGTTCCAAACTGTGTTGGCTCCAGATGTTTTTATGAGTTAAACAGTTTACTGTTTTCACATATTTAAAACATTCTGTTTTTTTCACTTGATGTTTATAAGCTTTGGGCAAACTTGCTGGCATTGATTTAAGTTATGCTTTTGTACCACATGTAGGTTAAACATAGTCTGAAAAGGTACAATGTGAACAAGAATTCAATCGTTAATATTGAGAGGTAGCAACTTCTCTAAATTTTTTCCAGTAATTGTTTTGTTATTACTGAGAAGATTTGCATGGAAGCTATAACTAAAAAGTTTTAATTTTTTTAGAAAAGATGGTATCATATAGACATAGGCATTTGGTAACTGCACAGAAACCTTCTGAATCATTTCAGAAAGCGTTTGAAGCTGTTTATTTGCCTTAACATTAGTTGCCTATATTTTCATTCTCCTTATATAGTTTAAAATGAAAGCATAAAACTCTGCAGCGAATTACATTTCCAGTTCCTGCATGCTTAAAACTGATTTTTAAAAAAGTAATAAGAACACTTGATGTAGGACTTGTGAACTTATTTGGGAACTCAGAAGCCCAGGGAAGCACATTCCTGAATAGTCAGATTTAGGTATGAAGCTATTGACAAACACGGAGCTGTACCATTATAGATTTGCTATTGCATTCTTCTTTTTCTTCTTCTTCTTCTTCACCTTTAGGAACCTCTCTTACCTTTCCCTAAAAAGTCCTATTTGGCTTATCTCTCATTACTCTTGGAAACCTTATCATTCTCCCTCTCCCTCGCACACCTTCACTTTCTTCACTGTGCTTCNCCCTCGGGCCGCCTCCGGGGCCGCCGCGGGCGCCACGCTCCGCGCCCGTCGCTGTCTCGCAGTCACGGCCTCGTGTTCGAGAGGGACAGCAGCACCCCTGTGCTGGCAGCCCGGCGTGCTCCCAAACTCAAGAGGGGTTCAGCCATCGAGATTTCTTTCTATTCCGCTCTTCTAATATTAGAACACATATTGAAACGATAAACACAATGAAAAGCACAAAATATTTCATCAGTGTTGTAACTGTATATTTCCTTTATTCTGAAGAAATATCAAGTTTTGAACGGTGCACAGAGGCAGCAACTTCTGCTTTGGACGCCGCTCTCTTTGTAAAGACTGCGTTTTTACAGTTAAATCTAAAGACAGTTATTAAAAAGAGTTAGATGTCAGAAAAGGGGGGAAATCTTACCGTCGAAAGACTGCTGCAGGTTCCAGCTCAGTCTGAAACTGCAGTGAAAAGCAGAGCAGCTGCTGAACAAAAGTTTTAGATTTTTTTTTAAGAAAGTCTGCAAAACTAATTTCCCACAAAATAGGACTCAATTTCCGTTTAAGAAACTAGCTCTTGCAAAAGTCATACAATTGCTGATTTTTTCCACTAGCAATTGAAATTCATTTTATCTTTAGCACATGGACCCAAGAATTTAGACTTGAGAGAAATGGTTT
>WBMY01003815.1:0-59710 GCA_013397315.1 Donacobius atricapilla | reverse complement strand
CTCTCCTCTCCTCTCCTCTCCTCTCCTCTCCTCCTTCTTGGATTAAAGAAAAACTAGTTGATTGAACAGTATTTTATGGCAAATAGGATATGAAAAAACTAAAACTGAAACAGATTACTGCAAGCTTTTAAAAGTCCTTCTTTCTGCATTCTCTCAGATCTCTAATAGCTATTCCTTATTTTTAGCTAGTAAATCTAGACAAATGCTGCCTTACATAAACTGTGTTAGATGCACTTCAGTATCCTCTGCCACTATTGTGAGTTTTAATTCTTAGACTGTGATCTTATGATGGTTGTAGTACGCATTTAATTTTGTATGTTGGGAAATGAATGAAATCTCGGGAAGCTCAAGTCAAAACTAGCTATTGAGTGGAGCCAGGACTTCACAGCTGAAGTAGTCATAGTACTTTGATATGAACACCGCTGAAGTTAAGTGTATGTTTACACATTTTGGTGAATTGAGGGCATTAGTCACTAAAATTTACCAAGCGTAAAAACTGTTTCCCACTTTGGTCCTTCCAAAAATAGATACTAAAAAAATCTGTTGGACATATGTGGACTGACAATATAGCTCTGAAAAGAGTTGCATGAACTGTGGAGTTTTCTACCTGTCAAGCAAAAACTGGCATATTCTAGATGTATGCAATATATCCTGAATGTGCATGGGGGCTTCTTTGGAAGGCGGTGTTTTGACCAGGTGAGTGAGGCTCCTCAGGCACATTGGTCTCAATAACTTTTCAAGCCTTTCATTTGCTCTCATCTGGTGGAGAATACCAGAACTACTATACCATGAAGCCGTAGGCTTCATGGAATATGTAGGCAAGTAAAGGCTACTTACTAAAATGTGCTTATTACTGTAAAAAGAATAGTAGGAACAGTACTAAATGTCTCCTAAATTTGTGAAGATACCAGTTTGGTTCAGTGGAGGAAAAAAAATTTAAGTCAGATGTGTTGATAAACTAAAAGACAACATATTTTGTGAAGCTTTGGTACAGTGAATTGCTAAAAATGGTGTGAATGGAAGCCCATGCAGCTATGGTGATGTTGACCACTCAAATATTTCTTGTAAAACTGTGCTTAGAATGCCAAATAGTATTTTCTGCCAGAAGAAAGCGGCAGTATAATGGGACTTAAGCACATTCATGCCTTTCAAAGTTATTTCTTCAGAACTAGGCATTGAAACCGAGTAAAAGTCTGCAATTCATACCCGCCTTTCACAGGGCTTAGGAAGAGCTGAGAACATTACAAGTTCTATGCAGTTTGGTTTGATTGACTCAGAACTGACATAGTAATATTAAGCTCTTTCTTTTTTTTTTTTTTCTATTTCTATATTCTTGTTTTGGGAGTACCACAATGACCTCAAGCTGCAGCTGTGTCTTAAGTCTTTGCGTTCCTGAGGACATTAGAACAATACACACTAATGGTCTCACTCCTGGCTCCCTCTCCCCGTCTCTCCCTCTCTCTCTCCCTATTCGTTTTTTACACAAGTCTATTTCTGAAGGAGTGTGTGACTCTAACTCCTTTCGATTTCCATTCATCCAGGCAAAATGAGCACTCTATTAATTTCAAAACAAAAAATATGACCTTTTACCTTAATTAGATTTCCATTAGATGTAATCTACAATAACTTAAGAACTGCAGTGATCTGCTAAATAAGGTAAGGTAATTTTAGTTCTATTAGGCAATGCAAGATGAAACAGTTATGAGTCAGATAAAAATAGAAGGCTTCATTAGCAGTTGTTCATGGGCCATCTTGAATCTGCAGAATTATCTCCCTCTTTTTGTATTAGTAGCACTTTTCTTTACATGATTTTTAATAGCTTATTGCGTCAATAAAGAGAGTGAAAATTCTGTCTGTATTATTTGTTTTTATGAAATAGTATATTGGCATTAAAAGTGGTAAATATAACATCTTACATGCTAAATTTAAAAAAATGATTGTGAACATGCACAGGAGAAAAAACTGGAGACAAGAGTGCAAACAATTTTGATTGCTCCATATAATGAAGAAATATTCTGCCAAACTTCCTTGTAGTTTGGCTAAGTTCTGCATTTTAATTTTTGCTCCACTCACTTTGACTCCTTTGCTTTTACACTTCAATATATTGCTACAACTTTATGAGGCAAACATATTTATTACTTTAATATGAGGGTATGTACAGATATCTAATAGTATTAAAATCCTATAAATCTATCTTTATTTCACTGGTTTCAAACTGAAATGTAGACAAAGACAGAAGGTGCAAATTGAGTTTGCAGTCTGCTGGCATGAGAAATATCAGAGATTTCATACTTTTGTATTTGCAAACATATTGGGAATGCTTTGCGGGACATGACACACAAACAAATATTTTTTTGGATAGAGTTTGTGTGTTTCAAGCACAGTGGCTAAAAGCGTCCAGGAAGTTTAAAGTATGTTTGGTGAAATGTAACTTAGAGAATGACCCAGTCCTTCAAAGTTCTTGGGAAAGCCATTTCTTTTCCTCCTGCATTAGTCACAGCTTTGCCAGTCTGTTGCTCTAATTCTCTCACAGCTTAGGTTACTGTGTATAATTCTTCTGGAATTAACAGTATAATGCTGACAAAGTTAAGCACAAGCATGTCAGTTACTACTCTGTTTTTGATTCCTTCAGCTCCATTCTGTGCGGCTAAGAAATGTTAATAGCGCCACCACATATGGGTGGATACCACAAAAATATTATTTCTGGAGGCTCTGGCTTATCTCGTGTATTCCAAATGTGTTTCCACAGCTAATTGATAATCTTAATTCACACACAAACTGAAAGATGCATCCATGTTAACCGAGAAACCTTTGATTGGGTTTCTTACATAGATAACTGGAAAGCTTGGTATTCCCCATATAGTAGAGCCTGGCTCCATCTTATTGCTGGCCTGTTAATTAAAAAGACTTTGTTAACCTAACAGCAGAGTCTTATTACAAAAAAGCAGACCTGAAATCTACAATGAAGTGGAATGCAAGAAGTACTACTCCTATCTGAGGTGTTAATACAAACCTACATGGAGCCTTTCTAGTTCAGAAGATATTTGGAGGGGAGTACATATTCCTAAATACCTCTGAAAGAGTATTTCTGTGAGTTTTGGAACTGAAACAAGTCCAGGGAATATGTGTATTGTGTTGCACGACAAGCACAAAAAAGAAGGTCTCACTAGTCAGCTTTTGCACCTTCCCTGCCATGTCATTTAATGGCTCATATATCTCTGCTCTCCATAAAGCCAAACTTTATGTGGTAAAGGTCGGTGTCTTTATAAAAGCAGACAGCATTTCCTTTCCTTCCAGGGCAAGAATGCACAGATGTAGGAAAAAAAAAACATGCTCACAAAAGAGACCCAGGGTGAGCACAAAGCATCTTTAACAGGCATAAAACAACTTTGTCCTTGGTTTCCCCAGGGCAAGGCCATGGGCTACTGCTTTTTCTGACCTGGTTGAGAGCTATGATTTAGAAGAATTTATTTTGCTGTGGGACCTTGCAAGTTGCTTTTTGGTCTTCTTTCTCTCTCCAACATGTTTTCAGACTGTTTTGCAAATGACTTTTTCACCACTTAGCAGAAATTGAATCCTGTTTTTCTGCCCTGGCCCTCTCTTGGCTCTTACTTTAAGCCTGCCAAAACCAAAGCTGATGAAATGATCATACCTTTCAATCACATCCTTTTGAAATTTCCTTCCTAGAATCATTCTTCTGGTTCCACCTTACCTTCTTAGAATTAAACTAATTTCATGGCAAGGTGTTACCCAGTGCCCCAGTCAATGTTTTGGATCCCGTTTCTTATCTACCTCAACATTTTCTCTATGCTGTCTTAAGTGTGTTCTTCCTTTTTTCCATTTACATTTTTCTGTCTTCAATATGGCTCACATACATGCAAGAAACATCTAAAACCAATATTCTGTCATTACCCGTTGTCACCAAGCTATCATCTCTTTCACTGTGAACTTTTTTTGGTAACTGTAGGTCCTTAATGGCTCTTCTGTGCACTAACAGTCTTTAAGAAAAGTATGCAAGACAGGAAATGAACAGAAAAAAAATAAAAGGAAGAAAAAAAAGTTCCCTCATATGCCCTTTCTCCTCTCGAGTTTTTAACTCCAAAAGGGTGTGTACCACAGAGTAGATTCTGTAAACAGCTATAGCAAAAATCAAGCATGACCCAGATGTGACAATACTGATATTTAGTATCTAATAACAGTGATGTACCCAGTGTTGAGCAGAGACGTGTGTAAAAACGAAGTACTTGGAACTAAGCCAATGAAAAAAAACCCCAACTTTTTAAAAATGCATTATTTTAACTCCAAGAATTAAGGTAATTATTTGTGGCAGAAGGAATGTGGTTCAAAGACAGTAAAGTCTCATTTTGAAGGGGCCTGTAAACTGTTTAAATAGCATTGGCAAATTGTTCTTTTACTCCAGTTTTCTGTAAGAAGAATTTTGTAAACAGTAAAATAATTTTATGTGATTCCATTTCACTGACATGAACATAGGCATGGACATATATTTGGGGTATGTGTGTGTATGCATATATATATATATGTCTATATCTATCTATCTATCTATATATATCTCAAATCTAAAATAAGACTAGATAGGGGCCTGGATTGTCCATGTGGTTTGACTGGAGCAGCACTTGGTTATACTGTGTTATTTTATTTCTAAAACCAGTTTGGGAAGGAGGAGGAAGCTTCAGGAAGGGAGAGAAAAGCAAAGTTCTGATGATACCTTTTGAATGCTTGGGCTTGGCAATTTTTCAGTTATCTTCAATGTCTAGAGTTTTTCAACATAATATCAGCAAACAGAATACATGGTAGAATTAACAGAATATCAAATCTAAACTCTTGAGACATAAATTCACATAAGGATCAGCTCACAAGATTGGCTGCTTTGCAGCTAGTCTCCAGTGGGCTTCTTTCCATATCAAAAAAAAATCACCATACAGTTTGGCACAACCTTCAGGCTCAGCAAAGAGGATTTTATTCCAGGACCAAAACAGACAAAAGCAGAGGATGTCAGAATTGATGCATTTTCAGAGTAGGGTGGAGACAGTTTTACAGCTTTTGTCGCAACTCTTCTCTTCCCTTGCTAGGAGTAAATATCTTTGGGTTTTTGGTAGGAGCTCTATCAACTTTATAGAGGAGGAAGGGAGGAGATGCTAACAAAAACCTATAAGTATATTATGTCAGTAACTCACATTTCTGGAGCACACATAAGAATCTTACTATTTGAGAAGGCTTTTTTTTTTTAAAAAAAAAAAAAGGTAGACATGATCTGATCAAAATTTAAAAAAAAAAATAGAAAAGTTATGGACTTCTGACAGTGATGGAGTCCTTCTCCCTTCCCCCACCTCCCATCAGCAAGCTGATGTTTCCAGCAACTTCAAAAACAGGACTTCTCTGTAATCCTAAATGTGCATAAGGAACAGATTAAAGTCCTGATTTGTGAAAAAAATTGAGCATATGCTTAAGAGCCATTGACTTCAATGAGAGTTAAATATGTACTCACACACGCTTCTTGAACTAGAGACTAATAATGATATTCAAAAGGATCAAGAGGCTGCTCCTCTTCACAAAATGTGGAAAAACTGAAGAAGCATTTTGGTCATAATAATACTGTCTCTCATCGCCCCTCACCTCACTTCCAATCTACACAGAAGTGAAAGACCCCTTTCTCTCCATCTCTTCCCCTCTCTTTTCCTCTTTTCTCCATGCTGCTCTATGCCAGACTAAGCTTACTCTGGTTCCAAAGAAGAATTACAGACTCTGAAGTGTCCATTAGGGATGACATGATTTCCAGTGTAACGAATGTGGATGATGGTCAGATAATACAGTGGATGGTGGTTGAACAACCTCCCTAAGAGAATTAATTATAAGATCATTAATCACATTTCTGTATAGCTGATTTATCTAGAGGAATCTTATGTACAGAGAAAAAGGTACCTCCTGCCAAACAGCAATCCATAGTAATATTCTTTTATTAGACAAATGACAGATGGAGTGAAATAGTGATGACTAAAAACCTTGAGGGTGGGTTGACTCTTTTCAATTCAGTATGACAAAATGGGTTATATAGATAGGTTTTGAGTGTGGTACTTGTTTATTAAATGCTCATTTGTATTTAAAAAAAATAGCTTGCCTTCATTAGCCATCTCGAGAATCAGACTCCATGGTGTAATAAATCTCAGTTGCAGGAATTTTGGCCTGCTGCTCTCCTTAAAAAACTCTGAATTTCCTTTTTCTGAGCCTTGTGTCGTACTCTGCTATAGTCCTCAGTAACTTATCCCTTCTTTTTGTTATCCAGATTTAAAAGGCAGTTCTCACACATCCTTATAGATAGGAGTAGCCAGTTTGGTGAGGAGTGTTTGTTCTCCAAGTCACTCATTCCAAATATTTTTGTTTATTTTTCTTAATAAAAACTCTTTTTACAACTGAAGCTCAGAGTTAACTTTGGCATAATTTAGCATAGTGCCATTTAGAGGATATAATTTTTAAGAATTATAGAGCAGTAGAAACTTAAAACCTGCACATAATTTGGAAAAGAAAAACTGATGGGAAGGTTTCTTGTTCAGTAAGGGAAAAGCTGAAAACGGACTGTATGTTTTTTCCACTCCTTATATTTTATTAAATTAGCTCATGTAGATTAGCAGAGATGCTTTCTGCTAACTCTGTTTATATCCTTCTTGAAGAAAGTTCTTGCTGCAAGTCAGATGAAAACCTTGATTTCCATTCATACTTTTGTGTGTTCACTAGTTGTTCTGTCGTTTGCTATTGTATGTTCTGTAAAAATAAAGTGAGATACTCAGGGGTTACTTCCTCTTGTCCAGCCATGAACTTGCTTGCAAGTGTTGAATATTTCAGTATTTTCTGTAACAAGCCTGCAAAATGTCTGGGTTTTTATCAGAGATTTTCTTAATATGCTTGAATTCGTCCTTTTCTGCAGACCAGGTTTCCCACAGGGGAAAGAAGACTGGAAATGGACAATTACTTCCCCAGGGTTAGTATCAGGTAATGCTGTGCATTTCCTGTGTGACCTGTCTGAGTTGCAGAGGTGTGCTATTACCATAATTCTTGTCTGTCTCAATAGTTGCCCCCAAACATTTAAATACATTGTCTTATGATTATTTAGCAGAGATTTTATGCATCCTAGGATGTATCAAGAGTCCAGGCACAATGATGTATCCTGAACTCTTGCAGAGCATTGCATCTCCTGTATTAGGATCCATGGCACTGTAGGTTGGATGTAGTTGTCTTGAGCAGCAGGAATTCTGTACATTTAAAACTTCCCTTGGCAGGGTGTGCTGATGCACGCATTAACTTAAATTGTATTTCCACACAGTGATGTGATCTCCTTTTTGTTTTCTTGTGTAATTTACTTCATTTTTTTTTTACTGTTTCTGCTGCTGTGTTTTGCTTTATGCTGATTTTCAGTCTGCTGTATCTTCAAATCCATGAGTTAATCTTTGACCACCTTTGGATAGCCAATAAGATGGATTCATATTTTTTTAAATGTATTAAACAAAAAAAATTGTTCCAAAAGATATTGTTTTGAAAGATACAGTTTTACAATGACTCGATACAAATTTTATGCCGACTACAAATAAAAATAAAATATGGCAAATAGTCCCTAACTGGGTATTTTGTAAAGTTAGTGTTTTATTCATCTAACTATTCTAAGGAATTTAAAAGCTAAAAAAGCTGGCATTAAACTTAAACAGCAATGGAAAGTTGGTAGCCTAAACATTTGTTTTGATTCAAATGGAGGGAAAGAATTTGGACCAGATGCTTGAAAGAACTCAGAACCCAGAAGCCCCCATTGTTCTTCATTTAGGTGCCTAAATGGTAACAGTTGGATGTGCAGCTTTCTTGAAAGCTGATCCTTTTGTGTTGAGGCAGCTTCTAGGTTTTAGCCTATCTCTTCCCGGCTGTAGAACTTAACTGTAAACATTTTATTCCAGAATTGTCCCTCATCTATATCCTTCAAGCATTTGCTTATTGTTAGGAGGTCTATTGTTAATATTCCAAGGCTGCGATCCCTTCAGCGTCTCCTGAATTTTAAAAATACGTGTTCCTCATGTTGCTTTCATCCTGGAGACAGTAATTCTCTGCATCTAACACATTTGCAAGGAGTTCAAGCAGTGTGGACCCTTAAAATGCTGTACATTCACATGCTTTTGTTTGCTTTAGGCTGGCTACCCTGTAAAATACAAAATATTTTGGAGGAACCAGTGCTGTGCACATTCTTCCATGAAGTAAGCTTCCAATCCTAGAAAACTTCCCAACTGAACCTAGTGTGTAGATGGTTGCATATCAGTTTGCTTATATTTTAAGGGTTGATAATAAACAGATGATAATGAAATACATAATAGCAGGATTGGCTTAAATAAAGATCAAAAAAAATCTACTGTGCCTTCTTATAGTTAAGAAAATGATAGTAAAGATCAGCTCTTATTTTCACTTAAGTTCTGTACGTACACACACACACATACACATACACGCACAAATACAATAAAAGTACCATTTGAAATTTTTCTGTGTTGTAGGGTGTCTAAGATGTTATATACAAGTCAAAAGCACCTTTGGGCTTCAATCTTGGGCTATAAATTTTAAAAATTTAGATATAATTACTAAAAGGGTGAGGCTATTAGGAGGCTTAAAAGATTAAGACTAAATTTTAATGCAAAAGCCCTCATTATACCCAAAAATAGAGAAGATGGGTTGCTTTGAACTAAGGCAGTGTCAAGAAATCAAGGAGAAAAAGTTTCATTTCCAAAAACTTAGCATAATGATTTTGCCAGGCAAACTGCCCCTGCAGAGAAGCAAGTACATTATTTTGAGCAAATCTCTGTGACTATGCTGCCCTACAGGAATACCTGTGTAGATATTCTAGTTTCATTTCCTTCAATAATCTTGACACAGTACTGCAGTTACTCCATACTTCAGATCTTCAGACTATATAGAAGAATAGTCTATATAGAGGAACAGAACCAGCTCACAGCTCCTTATGTATAAACAGAGACAAAACATTCAGGATGTCAAACTAGACTGGGGAATCGGACTCAAAATGCAACAACAATGCCAGTTATTAAAGCTGAGTAATTTACCTATCAAGGTATTTTTGAGCAGGTATGAGTCTCCAAAGAACAAACAGCACTCTATTTTACAGTTTTAAATAGAAGCATTCTTAACATTTTGATGGTTTTTGAGCCAATTATTGTCAGATGTGCTTTAGCCAACCATATGTCTCAAAGTGATGTACAGATATATTTCTCTGCCTCAACAAATATTCCAGCTTCTTTCCAAATGGTATGTTTGTTTGGCTGATGCACAACCTCCGCCAGCTATTAATCTGAAATTGAATCCAGATAAGGTGGAATGCCCTGCTGGTTGTATCTCAGTGCTTGCTTTGACCAGTGTTCTTCACCCTAACAGAGAACGTTAATTGTCTGGTTATCTGGGATTTTCAAATCAGGCTCCTGTATGTTATTCATAAATCTGTTTTACCTTCTTTGACAGATGCAATTATCACAACCAGTAATCATTGGAAGATTATAGCAACATAAGTCTGGTAGTACCTTTCTCTACAATACTTTCATTTAATTTCTTTCCACATTGAAATTATACAATCCTCAGAATAATCCTTCATGCATTGCAAACCTAACAATTGCTGAAACTCCTTTTCCTCTTGTACTGTGTTTGATCAGCTATATTGTACAATTTTTATTGCGTCTCAATAACTTTCATATCAAGTTTCATATTTAATTTCTCCAATGTAAATTCTCACCACTAGGAGCTATTATGAATTGCCATACTGTAAATTGTCTCTCCAGAAATAAGACATCCTCTTCTATCGTGAGATTTAATTGGAAGAGATTTGGCACCCATTTTTTTCTCACGAGTCACTGTCTGACCTGTTGACAGGAGATATTCAACAGTCTGGTTCCTTTTCCTGCATTTTCAAGCCTAAATGTAGGCCATCAATATACCTGGATATGTTTCAGTACAGTGGTTATTGCATTTCTGTACAGAGCTCTCGGAAATTGTGTGAAAGGTGTTATATAAATGTACAGATTAGAGTGGAGTGGATTAAATAGGACTGGACTCCTGGAATGCACATCACCTCTTCCTATGAGTTCTCAGAGTGTGGTTAGAGCCAGCCTGTGCGTCATGATTTTTTTTTTTTTTTTCTGATGTCCATTTAACCAATAAATCTGTCATCACTGACTGGTCTCCATTTCCTCTGAAATAAACAAATCACTATAAGGTTCTTTGAAGCAGCAGACTGCCAGGAAACACAAAAGTCACTTTTGCTTCATCCACGGAGATAAAGTAGTTAGAAAGTGGAAATGAGCTGCAACTGAAGGAGCCTCAGTGTTCTCACACCTGCTAGAAAGTACAGTAGATTTCCACAGAGCAGGAACTCAAACAAACCTCAGATCACTGTGTTCAGTGGAAGTAAGCTTGCCTAGCCAAGAGATGAATTTCAGGCCCTTGGAAACTACTTAAAGCAAGCCCGTTTCACAAGGACAGAGGAAATTTGAAAGAGTCAAGGAAACGCTTCTAGGTCTGTGATATCCATCGCATTAGCTGTTGTTTTCCTGGTCCGTATTTCTGACTTCCACACTTCTCAGGCTCCATTTTTCAAGTAGATGGTCCTCTGCTTGCTGCACTTTGCGTTTCATTCCACAGGTCACCCCTCTGGGCCTTGACTTCCTTCAGTGCCAAGTGTTCTCATGTGTAAGTTTGCATCTGCTTTTTCTTTACTCTTAATTTCATTGCTGTCTCTGTTCCAAACAACCTATGGCTTAAGTGTTATCTTCTACCTCTTTTAAATGTGAAAAATTAGTCTCAGAAAGCTAGTAAAGTCTTGAATTCATTCTAGTTGCTTGCTGATGGTCTATTTCTGCTGAAAAAGGCTGTGGAAGTTAAGCTTCTGACAGGCAAGTATGGTCCTTGTGAAGGGAAAAAATGTATTGATTTTTGCTTCTGTAACTCATTTTTAGGTTAACTTAACTAGCATGGCTTACTTCTTTATAAAATTGAAGGAAAAAGCTGTTGTTAAAAGTTTGCAGTTACTTTCAGCAAAGTAGCTTTAAGCTTTCTTCCCAATAAAAAACCCAACTCTTTACTTGTACAAATGTCTGTGTCTATAAAAACTACAAGAAGCTTCTAATTGAAGGTGAAATCATGGAACAAAAAATCGCTAATAGAAGAAAGCCAACATTTTTAGGAAAATCTAATGAATCTTTGTTAGGAGTGGACCCCTGGCATAGCAGAAGCTGAGAATTTTTAAATGGGACAGTTTTACAATGTATTTTATAAATAGCATTGAAAAACCTTTCACATTTCTTTATACATTCCATTTTTATGCTTGTTTCTAAATAATTTTAATCTTGTTAAGAGTTTTGACATCAGTATTTCCAATGATTTTTTTTTCTTTGTTGGAATACTGTTATTGTTGGAAAGCAGTGTTCCTACATGCTCAGTAGAAGTTCTATCTTGGACTCGGATTCACAGCCAGTATTTTTTTTTCTCTGTTAGCCCCATAAATAAAATATTAAATTTGTTCCTATATGAGCACATCCTGTAAAACGACTTATTTTCATACTCGTGCTGACATTCCACTCTATTTTTTTATTGCTAGCAAACTTAGTACTTCACATTTTGAACTCACAGTACGGTAGACACTATTCTTGCAATTACTGCAAGTGTAACCACATGCCTCAGTTGTATCCTGTCCAAAGCTTATTCTAACCCCCGTATTCAGATTGCTGAATACTTCTGATGCTCTTAATATACAGTGATTTTTGTAAGTTAATATGGACTTTTAAAAAAAGTTACAAAAAGGGTGACTTAAGGAGACATTCCAGTATCTGTCACTTTCCTGCCATGGACCAAGTGTTTGCATGCTTCCAGCACAGTGCTAAAGTGTCTCTATCTTCCTTAGCGGTAATATACTGACGTATTGGAAGGAACTGAAGAGAAAATGCTGTGTTGAACCAGTGAGATGTGTGGCACCAAACCCTGCCCTTAGGATCTTACCCCATCAGAAAACCTCATGTGATAGTGGGATGGGGCTTCCCTTCCTCTTTTTTTTCTTTTTGTTTTTATTAATAATGGATTGCATTAATGATGGGGAGATATAACCAGATCCACAGTAAAATGGTATAAACCTACACCAAAAGGAGTATGGCACCTGCTATAGTGGCAGATACTAAATCTGGTTTTGGAAAAAAAAGTTGGGGCATCAGTTGACCATATATATTTTCTAGCTCATGTTTAATCCTATATGGGTCTCTTTGTCAGTTGCAAAACAAAAGCAAGGAAAAGAAAGGTGTGTATGTCTGCAATTTGTATAACAGTTCAATTCCTACAAAAGATACTACTCATTTAAAAAAATGGATTCGCTTTCCAAATTGCATTTGCCAAAATATTCTGAAATGAATCCATGTGCAAACTGAAAATATGCTTACAGATGATTTTTCCAAAGTGATTTTGGTAGCTTAAAGTCCTGGAAAGGCCCGTTTGTTGAAATTACATAACTGTTCAGGTCTTGATGTATCACAGACAAAATGTGTGATCAACATGAACAAAAAATGAAATGGTGGGAATAATCAAAGAAAACAGGACAGATTATAGAAGCTGAACTTGCAAAAATTGCTATATTTAAATCTAGTTTTTGTTCGTTAGTTTGTTTGTTTCCCAGAGGTTTCATTACCAATAAAAGCTGATGGTTGTTCACACAAAGAAACATTTGCACATCTGTATCTTTATATCAGTCAGGTACCATGTAGCCTTCTGCATGATTGGGTATTCTGGTTTTGTCACTTTAAGCTGAACTATAAAAGAGGGGGAAACCCCCATAAGATTAAATAAACTCAGGTATAGCTAAAGGAGGTGTGAATAAAATTGCATAAAGGTTCCTTGATTACGTTCTTAGATGATTTATTTGTGTTACCGCTAAAGCACCTTGTTACAGGAAGAAAGAAAATTTTAGGACCATTAAACACTTAGCTTTACATTTAAGGCACTTCAAGGAATATTAGTTATACTACAACTGTAAAGAATGTTTCCACTTTTTACTGGGATCACTTTTCCTATTGATTCATTTAATGTCTCTGAAGTTGTAATGAATGCAGTGAAGAAAGCAGATTTTTTTCCAGATCAAAAATAGCTGGATGAAGTAGTGCTAAAACTGGATCTTCAAGCCATTTTAAGTAATAATGAGCTCATAACTTTGAAACTCCAGGTTTAATTTTGACAGCTAGTTTTGTAACAGTTAAATGTTTGTGAATTTACTGTTTACTTAGTCCTCAAAAAAAATTTGACCTGAAAAATACTATTGTGCAAACAGCATAAATCCAGTCAGAAAGACATATTCATTAAGAGCTGGACTCGATGATCCTTGTAGGTCCCTTCCATCTCAGATTATTCTGTGATTCTGTGATTCTTTTCTAAGAATTGTTCCAGTCACGGAACATAAGTTTGGAATGATTGGACAAGCTCCCTGTAAACATCAAAAATGTTCAGGTGTTCAGAACAAAAACTACAGTTGTTTTTTCAAGGCTGGTTCACTGTTTATAGTTAGGCTGGTTGAGTACTTTTAGAATGAGATGAACTGAAATAATAAACAGTTTTTAAGATGCCTCATGAGAACTGAAAGATGTCATGTTCATGAATTCTATATACTAATATGGCAGAAAAGAATTAGCTTCTTTCTATATTTAATAAATAGACTTTAGTTTGTGTTATGTTAATACATGTGCATATTAAATCAGGGTTAAGAGAGCTTTCGGTCTGCTGCTATAAACTCTGAGCTCTGAAGCCTCACTTTCATGGGAATGGAGATTCAGTGTTGATGGGAAAAAAAAAACTGGCTCTGCATTTATGAGCCTCTCACACTCCTAAGATTTAGAATTGTTTCAGTAGAGCACAGTTATCTTGGAAAAGTCTTATCAGGGAGTGAAAAATTTGCCAGGTTGCTAATTCTATTTCTGCTGGGGTCTTAAAACAGCTGGAGAGAGACCTTGAGGCAGACTCCTTACTTCAAAGGGGAGCTGGTGTGCAGAGCAGGAAAGGAAAAGGGTCATGTGAATCTTCACACTAAGCAGACTACTTGAGTGTTTATGTAGCAACTCCAATTTTTTTTTGAGGATGCGTGACTTAATACCTGCATATGCATTACATCAGTTAGCAAATTCTGCTCATTGGTGCCTGCTTTGTTTCGGGTAGGACAGGGTATAATCTTCATCATCTGGAGAGAGAATTAAGCGCAGTGAGCATCAATCCAAGCAAATACACAGGGGCTAGACAGTGACAAGGGCATCTGCCTGCACGTCTTAACATCAGGAGGAGGGGGAGTGAGGCGGAAGGCATTCCGAGAGAAGGATGCATTTCAGACGAGTACTTTGGTCCTGTCTAGAGTCAGCTGTACTTTGCCCAAGTGATGACTTGCACCAGATAGAGCGTTGCCATTTCCTACATTTTTCTTAGTATCGATTTAGAGCAAACAAGGAGCTCAACATAATTTTTGGCACCTCACCATTATTGCCTTACTGCTTCTTAACTATTTTTTAGAACTTTGAGAAAGGAATGGTACAGATAGTCCAGGACATTGTGATTGTAATGATTCACAAGGTTCTGTATCCGAGAGAAAAGTCTGTAATAACCAGTAAAAATTTAATAGGTACATTTTATGATCAATAGCAGCAGAAGATGTAGAGAAATGACTAAAATTGAACAGCATTTTGTTTCATCAAAAGTAATTTTCCTTAGAAAAATGCATACAAAAGGCAATGTGCTTTTCTGAGCACTTTCTACTACTTTCTTTTCTCACACACTGGGAGTTGTGGAACAAGTTATTGTTCATATCCTGTATGTGTGCTCTGTGGGACTGTGACTTGTAAACAGGTTTTCAGAATGGGAATTGAGCTAATGGATTTTGTATACTACGTGTGTTCTTTTGCCAAGTTTAAAAATTATTTTGATTTCCTTAAACATCTCCTGTGTGTAAAGGGAATTTTAAAATATCTGTCTTCTAAATATACTTAGAAAGATGAAAATCTAAAAATTGATCAGTGATCTTACTCCTTAGGAACTTGATACATGAATTCCCTAAAAATAAATGTCTGATTTTCCTAGTTATCTTATAGACAAATGGTTATCTTGCATTTGCAATGACACCTGTATAATTTCAGAAATTGCTATCACCCTGGAAACATTTTTGGATAATTGTTATTTCTGCTTCCTAAATATATTTCTGGTGTTTTAAGACAGATTTCAATCTATAATGATCTCTTCATCTGTTAAAATTCTTAGAGTTCATGAAAGGAATAGGTCATACACACTGCATATTAGCAATTTGTCATGTAGAAGGTACTCTGATTATACCTACAAAAACTGGTGCTTTCAGCTGTTAAATACTATGTAGCTCAGCAGATCTAGGTATCTATTAACATTGCTCTCATAAAATGTTTGCACACCGTCTCAGCGATGTCTACAAAGGTTTGTTAAGGGCTATATATTATATTCATGTTGCTTTTGCCCTCTTTTATTCTTGGTTTAGACCCTAGCATGTTTCCTTTCCTTAGGCTTTTACTCAACCTAACTCGGAGGATATTGCATATTTTGACCTTTTCCTACAATTCTTTAATTTTCCTCAACTTTTGAAAAAAAAATAGATGCTGCTTTTTTTGGGTCATAAGCATACTGTAAGAAATTTCAGAATCAGACCACTTAAGAAAACTATTTTGACTTTGAGAAACAGACTGTTCTGCTGTTGCCTCTGTAGTTGCGCCTTGGTGGGATGGGACATGAACATCATCTTACGCTGTGTTGGTACATCTTTGACTATGTCATGCACAACCTAAATCTTCTTTGCCCTTCTTTTCCCCTGAACTGTTATCTCAAGTGTGAATTTTGTCCAAAACTATTTATATGTAAAACAGTCTGTAATTATAAAAATTTGGTCAGTTCTTTCCACACCTTCTTGAACACGGATCAAAGTCTTTTTCAAGCTAGGAACTGTTGTTGATGAATTGTGAGACTAAGTTGAGGGAGGTTGTGAGATTTCCCTGTCTTTCCTTAAAACCTGCTCCGATATAATGCCCAGGAGGATAACAGCTGGGATGCAGTGATGGAACATTTTCACTTGTTTGTTCACCGCCATGAAGAAGTGGGGGGCAGCATATGATAAACGTATTGTCAGCCCTTGGGAACATGGGCTTTCCTTTGATAGAATGCAGTGTCCACTACAATGAGGAAGCCCTTTAAGCACCACTGCTGCACAAATGCAAAAGACTATTATATTTGGAACTTTCTTTGTCTCATTCTTTTTGGGCATACATGTCTTTATTCATAAAACGAGCTTCTAGGCTCTTTCTACCGTTTTTGAAACAAAAAAAAGTTCCTCGTAGGGAACTAGCATTTCTAGCTTCAGTCTTGGAATAGCTGTCTTTTCCAAGTCATAGGATAAAAATATATTTATTAATTTAATTCCATTTAAGTCTTAGTAGGTCATGCATGAGTGTCCAGATAATGCCCCGTCTCTGAAAATTAATGATGAATATTTTCAAGCAGTAACAAGCTGTCTGAAATGAGCTCCTATAACCCATCAGTGCAAATTAAAGTAAGTTAAACCTAAGCAGAATCAGTTCTTAACTGATTAAAAGGCACTTTTGACATGCTAAGATACTCAAAAGAAGGTGTGGATCTATTTGGTAGTTTGTGAGGGGCAGGTTCTATTTACAAACAGGACACCATCCACACAAACAAATCCTATTTTGGCCTGCATGTTAAGTTATGAGTGAATTAATGTTCTGTTGGAGGATATTTAATTTGAACTTTTTATCTGGCCATTATTGATGCAATCCAAGAAGAAATGACTGGTGGTTTTTGGATGGTCTCAGCCTTGTCGATATAGATGTCTTCTCATTTTGTCCACGAAACTGAAGATTATCTTGCATGGCAGTTACTTAGGCCAACTTTTATTATGTCAAGGGCTTACTGGGCTAACATCATGAAAATGCATGAAGAAAGAAAGGAGTTGATACTGAGATTTTTAATAAGGACTAGATCAATTTTAAAGAGGTGGACCAGGAATGGAAGCCATCATTGAAAAACAGATTCATTTGTGAATTTTTGAATAACACCAAATAAGTAAGCAGTCCCAAAGCTTAAAGTCTCCAAAGCTGAGTAACTAAATTATGTAGCCAATAAGGTGTTTTAGGGTAACAGTAGATCCAGGTGTCCCTTGGAAATAAAGGAAAAAGACCAAAAAAACAGCAACAAAAAGAAAACNTATACATATATATAAAAGAAAAGTCAGACTATAATTCTAGAAGCAATGTACGTGTTTTTTCTGGTAGGTTAGTTGATACAAAATGATACATAATACAAAAATAATTGATTTTTTTTTGTTTGTTTATATTTCAAGGCATAAGAAGACACAGATTTCCTGCTTTCAAAAAGAAAGTGAAAAAATATGAGAGTAGGAAGGCACTAAATTGTGTTTAGAAAAAGCTTAATGTTCAGCGAAATGCACAGATGCATAAACTAAACACTTTTTATGCTTATACCACTGTTTATATAGTAATGAGGATTTTCCATCAGTTTTCATCAGTTAAACAGTAGCTGTCTTTTTGCTGTTTAATGGAAACAAGACAGTCTTGCATAAAAACATCAGATGTATCAGCATGTTATGGTCTTTGATTTTTCATATGAGTTCAGCATAGCTATAACCATAACAGACCAACATTTTAACTTCCTTTCCTTTTGAGTTTTGACTCGGATTTGTGAACAGTACTGGATCCAATTTTGCTTAAGGAGAAGGCCGGATTTTTTGGATGATAGAGAAAGACAGTATCCAGTTTTTCTTTCTGTTTTGAAAGATGGATAATTCTTGTTTATTACTAGGAACATCTGCCAAATGCTCTAACACCAGAAAAATTAACTATTTACTCAAACCGATGTTTGTATCTGTGAAAGTAGATACTGGTCCATGTTTTCAGTGCCCTAGAGGCCCATAAATACCCTGGAAAACATCACAACAATGTAAAACAACTCAGTGCAGTTGTTCAACATGGACCATTTTTGTAGGGCTGTGCTGTATCAGGGCATGCTCAGTCCAACCTCTACGGTAACTCCAAGCCTCAGTGACATTTGTTCTACTGACTGGACTCACTAGGGAATGCAGAAAGTAAGGGAAAAATCAAGGGAAAGCAAGTCATGTGAGTTGAACACTTTAAATAGCCGGACAGCAAGCAGATGAATCCTAAACGTGCTGTGCTGCGAGGGAGCTCTAGGCAGAACAGTGGGTAAGAGAGGGAATGAAGTTGTTCAGCACTTTACAACTGCCTCTTGACACTTTGTCATGCAACATACAGTTGAGATCAGATGGTTCAGGTTTCATTTTGCAACAGAAACTATCAGCCAGTATATTGCAGGGGTTGTTATGAGAAGCAAACTGTCCCTTGTTTGTAGGTGTCCTCTTCACCTCCAGATCCTGAGCAGCAAAAGCAAGAGACTCATATTCAGGCTGGTTTTCAATGTGAAAAAAAAGATTGGAAATGGTCTTTCAAAGATGTACAATTGTGAAATAAGATAACCTTGATAAAAATAGTGAATATAATAATTTTATTCAGTTGGGTGGAATTTCAGTGATTGAGTAGTTTAAAAGTAGATTAAATAAGTAGATTAAATAATATTATTAATATTATAATATTAAATTAAATAATATTGAAAGGAGCATCGCCCCAGGGCTTGGGCGTAACTACTGTAACTTAGGGTTTTTTTTGAAAGCTTCAGAACTTTATTCCACTTCTATAGATTCCTCTTGAATTTGAAAGCTGCTACATACTCTTTTTCAAAGCTGCCAGACTAGAGTTCAGGAGGTATTTTTTGAGGTTTAGAGACAGATTTATCTACCTCCTCTCCTCACCCTTTTAGCATGGGCAAATGCAGCCTGGTTTACTGTTGCATGAAGTCCAGCCCTGGAATTGCTGGTTACCAGTATACATCCTGGGATTGCATTGTTGCTTTGAGCCTCTGCTTTTTACAGGGTACTCCTACATCCTTCAAGTAGGTATATTAATAATTTTATTGACATTTTTTGCTGTTTCTGGGATCTGATAATCTCAAGTATCATGTCTACTCTTACTGCAGATATACAACCCTATATTATATGGATGGGAAGAAGAGCAAAGAAATGTAACATCAATTTTAATTTCCTAGAAAGATGTAGTTCAGCACTTACCAAAGTAAAAAGGCCGGACAACGTGTTACCTCCACCTGCCAATCTTTACTGGAGGTAGCACATTAGAGAATGAGTACTGATCTGAAATGCTTTAATTGTACAGCTAAATAACCTCTTAATTTATTTTTGGTGTTACAACTTCTAGGATGAAGAAAAAAAGTTATACCTATCCAACCTTTATCTTCAATATTCATGAATGTTTTTAAATTTTCTTATCCCTGCAGAGGTAGGTATGTAAAATAAGTTTTTTTCAAAAGAGTAAAACAAATACTGTCTAGGATTGTAAAAAATATATAGGTTTTACTAGACTTTGACATACACTGTCAGAATATTTCATTAGCACAGTACTTTACCAAGAAGGCCTTTATTCTCCAGCTTGTAGGCAGCAAGCTGTGGGAGGTGAGTGATGGAAGACTCAGGCCCTATTATTTACCATTTGTTTGCCAAATGGTTTCCCTGATTGGAGAAAACAAAAGTTTTTAAAGTTTTTTGTTTTGTATGAGTTTAATGATCACAGACAGACTTTGCATAACTGACAAGGTGACAGAGTTAGAAATAAACCTGGAGAAAACATTACCTTTTAATTTGACTAAAATACTGTGGACATGGGGTTTAATTTTTGGATGCTTTTGGATTGTGGGGGTGGTTTTTTGTTGTTGTGGGTTTTTTGTTTTTTTTTTTTTAAGCATATTCCTTCTCAATGGGCTCACTTGAGACCCGAACTTTATGTACACACTGACATGTTTGCACAATCAGTCCCTTGTTACTCTATTTTCTAAAAAAAAGATAAGACTTTGTAAGGAATAGCAATTCCTTTGGAAGTAGCAGTCCATCTTTAAAGTTGAAAGAAGGTTTATAATTTTCAGTTACTGTAACTATAGTCTCACTACATCATGTAAAAGGGAACAGTACAAGTATCGCGTAAAAGTTTGCCATCTCAGAAGCTGTACTTGAGCCCATACTTGAAGTGACTTCCCCTTTTGGATATGTAGTATTTTCTTGCACACTAATTTTAAAATATAGCGAGGCCTCCAAAAAAATATGCTACATCTTTTTGCTCGTATGAAAGCTGGAGGGGTTTTTAAATTGTACTCTGCCAAAGCCTTCATTTATGAATGACAGGCTTTAAATATGTATGTTGATTGTTAGCAATCTAGAAAAATTAGTCATCAAAATGCCCTCCCAGACTTTAAAATATATAGTAAAATACATCTAGAAAATTTAAACCTGCATTATTAGCTAGACTTCATTTCTTTTACACATTTATTTTTTTCACCTAATATACTATTTAGTTTTTTATTATTTAGTATTTTGGGTTTTCAGTTCAATTATGTGAGCATTTTTCCATCCTTAAGAATTGTACTATAGGCTGAAAATGAAATTGTGTTAGCATGAAACATGACAAATCCTTCGGGTGTTTTTAATGGATTCTGCTATTTACAACAATTATTCCAGAAAACAAAAACAAACAAAAAAAAAAAAAAAAAGAAAATGTGGCATGGTGCTAAATAGGGGAAATATTAGGGTAAGTCAGTTGATATTCATAACTTCCAAAGCATTAGGAGGGTTTCTATCTCATATTAGCAGATAGTAATAGTTTTGAGTGAAAAATGAAACTTTCATGGTTGGAAAGCCAATGGTATAAATAGGCAAACCATCTGAAAAATTTTATTTTACATCCCTTTTTATTTTGGCTTTTCCTGAAAGACAGGTAATTCAATTTAATTTTATGTGAGAAAGTAATTCTCACTGTTTTCCCAGTTTTATAGTTAGTGTTATACTTCAGCACAGTGTTGTAAAGTAAACTAGGAATGAAATAATAGAAGACACCCAGAAAAGGAACCCTGTTGGGTACAAGACTTTGTGTGTATGTGTGTTTTTCTGTTTTGAAAAAAGTCTGGATATCTACTCAGGTAGGTTATGAGCACAGCTGGGCCTGTTGGCTTCATTTTAATGCTTTCTGAGGGATAATAAGATTTACAAAACATGTCACTAAAACATATGCAGGCAAATACATTTGCACAGAAATCTGTATTTCTTAAAGACCCAGACAGACATTACAATTGTGCCTCATGCTGAAAGCTGTAATGCCACACTTGCTGAGCCATGTCCAATAGGGACAGCCACTAAGGCAGAGAATGACCGCAAGGAATTGCTTGTGGGGGTTGTGACACTCATCAAGACTGTGAAATGGAAGGTGATTTGTGATCCTGCAAGGTGCTATATACACTTCAGAGGCCAGTTATGGGTATTTAAAAAGGACAAGTTTTAGAAAGAGTAAAAACATTTCAAGCAAACTGAATTAAAAAAAAAAAATGGAGAAAGGGCATACTAACATAGGATTAAACTGAAGTATTGGATGTTAGATTTGCTCCAGACACTGCTTTTTTTCTGTCATATGTTCAACATATATAAAATTTTCACTACATCACTAAGGGGTCCCAAATAAATCTGTTTCATGATGAATGGGAAAAAAAAAATTAGGTAGTGTAACACATGTGGAAGAATTACATTAAAAATACCACTGTGAAATGACTTCCTGTTTCCTGTAGCAGCAAAATAATTCTTAGAAAGAGTTAAAGTGGAATTGTTGGTACCCATTTATGTTTTCCTTTGTGTAACTGTATACTGAAGCTTTGAAAAGATGAGTGAGTTAGGCAATACGGAGCCCTCAAGAAATTGTATTAAACTGCTGTAAAGTGTTTCAACCTTTATTGCTAAGTATGGAAAACTAAAATCCTTGATTATTTGGCTTATGTGAAAAGTATTTAATTTTTTGTTCAGACAGGAGGATAAACAATAAAATGGAATAAATATTTTTTTAAAAAGCAAACTTAGAAGTCAGCGTAATTTTGGCTGTAAGTTCTGCCTGTATATTTTGAAAAAATATGTATGAAGGAGCCTAAGAAAATACTCTTCTTTATTCAACTCAAGATTTCTCATGATCCTACACAAAGTAAGCTGGTACTTAAAATGGGAGCAAAATCAGCTCTGATACCCTTGTGGTTGAGAAGAGATTCCACTGAAATTCTTGAGCTTCTCCAGTTTGCTCTTTGCAATTTGGGGAAGAAGTTGGCCTATCCTAAGAAACTGGCCCAGATGGCATACTCTTTCTAGGCCATTTGCTCTAGTGAAAGTACAGCGATGTGGTCTGGTGCAAGACCTACAAGAATTTCTATAGATTCTGGCTTTTACCTTTTTCTAATGTAAGGTCTTCTGTGTGAGGGAGGAGTGGAGGCAATGGCACTGCCTATCTCTAGCGCACCAACTATGGCAGAAAGAGCTCTAAGCTTAACACTTGGTGAAGTCTTCAATCAAATTACACCTTGATTTCTGCAAACTATGGATAATGTGAATAATGTGTAAAAAAATTTGAAGCCTGTCTGCTTATAGGTAAAACACAATTGTTTATTAGAAGTGTATTTGGAATTTCACAATACTGGTTTATTATAGTGGTAGCAGAAAATTAAATTGACATCTTTCCATGGAGTAACTAAGTAACAACATTAAAAAGTTTTACTCACTGATTCTAAGAATAGTATCCACAAGGTCTGCATTTTCCAAGCAACAGAATTATTATCAAGTGCTGACTGCCATTTGGGAAGTAAACATGGCTAGTTTTGCATTAATGTACTGCTGCTTAAATATAAAGGACTTTTAATGCCAGTGTGAAAGCACATAAAATTAATGGTCATTTATATAAAGAAGTTAATATATAAAGAAAGGTTTATAAAATGCATCACTTAATGTATGTTCCCATCCCACTGTGATTTGGGTTCTAATGCACTAACAGTGTCAGTCTGGCTTTACAGAGAAACAAATAATGTATCTATTTTCATTATGTTTAAATTCTAGGTATCAGATGCAGGAAGCATACTGGTATATTTTGGTATATTACTGGTGACTTTCTTAGAAGCAAGTCACTGCAACTTTTTTTTTTATTCCTTACCCACAACTCGATTTTAGAATTTATGTCATATAAAATGGAGCAACCACAACTATATTTTGCCTAAAGAGGCAAACCTACACATACTTGAGAGAAAGCATTTTCTCAAAAATCTTACTGGCCAAAGGATTAAATAATGATCCACAGTGAATTCTTTTATCACTTAAGTATTTTAGATTTTTTTTTTTACTGTGAATTATATATGGCTTTTTGTTAAACCTGAGTCCTACTTCTTAGTATTTCTGGCAGGACAAGGGTCTCTTATTTACAAAGCTAAAGTGAAAAACTACAACCTATCATTTTGGGGAGATAAGACTTGTTGAGAGGGGATCATCTAAGAAAGTTCTGTGTGTCTTACACTCTTTTCTCCTCTCAAGCATCCATTTCCCTAGAGTTTCTAGTGCTTTAGATCTTTTAAATACCATCTTAGCAGAGAAGATCTATTTTCCCAAGTATTCTTATACAATAAAGTAGCGTCAAAGGGAATATTTTAATGCCTCCTTGGAGTTCTGATACAGCTCCTCTCCAGGGAAGAACTTTCATCAGAATGATGAGAACAATGATGACTGAGGTGTGCACAGTGTTTGGGGTCAGTTTGGTTGCTCTTCACTTTTATTCTCATCCTCTTGGTTGGAAAGAGTCTCTGTGGAAGACGCCTAGGAGGTGAGACCCAAAAAAAGAGAAATTGTATAAAATTCTCTGTCCACTAGTTAAGTCTTCTTCACTTGTTGATCTTTGTTCTAAGAGGCTTCTGTACGGAAAATATTTTGGTTTAATTTTATAGGTTAACTTTTACTCTGGAAGATTCACTCCTAATCATTGTGGAGATGTTCCTGGCAGGTCCCAACATCATTTAATGAAGCTCCCCTACATGAAAGCAAGCTATAAAACTCATTTGGTAAAAGGCAAAAATCCAGCACATGTGCTATTTGATGCTGCATGTGAGAGATGTATCTGCAGAACGTATCTGAAAATGGAAATTTTCAACCCCAGTGGATAAAATGTCATATAAAGATGCAGCCCGTAAAGTTATTTTCAGAGAAATCCTGTGTCTCCTTTTCTATAATAACCTGTGATTATACACACACTTTGGACAGAGAGTAGTGTTTCCACATGAAGATCTACTCACTAAGGTAGTTACTTATATGAGAGAATACATATATTGTCTTCCATATCTGCATGGTTTGAAGAAGCAGTTACCTGTGTATAGTTAAAAGGTAGAAGAGTATCTTTTTAAGCAGAGGTATCTTGAAGAACCTGCAACATTAGCTGCTACAGTTTTATGAGTCAATGTTTCCAATACTGCAGTATAATTCCTAGGCTTTTACTTTCAGCAGGCAATAATAACAAAATGATGGCAGCAACAGCTAGTAGGTAATGGTTTCGGACAATGTATAGTGTGTTTCAGAATACACACAGGTTTTGCTGTGCCAGGTCAGTGGGTTTTTTTGGGTGTGGATATGAGGCTGCTCTAAATTATTAATTGCCACAGACTGTTAGAAAGCATTAACTCAATAGGTAAACAAAACTTTGCTTTCCTGAGACTGAAAAGAAGGATTTATCTAGTTTTGACATCGTACTTGTGCTGCTGTGCAGTTTTGACCACTTTCACATGTAGAGTTGTGAATTATGGAAATGATGATGTTGTTTGTTCCAATATTTAGTGAATTGCAGCTCCAGAAAAAGTTGTAATGACATTCTCAAAAGAGGCATTCAGACTGAAGGTGTTCAGTGATTTGGAAGTATACTTTTTCGCTACACAAATTCTTTTAAGAACATTATTTAAATGACTGTGAAGAGAAGGAAAATTATGAAACACAAATAGATTAATAATGTCTGCAATATTTGGTGCAAATAAGAGGAAGTGCCTCAAAGTAAACATAGATATGTAGACTTTTTTTTTTCTTTTGTACAAAGATTATACACAAAAGTAGGAAGCAAGGATTTAACTTATGATCCTGCAAAGCAAAGAGCAGTGTTTTGGATACAGGGTAAGTTTTCATATTAATTCTGAGCAACTTTAAGTTGAAAATTTAGGAAAAAAAGTTGTATAAAAACTTTATAATATTCTGTCAAAAATGTCTGAAATCGACTATTTCTGGGTAAATCTTGCTTTCACATGTAGTTTCTGGCAAAAAAATAGGAACCATATGGAGACCTTTGCACCAAAAGCTACTTTTCCCTTAGTTCATATTGCTCATATCTCAAAAGAAAAAAGAAAAGTAAGCAAGCATTTCGAATTGGAGCTCATATTATTATTGTGTTCTTTTGATTTCTAGAAGCTTTTGTTGCATATTTGTTATTTAAACAAATGTGAAAGATTTATGTTTGAAAGAAATATTCTGTCATGCAACATTAAACTACTCAGAAGTAGCAAGAATTTTGCTTTTATTACTTTGCATAGATCGCTTCATTTTTAAGTAGATACCTGTGTAGTAATTGCTTTCTGCAAACATTTGATCATCATTTATAGGAAGATATGCAACTAAAATTTTAATTTATCCAACTTCACTATAAATTAACAGTGAAATAAATTTAGAAATAGTTTCCTGATGCTAGGGGCTTTTCAAGTGTAAGTGTTGGAAACTGTTAGTGAAAGTTGAAAACCTCGATATTGAACAATAAAGGTGAAAATCTTACGCCCTTTTTGTCACAAATTATTAGTGGTTATTGCCACTCTCACTATCAGAGTGGATGTCAGGATCTGATAAAGTTCTGTAACTACCAGTAGAACACTAGCAATCTGATTGATTTTTGAAAATTTTTGTCTGGGGATTTACATTACTGGTATTAACTGTATGTTCATTTCCATCTGAAAAATGAAGGTATGACAGCTGTTGAACTAATCCAAGAAAAAAACAGGTTCTTCTTACACATTTTATCTTTGATTCTGACCTTACCTGGTTACTAGCAAATCTTTGTGCCATAGACATCCCTACCAGTCTCTTTCCATGCTCTGTGATCAGACTTTTTTTTTCCCCTAGCAATGTATCAGAAGTAAAAACATCAAAATTATCACTGTTCATATTTTACAAATAGGAGTTTGATCCTGTGTTTGCTTGGCATGCTTCAGCTCTTGATATAGAGAGAAGAAAATAAGAACTCTTCTGGGATAATACAAATGTTGGGATTAAGAACAAACCTTTCCTTAAAGTAAAGGAGAAATAACTTTTGAGGGTGGGGAATACTGCAATTAGGATTTTTTTTTTTTTTAATAAATCTTGTGCTGTTATTAAACTTGGCAAAAATCTAAGTCTTCAAAGATTTGTGGAGCAGCCATTTATAACTCTGAATGTCTTTCCAAATGGAACCTTCATATATCAGTTACCAACAAGCATTTTTGTCTAACAGGAGATATTAAAGATGCTGCCTGGATTTTTTGAAAAGTGATAAAAACAGTTCTAAGAAAAGGCATGTCCTGCATCCCTCAAAGCAGTGTTTAACTGCCTACATTACTTGACATGCAAAGAACAAAGGTTTCCAAAAGAGAGACTGATAAGGTACAAATACCTGCATGTAGGCTACAGCTTCTGAAAATGTGCCAGAATTTGTCTGGCAGAAGGCAAAAGACAGACAATATAGATTACTGTATTTTTCATCAAGTGGTTTGTACCATCTGTATGTATTTTATGTGGGCCTTTTGAGAGGCAAGTAGTCTAACTGAGTTCCCCCTAGGCTTTGTTCTCTGCCTCTACACCTACCACTTGGCATAAGATGTAGCCAGTAGAAGAAAACTAAGGTTCTTGGGACCCTTTTTTTGCCTTAGTTGCAACAGCTGCAAAACAGATGTAGGCCGATGTGAGTTCTGCCAAGAATCTCTTCCAAGTCTCCCACCCATTTTCCACCAAAGAGAAGCTAGTCAGGTGATACGAACAGAGTCCTGAAGGTCAGAAAAAGATGGGAGTTCCCAGTCTTGGCTTTATAGACACTGTTAAAAAAACAACTGATTAGTAAACCTAGATTCTTTCCCCTTGGACATTAAAACAACCCCAAATTTCAAAACTAAAATTCCAAGGACTATGACAATAATAGAACGTAAAAGGCAACCTGTACATGAACCGCAGCACCACTGCAGCAAGCGAGTCAGACGACAGCAAGAGACTCATAATCACCTAACTAGTATCCATTTAAGTCTCTTTTTTAGATATATTTTCAATATCTCCAATGCATTAATCAAAATACCATTGTCTTGCTGGTCATATTTATGTTGAAACAGATTTCCTGGGATTCCAGTTGCTCTGTTGCATTAACCTCAGTATTGAGAGGGAGTGAGCTTTCTGTATCTGTCCCAGGTTTCTGTATACCTCTCCAACTTCTGCTTTCAGCAGTGTTTGAATATACTATATGGTTTTTAGTGTATTTCAACTATTACAAATCCAATCAATGATATTTTCAAAAACAAATAAAAGCCTGCAACTTTTCCACTGTGTCAGTCTCCTGGTGGAATCTTACTGCTGAAAAAGTGACGGCTATCAGGCATTTCGAATCCAGCATTGAATTAAAGGTAGTATCCAGCAGTGGAATGGAAGAAATGTCTAAATAACCTATAGTCCTAGAATGCTTATATTTGCACAGGATCTGTGTGGGTTAACATTGATAGCAGTTCTGAACCCTCTCTGTTGCCAAAGATGACGGACATATGCTACTCATGCAGCTATATTTCCCTTTCTTCATCCCAGTATTCCTCTCCTTCCCTCAGTATCCCAAGGATCATTGGCTCTGAATGTTTTGAAAAATCATTTGCTGCTGTACAGCAAAACTGTTTTCCTTATGGAACCATCTGCTTGCAAAAATTGCTTATGTTATAAGTTTCTGTCACTTACAGAGATCAGTATCCTCCTAGACAGGTTTAGATGGATGCTCCTGAAGTTTTTCCCTTCAAATATTCACAATAGAAGTAGCAACCAAGGTTTTATAGTCTTGACCCCTCTTTCTGTTTTGTATCCAGACTTATGTCTTCGTTTCTAGTATTTAATTTTCCATATGGTATCAGTGTCAGATGTAGGTACATTACATTTATTGAAGGACACAACCTCTAGTCTGGAAAGCAGTGAGACATGGATCTTTCTTACAGCAAGCACTGACATGGGAAAACTTCTTGGCTCATGGCCTCACAGAGGCACAGGATGACCAGGACAGTTTCAAGAGGACTTTAGAAATTTCTTGCATGAAATTCTTTTCTGTGTCATGCTGCAGATAAGGACTATGAACACTGATCTGGTTTCAAAACTGTATGAAACACATTTGCAGTATAAGATTGGTAAGCCAAAATGGCAAGAATAATGATTTAGGTATCTCTTTTCAGTGATTCAATGAAATGGGGATATAGAGTTTTAAGTATTTAAATTCAGGGGATCTACTAGTATTTGGAAGTTATAATGCGATGGCAGACAAGGAAATCTAAAGGAAAAAAACAATGCACATGTTCCTGAAACAGAAAAACTTGAGAGAAGTTACAGCGACTCCAGTTTGCCTACTCGTATAAAGGAAGAAATGCAAATTTCTAGGTGTAAGGTGGTTTTGAAATATCAAGTTTTCTATGTTGAGTTTGGAAAAGGTCCTTGGCCCCACACTATTGTTGATGGGCCTGCCATCTAATGTGATCCTACCCTAGGAAATCCCTACTCCACTTGTGGCCGTACAACTCCCAAATCCAGTCAACAACCTTAGTGGAGACCCTCAGTAACACAGCCAGCACTACACTTCACATTTGAAGCAAAGTTCTATGTGCCATGTCAGCAAAAGTAGAGATTTGGTGATATGAAGCCATTAGCTTTAAAACATTTTAAATTTATGACTATAGCATAGAGTCAAGCATGAACAATTCTCAAAAAAAAAACCAAAACCCAACACCCAAACCCCCTCAAAATTCCCTTCCAAGTAACAGAGTGACTGAAAAAAAGTGAAAACATTCTTATACCTTTATAAAACGTAGATTTGAAACCAGACTCAGTGGCCAGTTGGACAGGCTCAGACATGCCGATGATTCATCTGACACAGAGTCCCAGGGAGTGATTTTTTTGTGAGCCAGTTCATTTGGTTGGGATGTTGATGCACGTTTCTATTTTAAATCAGCAGCTGAAGTGTGAATTAATCTGTGACATTTTTAAGATGGTTTGTGAGGCCAGAATTTGACTAATGATACTCATAGTGATTGTACAGGACTGCTAATTTTGTATTTATAGGTGTTGTATCATACCCAAACTTACAAGTGTCTGGTCTTTTTCTTCTTTCCTACTTTTTTCTTTCCACTCTCTCTTTTTTTTTTTTTTTTTTTTTTTCCCTTATAGTTTGAACATTCATTTATTTAAACTGACTTCACTGACAACAATAGAATGACTGTCACTGAGCTACTGAGCTCAGTAGTTTGGGTCAGGACCAAATATACCTGTTTCTGATAGTAAAAGGAATTATGAGGATGATAATGAAACTTTCAGCAAAGCTCCTCTGATTGTGGTCAAAGTATTCCTTAAGTAATGAGCTTCTGTGGTAGCAAATTTCCTATTCTGATACCAGCTGTGCCAAAAAGCTCCTACTTGCATCATAGCATGAGTAGGAGAAGATCCCATGGGACATGCTCACCAACTTTTTGACATTTGTTCAATTTCCTATGCTTTGCCTTTAGCTTTACCTGAAAGTGTAACTGGACTAAACCTTAAAGTGTCTGCTGTAAAACAGCTTTGGCTTAAGGTATTAGTGAAATGATAGGAGAGAGAGATTCTTGAGGTATTACTCACTGTACAGTAATCAAATGATATATATCCTGTACTGGTTGGATGCACTGAGTGTTGCCAACAGCGGGAAGGAATTGAAACTTTGCAGAAATTCTTCAGAGAATTGTTGGAAAATGAAACACTGCAAGTTTTAAGCTGAAGTTTGATGTGTGTGAATGGAAGCAGCAGCTCAAGTCTGCCAGAATTACTTCTGCTTTCCTGATTTACAGCAAATGATCCATAGGAATGAAAGCAAGGGTGTGTTTCAGAAAGAAGAAAGTTTGAAGAATGTAACTTTAGCTTATTGTTGTCATTGGGCTTGCTTTCTATTTAGCTGTACACTTGTCATTACATCCATTTTTACTTTTTTTTTTTCAGATTCCCAAGAAGGAAACTACAAGACAGAGGTCAACAGTAAACCCAGGAAGGAAAGGACAGCTTTCACCAAGGAGCAAATCAGAGAGTTAGAAGCAGAATTTGCTCATCATAACTATTTGACCAGGCTGAGACGATATGAGATAGCAGTAAACCTTGACCTCACTGAAAGACAGGTATTGATGAAAAATAATGGACTTTAAATGCCTGCCCAATACATACTAGTGATTAGTAGTTCCTCACGGTAAAACTCCTGTTTATAATGCTAATATTTTTGCTGATATATCAGATTGAATGTTTTTAGCAAAATTAAAGACATTTGTTATTTCTCTGCTATGAAAGTAATTTATTCCTTTATATGCACCACTTACAGATTAATTTCATCTATTAGGCAGAGTTAGAAGACAAAAGCATGAGTAATAGATCTGTTAGACGGGTGCATGTCTTTTCTGTCCACATTGATGTCATTGAAGAGGGGGTAGGTTCCAAACACTGTATGCACAAGTGGTTGGTTTGCCCGCATGCAACAAATAGGAGCATCTTGGTTCAGTCTATTAAGTATATGCAGTGGCCACTAATGCAGAATTTCTGAACATCCTGTTTCCAGATGGCAGCAAAAATGGGAACGCCAGCAAAACTGGGATACAGTCATTTTAAACCCCTTTATCTTACCCTGCTCTGTGAAAGCAGAGATGATGGAATTTCTTATCATTGTTATTGGTTTCCTGCTCACCAAATCCTAGTCCAGGAAACACTTCTGCATGTGCTTAAGTTTCATCATGCATGTTGTCACATTGATTTCTTATGGAAATATCCATGTTACACATACATTAAAATATTTCAGGATCTCATCTCTATACACGAAACAGCTAGAGAAATCACATTTCAGATAATAATTACATCCATGTACACATTTTGAAAATGTGTTTTACTAAAGTTTAGAATACTGGCCTCAAGTACACAAAATTTGATTAAATATTTCCTACAGTTTTAATATTAAAATAGAAAGCTTTTTGCCCACTGATAGTTATTTTTTTTCAGGAATCAATATGAGATTGAAGGATTGCTTTAGATGCAATCAGTAAGATGATGACAGTCAAAAGCAGGTATTAAAATAGCATAATGATTTGTGAAGTCTACATATAAGAAGATTTGCAATTTTCTTGCATTTCATTAACATCTGCCAGAGGTACATATATCAAATCCAGCAAAAATCCAACCTTTTCTAAAAGAAATGAACACGTTTACTCACAAAAGCAAATACAATGGCTTTTTGCCTTGAAAGTTTCTAGGTTTTGAAGTGCCTTTGAGCTTTTCCAGAAGAACACAGCAATTTCTTGTTTGATTTGACCATATTGCCAGGTTTCACTGGGGTAATTTTCAGTTACTTAAGTATGGTAGTTACATTGGTGAAGCACATCATTTTGTATCAAACAATGGCCAAAATTTTGCATTTTTTCATTTCCACTGCCTATTCTATTTAGATTCACACAGCTAAGGGGAGAAGGAATGAATTCTTGTCTTGGTTGCAAAGGTACAGTCAGCATGAAACTGAACAATGATAAACAAATTTTTAAAAATATCTGCTGGACAATTTGACATGAATCAGTCAGCTGGATATATCCCTAGATTTAATAATGGTGAATTTGGCCTAGAAGTTAAGTGTTCTCCCTAATAAATTCTATATTCTTTTCTTCAAAGATCATGTTGAGTAATACAAATAAATGAAGAGACACCTCGCTATCCTGAAGGAAATAGTTAATCTAAAAGCATTTAGCATACTGAAAAGGGACAGATAAATATTGAATATTGTTTCTGGAGGAGAAAAGGCAGCCCAGCTACATAAGCACAGAGAATTTATTTAAGTCCTGGCAGTACTTGCTGTTCTCCAGCTGTCACAAAGAATCAGTTTTAAACATTCTGCTGATTATTGTGATAATTTCTATAGTATTGTCATTAGTCTATTTAATTGTGTAATCTAATCCTTCTCTTCTTACCCAGATCATCAGAGTGACAACTGAGCTCCTAGAGATAACCCCTTTCCTTCCTTCCTTCCTTCCTTCCTGTCTTCCTTCCTGCCCTCCTGTTTAACACCACCATAGAAAAGGAAAGCATTAAGATTTTTAGTTTGATAGATACCAGTTCTGTATCTTCCCACAGCAAAATGGTCTGAGAAAAGGAGAAGAAACAAACAAAAAAAGCATAAAAACTGTATTGTTAATCAAAAAATGAAAACTGAGGGGAAAATCTGGACATATTTTTCAGTTTCTGAATCATACTAAGCCAAGGAATGTTCTAGAGTAAAAATGTCTCTTTTAAACTTTTTATTGCTTTGATAGAAAAATGGTGTATATAGCATGGATCTGGGTATGGGTTTCCATGGTATATGGCAGACTTCAGAAGCCGAATGCCATACATCAAAAGACTTGTCTCTTCCTGCACACTTGTTTTACATCATTATTCCTCCAGTGACTTAAAAATGTACTTCTGGGTGAGCGTGGTGTGATATTAATATTTCTTGTCTCTCCTGTTAAGAGATGGAACTCTCCTTCAGGACCTGTCTTTCCGTCATTACCAAAATGAATCATTACACCTGAGTGAAATAACAGCACTTATTTTCATTCTTACTAGTGTTATTACTTTTTTTAAAACTAGCTGTCCCTATGGAGGAGATCATATTTGATACCTACCCTAAACAGGTGCAAAAAAAGTTATCTAAAATATATTGATGGAATTATTTTCCACACCCTCCCCCATTTCTCTTGAGGTAGCATTTTTAGAAAATTGCTGTTTGTGGAACTGTTTTTCTTTACTGTTTTTCCCCAAGGCTGTATTGTAGAAAATACAGTAGTTGATAGTTCCTTTGTTTGAAAGTAGTTTATAGTTCCTTTGTTTGAAATAAGTGAACACACAAGTGTTAGCCTTGATCTCATCACATGCTGTAGGCCTCTTGGTGTTGGGAAATTTCTTGATCTCTCATGAAACACTGAATTTGCATACAGACACTTGAAACTATCTTGAGATGGTACGATGGCAAAAAAGTAGTGGTGGCTATTGGGTGAACTAATGTGTCTGCTTGGAAAATTGGTTTGAGAGCAGACCTAAACCCTGATGGAATTACTTGTTTAGCATTATTTATTCACTTGGATTTTTAAAGAATGACAAGACATTCCATTCAGAGACAGAAGAACAACTAAGTAATCTGGGAAAAGTATTGTTGGGTCATCCTAAAGCTACAACTTTCAGTTATTTCCCAAGATATGAGATAAATCATGGAGCCTATTATCTTAAAAAATCTCTATCTTCCTCTTGACTATAGTGATAATTTCTACCATACGCCACAAATTAAAAGAGGCACTGACCAACTAACACTTCATAATTACCTTTCTGGCATTTAAACAAGCTGTAGAAAAAAACATATGTCTAACCATATTTAAAAAGCTATATAAGGGTATTAAAGCTTTCTGCAGTCATCAAAGTAAGGCTTCATTTGACTTTTGAAATAATTTACAAGATCAGTTCAAAAATAAATGACTCATGGAAGGCCATTTCACGAAAAATAATAATGAAAAAAAAATCCCTAACAACATATGGCTCAAGAGAAGGAAGTAATCCTCTCATTCCCTGAAAAGGAAACCTGAGTTACAAGACAGGAGAATGAAATGAAATAAGTGCCTCAATTGCCTAGATATTAAGAGTGCACTTTGAGAGCATTATAAGCACATCTGGTGGTAGGATGGCTCTATTATGGTATTTTAAGTATTCCAGAAATATAGGTACATATAATTCCTGCTCCCTCTCCTATAGAGTGCACTCACAATCCCAGATCAGGCAGCACTTAATAATTTTCAGCTGGCAGGCCTCTATTGTATTTTGAAGAGTTAGTTAGACCAAAAACTATCTGAGCTCCCTAGATATTTGTAACCTTGACAAGTGCATTCTTGGCTTTTTTGTACCTCCAGATAAACTTGGAGAAGGTTCCATGCAGACTTTTTAATATCTCACTGTGGGATGAGGGGAGGAAGCAGCTGCAGTGGGGTAGCAGAGGAGTGGCAAAATGGACATTTTTATGGAGTTGATCCTGCCAAATATAGAAAGAGTAGGAGATCTTTCCATCTCACAAGATCTTTTTGCGTGGAGCTAATCAAAAGAATAATGTTGCAGTTCTTCAGGCTAGCTAAGGTTACCGGAATAAACAGTCCAAATATGTAATGCTTCAGTTTGCCAACACAAACAGAAAATCCCACCTAGTCAGATTAAATTCTGCTAATGGCAACGAGAGGTTTATTTCTTCTCAATTTTAATTTCCAATATCTGCCTAGAAGCTACCAATCATTTATAAAAGGCCTAAAGCCATTGATTTTGCACAGGCAAAGTGCAATATTTTGTTCAAATGAAGAATGCTTTTGTATCAAGTGTTTGACTTCCATGCATATGGTAACAACATGGAATAAGTCAGAAAGAAAAAAGCTTTTTCATGCCTTTTTCTGCCAGAAATGGAAGCAAGCAGCACTATTATTTAAATTATACTTTGGTAGTGTACCATAACCCACACTGTAGCACTGCTTTGTTAAGACCATGTAAATATTACATGAAGTTTACCATTAGAAAATTTTTCTCCAGACCTGGTTATCTCAAAGCTTCATCACAAGTGACTTGATTAAAATACTTCTCAGCATTACAAAGGTTCAGGGAGGCTAATCACTGCATTTTTTAGACTTCACTGGTAAAGTAAAAGTGGCTTCACTTGGGCACCCAGGCAAGAAAACAAGGAGTTCAATATTCCTCCATCATGTGTTTGTCCTGCACAGCCTCTGGAAGTATAAATGTCTCTTCATGCATTACATGGCCTAACTAGTTTTCTACTTTAGGAAGCTAGTTTTCTGAGGTTAGGTGGTGAATAGTTTCAAACAAAAATCAAAAAAATCAAACAGTATTGATAGGGCAGGCTCGATCATATCTGTCTGTCATGCTGTCACATCTTCTCTGAAAGGCAGCTGCTCATTCCACATGTCCATTTGTTAAGCACACTCTATCCACACTATAATAATGAGTTTGTGTGGCTTGAAATGCTTTAGATTTTTTGTTTATTTAAAGTAGCACTCTTAATAAAATAAAACTTTGATATTTGTCTTGAGCAATAAAAATACATGCAGTAAGACTTACTGTGCTACCTCTGATTCTTTCTCAGGAAAGAATGCAGCTAGAAATTAAAACTTAGTTATAATTTGTGCATAATTTAGATTTGTACAATAATTATTTTTAAAAAATGACATGGCAAAAATTCAATCAGCATACTTAATTTGCAGTATTGATTGAATTCAAACAAGCAATTAATATACAAAGATCCAAGAACTTCAAGCTGT
The DNA here is from genome assembly GCA_013397315.1 of Donacobius atricapilla. Lineage (NCBI taxonomy): Eukaryota > Metazoa > Chordata > Aves > Passeriformes > Mimidae > Donacobius > Donacobius atricapilla. The sequence goes on along the minus strand of WBMY01003815.1, from coordinate 24,061 downwards.
TAGTTGTGAATCGACCCTACACCTGCAGAGAAACCCCATGAGGTACTGGGTGGGGAGAAACCTTTGCCTGTGCCAAGAAGCGTATGTGATATAGACAGGAACATTAGCAGCTCATACAGCTGCTTTCACAAAGTGTGTGAGGCACTGCCATTACCTACCCCTGCTCTTTCTTAGACTCAAGCTGAGAAAGTTGTGGCTTCTTCTGTCGCCTGTTTAGTAAGAGAGTGCTAAATTTGTCATTTAAATTTGTCATTTGTAGTAACTAAGAAATAGAAGAAATCAGTGGAGAATTAATGATTTTGGTGAGTTAAAAATGAACATATAGAATAAAGGAGATATTTTTTTATGCAGACCATTGAGAAATGTTGATCTTTGCAAAATGGGTGCAAAGTGATGCACATTACAATTTTTTAATCATGAAGTAAAATACTCTACATGTGAGTAATTCATGGAGGTAAATGCCTCCACAAAGAAGAGGAAAGTTTAGCTAAAGATCATCTTCCCCACAAATTAGTTTTCCACCATTTGTTTATTTTGTAGATTTGGAATCACACAATCATATAATCATGGAATTGTTTAGGTTAGAGTACCTTAAAGATCATCTAGTTCCAACTGCCCTGCAATAGGCAGGGAAAATTTCACTAGACCAAGTTGCTTAGATTTTTTATCAATTCCAGTCTTGAACATTTGCAGGGATGGAGAGTTCACAACCTCTCTGGGAAACCTCACCCTCACAGTAGAGAAATTCTTCCTAATATCTAATCTAAACCTACCCTCCTTCATCCTAAAACCATTCCCTGTTGTCCTATCACTAAATGTCCTTATCAAAAGTTCCTCTCCATCCTTGTAAGCTCCTTTTAGGTAATATACATATGTAAAGAAATGGATGAAAGTAGGCTCTAAAAAGATGTATTACAGGAGAATAAGGTAGAAGGAGTTTTAGCAGCAGCTCCACAGATTGCCTTTCTTTGCCTTTAACCAAAAAAAAGGAAAGGCTAATTTACAAAAAAAATACAACCTCAGATTACGTAAAACAAGCCAGTAGGAGGAAGATGCCTTAAATGCTGTGCCTTCTTTCTGCTTAAGATACGTTAACTGTGAAATCTGCTTTAGAGAGGTTTTGATTCCGGAGGTTTAGCTGTTGATCATGAAGCAATTCTGAAGACCATTGGTGGAGAAGGCTACTGTTCTTTGGATGGAGTAGAGGGAGGTAAACTGAGTGCTCCCAAGGATTTCTGAAACTGGAATGAAGTACTGCTATCATTGCTGTCCTCTGAAATATAATGTCTATTCCATCCCTGTTCAAACGTGGGCGGTAGAAAGGGGAATGTATCACCTAAGCAGTACCAAAATCTCAACTGACTTTTATGTAACGATAAACCAGAACTCACTCCTACACCTTCCTGGGTGCCAAAAGCTCCAGCTGTCCTCTGTGCACCTGCCAAAACCTCCCCTTTTTCTCAACAGCTGCTGCAAAGTTCTTGTACACATTCAGTGCAAAGTTCTGTAATGTAACACAGAACAGATAATTTTAAATAATTGAGCAGGTGACTTAAGTAATTTTAATCACAAGGTTCTGGTACCACTCATTAATTTCCAAAGAGAAGTCAATTTTCTTCAAGTGATGGATTTTGGAAATATTTTATAATAACTAAGAAGAAATTTAATACTAAGATTTATTTAAACTAGTTTTAATCTCTAAAATATATTTGAGGGTTTTTATGAGTATTTCTTTGGAATAGAAAATGGAATTCCTTCAAGTCATATTCTATGAACACTTACATTATTTCATAGGTTGTACATTTTTATTTACTTCTATAAGTTTCTGAATAAACTATCATGAAAATACTATCTCTATACATGCAAAAAAAGGTAAGCTTCAGCTGTATAACACCAGGGATTTCTGTAAAGTTCAGGAGTTTGACTTTCCTTAAAACTTGGCAGCATAAATGTACTATCTAAAAATAACAGGATTGTTTTCAAGGCCAAAGAAAGTTTAGAAGTAAGCCTCTTTTTTTTTTTTTCTAATTTCAAAAACTCAGGGTTATTTTTTGTTATTATGTATTAGAGGGAAGTAAATTGAAAGATTTAAAAATAATAAAAGCAAAAGAAAATGGACAGTGGCTGACCAAGATGGAATGCTTTAAAGGCTTGATGCTTTGGTCTTCATGACATATCATTTAGGTATATTAAAACATGGAATTTAGGATACTGACTGCAAAGATTCTTGCATAGAAATTTGGACCCCTTAAAGCAAAAGAACAGTTACAACTGGCACAGCACTCTTGTTTCTAATTTTTAAGGCTCTCTAGATACCAGGCCTCAAATTTTAATCTTGTTTGGGACTTATGCCACTAAAACCTGGAATAGAAAACCTGATATTAGGAAAGAAATTTTAATTTCCAGCAAGTAGCTTTTATAAACAGAAAGCATTTTTTCTTAAAAGAGTAAAGGGAGCACATAGCACAACTAAGGTAGTTTGAATTCAGTCATTAATTTTTCAGTCAACTCTTCTTTAAGTTAAGGACTGAAAGGCCCTACTGAAGAAGGAGCATTAAATCAGAAGTTTAAGAAATATTTACATTTTTTATCAATAGGATTTATTGATGTCCACATCAGGAAGTTATATTAAAGATACATATGCAACACAGCACATCATGCAGCCCTTAAGACTACTAAGAATGTAGTCTAAGTGTAATAATTATTTTGGCAATGTAGACACTAATGTCAACCTCCTTGTTTTGACTCCCCTCCTATGATTCTTACATAGCAGACCTTAAAATAAATTGGTCACAGCTAAAAGGTATATCTTGTACATCAGGAGATATGCAATGACAAATAATTTACTTGTATCTTACAGAGAAGATCTTAAAATAAATTGGTCACAGCAAAAACATTTATCTTGTATATCAGGAGATACGCAACCAGAAATAATTTGCTCATATCTTAAGTAACAGTCTAATCATCAGATGTGGAGATGCAGATGCTAAACAACTTGTTGACTAAGGGAAAAGAAGCAGGGCTTTCGTGCCAGTAAGCAGATGTGCTCAATAGACTGGCTCATTTAGAAACAGCTGTTAATGCTACCATCATCTTTAATATAGCTCATTTCCCACCACTTCCTTTGTTTTCTGTGCATACATCTGCTTGCTCTATAGTCAAGTTGTGCTAGTCAAAGGGTGGAGAAGAGGGAGTGCACTTCAATAAACAGTAGGCAATCAGGACCTGATTCTGGGAGGTGGTGAGCACACTAAGATCCTGTTGGAGCTAACTTAGCCTTGAAAAATAACATTAAAAGCTTTGTAAAACTTAAGTTTGTCACAATAGATCTTTAAGCTTTTTTAAAGGATATAATTTTTTGCCAAAGTTGTAAATGCAGCTACTAATACTTTCACTTGGGGAAATTTCAAAAATTTTTCAAGCTCACTTCACTAAGGATTTTTTTCTCTCTCCTTTATTTTTATTTTAATTTTTCTTTATTTTTCTCTCATTCATTCAGTCACTCTCTGTCACTCTTGATCTTTCCTATTCTATTCTATTCTATTCTATTCTATTCTATTCTATTCTATTCTATTCTATTCTATTCTATTCTATCCTATCCTATCCTATCCTACCTATCCTATCCTATCCTATCCTATCCTATCCTATCCTATCCTATCCTCTTTTATTTTCTCTTATTTCTTTGTCTTTTCTCCTTTATCTCTCTCAGGGTGTTTTGTTTTGATTCATGTTTTATGCAAGACCTGAGAGATTTAAATTAGTTGCGTGCTTAAAAAGCATGTTTTTCCATGAACCAAGATAAACTGATGCTCTGAATTACTTCACACAAAGTTTGCTTCACTTCCTTTCCATTACTAAAATATCATTGGATCACATATCAGTAACAATTATATCCTCTATAACTGACTCTTCAGCTCCAAAGGAAGTTCAGCATTCCGATGTCTAAATTTGATCTGTAGAGGAAATAACAAGTGAAGTACCTGTCTCATATTATTAGCACATGAGCATTAAAGTCTTCATTTAGAGTCTATTGAGCTGTATGAAAAAACTCACATTGACATTAGTGTACTTTAGATCAGATCAAAAGTGGACTTCAATACTTCATAATGGAAGACATAAAGAAATACATATTAAAAATATTTTGAATATGAATAATGTATTCCCCTATATGAGAGCCCTGTGGTACATTAACACATCAAAATAAACTCACAATATTTTCAATTATAAACTTCACTAAATGATTCCTAGCTTTTGAGAATAATCTTTGACATACTGAAAAGGTAACTGCTTATTTTACATTCTATGAGTAAATCAGATGCAGTTTATTTAAAGTAATAAACTAAAAAATCAAAAAAGCCTTTTATTCCCCTTTTTAACATTGTTACCATTTTCTCTTTATGGGAAGGCTATATGTCCATCAGAAGTATATTTCCTCCTACGAGATTGTCAGGGTTACTCTCTCCCTTCTACAACAAAGAGAGTGCAAGTAAAGGCAGCTGGAGTCGTTTCAGCCCAACTTTCCCCAAATGCCATGTTTCCCATACAATGGGTCACATGCAGACATAGTGTTGCATGCTGGATCCTTGGAGGAATATGCAAATGTATCTTGTGCTTATTCTTGAAAAGGGGAGTCATCATCCCTTAACTGATTTATATCAACTAATATGTAGATACTGACCTCTACTAATCCCTGGTGGAGGCACTTTAAGGCATGATCTTACTAGCTGATCTGAAGGTTGGTGATCTGAGTGAAGAAGTACTCCCCAGCCTGGACTCAGCTACTCATTACCTGGAAGCTGGGGTCAGTCTTTTGGGTTTAATGCTCAAGAAGACAGACTGCTCTCAACTCTGCTGTGTGAAGCGGCCTGAATTATAACAAGCAGAACCAAAATGTATTGCCATAAAAAAATGAAAACCAGAATAATTTATTAAATTACAGTAAAAAGCAGTCAAAAATGTCAGCTCAGCAGACGTAAGAATTAGTTTTGTCTGTGGGAGAACAGAAATAAGCACCTGTAACAGAAGCCAGGCAGTAATCCTGCTCACTCCTGTCCCATCCAGGACAGTATCTGACCAGTCATAGGAGTATTAGCTTCAGTTTCTCAATTATCCACAAATGAACTGACTGCATCCAGAAGGCCTGGATGCCTCCTGTTCCAGTAAGTTAAAGTAGGTTGCATCCAGGCTGTGCACTGAAATTTTTACTTCAAATTTATCATTGTCATTTTTCTTGAAACCATGTTTTTTATACATTATGACTTTGTTCTAGGTTTTCAGTGCTCTGAATTATTCTGTGAATATTCAAGGACACAAAAATATCCAGAGAATTGCTTGGACCTTTTAACAATTACTCCAATCCTGTAATTTCTTCTTAGCAAAGAAAATTCTCTTGGTACTTATTTCATAAGAAGTGTGATAATAGCCTGGGATAATGGGTCCAATCCAAAGTGTATTAGTTTTGATGTTTAGATTACGCTACTGCACTATCTGACACAAGTAGAGCAGTGTCATTTCCAAGGGAAACATCACTGTTTTAAAAAAAAAAAAAAACCAAAACTGAAACAAAATAACATTCACTTCTACCAGAAAGTTGCCAATGCTTTACCTTTTGAAGATGTTGTTTCCACAGACAATTATGATACCAGTCCTGAGTATGGTAATTTCCAACATCACAGCAGCCAGTAATAAATACCTTCCCTCTTACACTCATTTCACGTTGCAAACTAGATTTGTTTTTTGGGTTCTGATGAGTTGGCTAGAGGAAAAGATGTCCTATGCTTTAAGGCTCTAAACTAACCTGGAATCATTTTGCTCTGTACCCAAGTAATTTGGGAATCAAACCACTTTAACAGCTCACTTTGGCTTTAACAGGAATATAGAGTATTAAAAAACACAACCTCTCTTCCTTCCTATATACATTTACAAAGATAGTGACGCTATCTATCAGTTTAACTGTAGTAAAATTTTAGCGTAAATTTCAAAGCAATAGGAAAGGTTAAAAACTGTGAGGTTTCCTGGATGTGTAAGACAGATTCAGCAAAGCAGCATTTTTGTGGCTCTATTATTCATGTTGTACAATATGTCCTGCTGTGCCTGTTGCTTGCTGATTCTTTTAAAACTCTGAAACACATTCTGCTAAACACAGCAGAGGATAAAACAGCATTGCAAGTTTTCTTGCTTTTTTTCCAAGTTAAATGTTGCAGGCATTGTTTATTTTTTTCTGTGGAACCTTCATCTGAAGAGCTGCACACACACACACAAGATTTTTCAGCAACATTAACTCTAAATTAATCAAATCAAACAACATTCTATTCATACCGTTCTCAGTGACAGTACTTGAAGATGGTCTAAAATCAGCCTTTAATCTGGTCTAATATATTTGACAGCTGCTATGCACATCTTTTTTTTTTTTTTTCTTTTCTTTTGGCTATTGAAAAATATTGTGGTTTGCAGTGCAAATAATTTAGGTTTACTTTTCCCTCATATATTTCCATCAGAGATGGGGAGGAGGGGAAATGAGTTTCAGCCGGAGTAAAATCTTGGGGTTTAATGTGACTTAAACACAGATACATTTTTAGTCTTCCATGTTATGAATTTCTTTTTCATTCTTATCTGAAATGATTTGATAATTTTGACTCAAATTCATAAATTCCTTGTCTTCTGACTTTGAGGGTATTTGTTTGTCTAAAAATTTTGATCAGGGTCTATGGTTAAATGTAGCAGAATAAAGGATCAGTTGACTAGAATAATTTGAATACATCTGTGAAATGGACAGGAAAGTCTTAAGCTCTTATAGTAAGAAACGGTTTTTCAGATACTTCAGCAAGTCAAAAAAAAAAAAAAGGCACCTTTAAAGTGCTGCACCTGAAAATCATCACCAGCTTACAGAAACAAAGCAGAAGGAAATGCCAACTTTTCAGGCAAGTTGCTTGGCAGAGTAACTACCCTCTGACGAAGAATTCTCAATATGTATACTCAATATGTACGTTCTTTTGCACAGTCCCTTGATGGGAAACATTTTGCCTTTGTTCGTCTCACTGACAAATGGCATTAATACGTTTTTCAAGAGTATGGGATCTTTTTAATATTTTCTACAGGGCCCAGAGATGTTCCTACAAAACTGTCTGTAGCAGATAGCCCAGATGTCTTCTTAGGGTAACCCCTTTTCCTCCATTACAGTCATTATCCCCAGTGTTCACATCCTATCCAAAACTGAATTGCCTGATCTTCAGGGAAAGCTTGCTAAGCTCTTTACCATCCAGACAGAAAGGCACATTAGAAAAATACAATCCCCAATTGCTGTGCTACAAGTAGAAAGTTCATTTTTACCTTCAGTGACCCCATCTTTATTTTCCTGCTTTGTCTTTCTCCTGTGAAGGTAAAAGTTTGGTTCCAGAACAGACGGATGAAGTGGAAGCGTGTAAAAGGGGGCCAGCAAGGGGCAGCAGCCCGGGAGAAGGAACTGGTGAATGTGAAGAAGGGCACGCTGCTCCCCTCCGAGCTCTCCGGCATTGGCGCCGCTGGGCTCCAGCACACGGGGGACTCACTAGCCAACGACGACAGCCACGACAGCGACCACAGCTCTGAGCACGCACACTTATGATACACAGAGAGTGTCCCAGCTCCGTTCTCAGGAAAGATGCTTTGCTGGCAAGCCTTACACGGGCATCGTTTACTTATGCAAGTGACTCTGGCAGTGATCTTTAACGTTGTTATGGAAAATTCAGGCTTATTGTGTCTGCTTTTCTCAATTCTTAGATGGTTTACAGTAAGTGCCATGTCTTAAAGGTGCCTCAAGAGTGGAGAAGTGGAAGACAAACTTACTTTGAACATTCCAGATTTGTTTGTTGTTTTTATGACAGCGGGCAGGTATTTTTGCTTAAGCTTGCACTGAAAATTACATTGCTCTCAAAAGACGTTATATTCTGAAAACCACAGTGCCACAAAATCACTATCTAGTGGATAAGAAATGTATTTTAACTCTGTATATATTTACCTTACAGCATTTTCCTGTTCTTCACTAATTTTTAGCAATGCATTCATATTAGCTGATGGCAATAGTCACTCATGACAATAAATGGCTTTCTGTCTCTATATCTTTGTTTTGTTTTTCCAAAGACATACAATACATGCAGATACTTTTGTTCAAGTAGAGAACAATACAATAGTGTCTGCTAGGACACATCCTTGTATGACAGACAAAACAAACCTTATGTTGCATTTACTATCAACTGCTGCTAATAGGGTATTATTAAGTTTACCTAGCTCCTCAATTCTTCCTATCTTGTAACTGCAAAAAGTGATTTTTACAATCATAAGGATAGCCCAGTAACCTGCCAAAAATGTCACGTTCCACTCATGCTCAGTGGAAACTTTCTAAAGGATTATTAATTTCTATTTTGTCATGACCAAGTACATTGATAAATGCTGACACTTTGCAGAAATGTTGTCGCTTTATGCTCAGTTTAAAAAAACAGCAGATAAACTGAAAGTTATTATCAACTGCTTATGTGGGTAGGAATCAAAATATGAAGTTAACTCTATATTGTGTCCCGTGTGTAAAATCAAGACACATTTTCTGTTATAAGCTTTTGTGTACATACAGGCAAATACCGAACCCCAAAATTTTATGCAAACTATTGATTGTACTTTGTAAAGAAATATGTTTAATAAATAATCCTTTTTAAATAACTCTGGTCTCTCTACAGTAATTTCATAGGACTCTAAAAGCGATTTTTGCCTAAGCATCTCTATCTCTTTTTGTTTCTTTTGGAACTTCGTCTATGGACAACACAAAGCTGTTTTCAAATTAAGGTTTTTAATCTTGGATAAACCTTCTACCTTGATCCATTTGGGAAACTCTTTCCTTTAGCAGCAAAAGTTTAACTGGCAGCTAATGATGTCTTCAGCCAAAATCAACAAACATTTTTCCAGATTCAGAGCAAATGTAAAGGGTTATTTTGTTGAAGGTTGTGGAATTGGATGAAAGGGAATAAACATAAGTGAGGGATGCATAGTTATATTAATCATACCTTTTTTCAATAAAGTTGTTTAGTAGAAAAACCTCAAAGCATCTCCCCAAAAACTCAGAGATTATTTGGACTGGATAGTGCAATAGAAGTAGATAAGTGAAAAAAAGAGGGAGCAAGAAAGTGCATATCCTAGCAAATACTTGTGAGCATCCACTGAAACTCTGCTTTGTGGAGCAGTAGGGCATCATGAAAGTTAAATGCAATCAAGGAATCTGTGTCTATTTTCCAAATCCTTTCCACTGTAACTTTGATCTTTCTAGCACATTAACTGTTGTCATGACCATTTTAGTTTAAAATATCCCAGCAATGGGTAATTAATTTCTTCAGACTTCAGAGCATTTTTTTGATTACAGCAGTAAAGGGGCTTTGCATTTTTTTTCTCAGTTCTTTTTCAAATGGCTTTGTCATACAAAAATGCTGACAACAGGAATGGGATAAGAGAAGTAAGCTAAATATTGTGACCACTTGATATTTTTGATTTTATGTCTGGATGGGAAAGGGTTTTTGGGTTTTGCAGGGATTATCAGAACAGAAAAAACTTACAATGATTCACACAAAAGCTTTTTACTCTTGGACATTTTTTCTCCCTCTTAAATGAAATATAACTACATTTCAAAATGAAAAATTACAATGGAAAGCTGAAAACAAATAGCTTTAATTTTCAAATAACACTTTTTAACCACAGAGATTTAGTCAAATATCATGTGACTTGTTTTGCTAGTAAAGGAGAGAGAAGATGTCTTCCAAGTACTCTCTTGGCCAAAAATGCCTTTCAAGGTTTGCAGAATTGTTTATTGCCATCATTCATGAAAAATTTACAACTGCATCTGCAAACAGATCAACCAAGTTTGAGCTGACACTTTACAAAACAAATAAAAGTGCTTTATTTACATTACCTGAAACTCACCGATGTATTCCTAGCCCAAGGCATTTTGTGAGAGGTGTTACTCTGTCAGTGGCACAGGGATTGGACTGGGTTACTTGCCATGGGGAAGCAGCCAGCTTTTCTTATTGAGAAAGATAGTATTTTTCCATTTTCCTAGTTTTAACTGAATCTTCTGAGATTTATAGCACAGACTGAAGAGAGAGAAAGGCGCAAATAGATTTACAGTGCTAGGAGATGGGGTTTTGTTTGTTAAGTGAATGAACATTGAAACAAAGGACCAAATGATGTAATTTTATATTATAGAACAAAATGACAACCAAAAAATTGAAATTTTCCTATGCTTTAAAAGCAGCTCAGACTTTGAAGATGGCTGTAAGATGCTAACTCAAATTTCTCAGATTACTTAAAAACCTCTTGTGGCTTTAAACAACTGTTTGTTGTTACACCATTGGCGTGCACACTGTGATGCAGAGATCTTACACTGGCAGCAATTGAACCTATGAAGTCTAGGCACAGTGATCTTCCTACTATAGTCTTGAAGGAATTTCCTTGCATGTTCAGTCCCACAGAAATACAGACATGCTTTATCCAGATTTCAGCTAGCTCAAATTGAAGCCACGCAGAGCAGCAACAAATGCCCCACGCTTTGGCAGGGCATTTGTTGGTTAGCAGGTCTGCTCAGGACTCACCAACGCCGATGGTGTCTCATCTTCTTCCAAATACCCCAGTTACCCAAAAACCCTCTTATGGAAGCTCCTGGGATCATCCACGCGCAGTAAGATGCTATGACTTTGTATCAAAGTTGTAGCACAACTTTGTTGCTGAAACAGATATGGATAAAAGCTTTTGAACTATAACTTAAAGGTTTGTTTTATCTTTGTCGTTTTATATCTGTCTGCAGACTTTTAAGTTTTCTACCAGTCTAGCCATGTGGTATAGCTAACACTACCATTTAATACATAGACAAAATCAAGCCCTAAGATTGTGACTTGCCCAAAGTTGTGCAAGCACTTGGTTATCGAGTGAAATGTAAATGTGATGAAACCTAGCCAGGTTGGTTTATCTTTATTATTTTCTGTTACTAAATAGTGGATAATCACTTTTCATGACTTCTTGTCGATGAATCCAGCTTCTGATGAATAATGAGGTTTTTGAGTTACCATTATTTTGGTATTGTATTTCTCCTGAGTCAACCTCTTTTTGATGTTCTCTTGGTGTGTCTCTGAGCCAGATATAAAAATGTACTCAGGATATATACACAAAAATTACAATTGACTGTAAAAAGACAGTGATGTTTAACAGTTTAATTTTCAACATGATAGATGATAAGAATTCTTTTTTCTCACATACAAAGTTATATATTAATTGCAGGGTTTCTTTCTCTTTCTTTAGGACTGTTGTTTTTTTATTTCATGATTTTGTTTACTTTAGCTTCACTATTTTAGATTTTATTTGACAATAGCTGTTCGAGAGAGATGCTAAAATAATGCCATTGCAAGTTGGCTGAATTTATTTAACCACGTGCTGAAAGTAGAACCTTTTCTTGACTTTTCATTGGATCACGAAGTATTCAGAAAAAAGGGAGCACAAGAAGAGGCTCTTCACCTGTGTCTTTCCATCACAGGCCAAGTTTCAAGGTACTTTGGGTTTCCTGCTTTCTTAAGTGCAAATTCTGACTGCTGCAATAATATTATTTGTACAAATAAAGAAAGAAACACCATTAGGACATGGACTCTCAGTAGCTATGAGGAGAAATATGTGTTAGGGACAAAATGTCAGCTCGAGCCTTCATTTAGAATTTCCTGGCTTCGGTCAGTTGTTGTCTCTTGGGTGAGCTTGTATCTAAGAGAGTACATGTAGTATTTAAGATCAACTACAAGATTCAAGAAAAATTAGAGAATGACATTTAACAAATTATGAACTGTAATTTAATCATTATGTAATGTGTGCGGATTGAAAATGAAACTTGATGTCTATATTCATTTTAAAAAGGCAATGTAGCAAATAACTGGTAGTAACTGGCATAGGGCTTCAGTAGTGATGGACTCTATAACCTCAGATAAATAATGACTCATTGGAGCTCATTTGCTTTTATATATTTCTTTCCATTTTAATTTTAAGCCCATGGTCTTTGTGCATCATTTACAGCTGAAAGCTGTGGTGGGGGAATCAGTTTCAATGTAATTGAGGGCCCCTGGCTGTTAGTCAGGGCCCCCATATGGCATATTAGAGGTTATCACATTCCTCTGTAAAAACTGCAAATGTCTTAGCAGTTTCTCAGTCCTTTATTACCTCTGCTCAAGTCATGCATGCAGGACTATCACCTGAACAGTAGATTTGGTTGAGATCAATAAACAGAGAAGACCCCACAAAGCATGGTAAATGAAGAGTTTGTTAAATAATTGCTGTAGTAGGAAATAACCATAGTTTTGGTGGTTGGGGTTTTTTGGGGGTTTTTTTTTGGTTGGTTGGGGTTTTTTGGGGTTTTTTTTGTTTTGTTTGGTTTGGTTTGGGTGGGGTTTTTTCCTTGGTTTTTTTTTTTTTTTTTTCCCCCAAGCATTTTTCTTTAGGAAATTCCAAAATCCAAAGATTTAAAAAGAAAGGCCACTCAAGAAATTCATACTGGCCACCTTGTATGACAGGCCAAGTAAGCTTTGCGGGATCAGATTCAGGGCTGTAGTAAATGTCCTGTGATAGTTCTTTTTAAATATTATTTGTCCCTTGAATGCCTTCCACGACAACCTATTCCAACTCTTGTAACCCTCACTCCTTCGCTTAACAGGATGCAGAAAGCAAGAGCAAATATGTGGTTCTTCAAAGAAGAATTGAACAATATAGTTAAAATAAGTTATAAGAATGTGATTCAGGATATTAAATAGTTGTTAAAATGGTACTAGTTCTGTTCAGAGAATTAATTGACAGGAATAAAGTGTGTTGCCACATTCCTGTTCTTTCCATAAATGATTTTTTTTTATTCCTTTTTTGTAATTTGTGAACTAAAAGCTTTAGAAATCTTTGTATATTATGTTTATTAAGATTATATACTCAAACGCAAATATTTAGTTCTGTTGTCTAACAGAATAAGATTCCTAGCTCACAGATTGACATCTCTCAAGAAAAAAAAATTTGGACACAAGTACTTTTCTAATGTTTGGAGATTTTTTTTTTTGTCAAATTTTGAATATTTAGTAGCTGTTAAGAGAAATTTTGTAAAATGTTATTTACACTGGTGACCAAAAAATTCATGAGATTCACTTATCCTCTAAGTAAACATCACAATAATTGATTTACATAGGAACATTATTGTCTCATAACCACATAATATAATGAAATTTTTATTATAAAAGCATTCTCCAAAACAATATGAACCAATTAATGTGGCAGATATCTGTAGGAATAGTTTAGTATTTAGGGACAGATTCTCCTCCCTAGTGCCACCATGAACATATAGCCACTGTAGATGTGACTTATATATGCTCATGGACTTTAGGTTTTTAGAAATATGTCTATTCTGAATGCTTACCACATTATTTGCCAAGAAAGTCACATGCACAGCTGAGAAAATACTGAAATGGGCATTTGCCCAAATTAAAAATGTATCTTAAAAAGCGCTCATAGAAAAATTTTATGAAATCACCACAGAAATGCATTTAAGGGAGTAAAACCTACCAGGAGAGAAAAAGAAGCCCCAACATTTGGAATTACAGCACATTGTAAATAAATTTGTTTATATGTTTCTATAATGCTTACATAGATACCTACTCAATGGAACTGTGGAAATAAAAGACACAACTTTCTTTCATAAGGGATACTAGGTACAACATAGAGCTGTCACTTTTCTAGTTTTAGCATATTCGTGTAAGACATTTGATTCTGATGACAATATTATGATGAGATCTCAGGATTCTTTTACCTGGAATATTTATGCAAGAAGTAAAGGTTCTTATAAGGCAGCAAAGGACCACATCTGAAGCCTATAGATGGCAATGGAAAGATTACAATTGATTTCACAAGGATTTGGACTTAGCCCAAAGTACACACAAAAGTTCATACAAATCAGAGAACAGTCCAGGATTAAGACATTAGCCAATAATTTCCAAAGTGACTATTGACTTTGTGCCTCCATTATGACACACAGTATCCTGATTTCAACAAAGTTTTGAGTACACAGTGAAAATTAGGACCACTTCATTGAAATGTGAGTTGAGAACCCCATATTATGGGGTTATGAAAATTCTGTTCTTGGTTCTAACAGGAGCCATAATGCAGGATTTGCATAGCTGGCAAATCATCACATTATGTAATTGAATTTTAGGTTTCATAACCAATAAGAAAAAGTCGTGCTATGCTGCTTTCATTCTGCAATTTGTGGTATTAGTAGATATGAAAAATAAAGTGCATTATATAGAAAGGTAGGTTTGAACAGATGTTCCCAAATGGTGTGGGGGATAAGGGTGGGAGGAAGGTAAAACTTTCCTTCCATTCAGATGTCTGTCTTGAATTTCTCACAGTTTTTGCAGACAGTTTGGCTTACTTCCAACATACATCGTTGCCTGTCTGGTATGAAAAATGCCATCTGTGGTGTATGGAAGTTCTTTCTTTAAAAGTGGCCTGCTAATTATTCTTCAGGCAGGTGTTACTAAAATGAAGTCAGGTGTCAAGCATAGCATAAACTTTAAATTGACTAAAATTGCTCTGTTCTTCTATATTGTTCTTTCCCAAAAGAATAGAATGGAATATAAGAGAGAATTGAAAGGTTGGTTGATACAGCATTGAGATGACTCATGCAGCAGTATATATTGTGGTGACACTCAAAAAACTGAAAGTTAAAGCATGTGGGTTGAACGAAGTGTATAAATTTTCCAAAACAAATGTCCTTCTGATTTTTACAAACTGACTTGCTGGTCCTTTACACTTGCACTGATATGCTGCAAAATGTTAAAAATCCTGATGTTCTCAGAAATTTCAAGCAGGGTAAAAGGTGGTGGAAAGAATTTCCTTCTGTGCTCTGAAAGACTGGGAAAGCTGTTTGATGAAAAGAGTGTGGAAGATGGCTGTTTCGTGTGAATGACACCTGCAAATTCTCACCTACGTTCACTCTCCAAATCACTCATTCCTTAAAGCTTTTTGAAGATTAATAGGTTGGTTAATGGGCCAGAATCAACACGTGAGAGCTGCAGGCAGCCATTCAGCTGATCCATGAGCCCCAGGTCCCAGGATAAGCACTGCTGCTGCCTCTCATTTGCAGCAGTTAGTGTGCTGCTCTGTTCCTTACATGACATCAGCCCTTCCAACTGAAGATGAAAACTCACCACACTGAGCCAGATGTTACAGCACTTCTTTCTCGCCAACAGATGAGTGTTGTTAGGAGGTGGAGGATTACCAGAATAAATGCAAGACTTCCTATTTTCTATGCCATTTTCAGAAGACTTTTTGAATAAACAGTCTTTTTACTATTTGTAATCTTGGTGTTCAGAATGACTGACATTGTTAGTGGTTTAAAAAATGAGGACGAGGAAAGCACAGGCACAATTACTCCTTTTGACAGTAAGATTGCATTGTTTGCTTTATCAGTGATGAAAGTAATCCCACTTTCTCTCTCGCCTTAAGCAGACCCATGACAAAATATTTACAATAGATTGATGTGATGCTGAGATAAAGAGCAGTCCTGTAAGTAACTGAGAATGTAGTGCTGTTACAACTTCGATCAATCCTGAGACATCTGCAGGATTTTGAACTACTAGTCTTCTACTAGGAAGAACAGTTTTACTTCCATAAGGACTTCCTCTCATGTTTTCAATATCAGGCTTAACCTCTAATGGCCTTAGCATATTGCGATAATGAGATGTACACAAAGCACTGGCATGCAGCATTATTGAGATGATTTCCTTTTTGGCTCAGCCAGATTCCTGTTAAAAGTTATACGGACTCTTAAGAGACCAACAAAAGAAGAATTAAAGATCCAGCAATGGCACGAAGATAAGCCTGATGAAGCTGGAGTTAGGCTCTCATGAAATTAAAAGCAGACTTTGTATGAATACATTTATGAAATATACCATTGCAATTTCATTGCACAACAAAGCCACAAAACCCCAAATCCCTTTTTTGGCCCAGGTCGAATACCTATCAAAATCCCAGTATTACTTTGTAGAATGGGTTCTTCATTAGCATTCTGCATTGCAGAATAGAGGCTTGGCTAAACACATTCCAATTAGAAAAAAAGGTAAACAAAGCAGTAATTTGTGCTGAAATTGTTTCTGTGCTATATTGCATTAATGGCTAAATCCCATTCCATACCTGTTCACAGTATATATTAAAGGAGGATGAAGCCATAAAATTGTTATCAAACCATCCTATAACAGGATTTTAAATTATTTTGAGAATAGAGCATTTGGCAGTTCAATACAAAGATTTATTTTCATTCTAGAAGGAGACTATAGTCGCCTAACACATTTGCAAATACGTGCAAACACCTTCCATTGCCTCATAATAGCATGAAATCACAATGGTTTAAAAAAAGGCTTCTTCACTGAACACTCTTTGAGGAATCAACTTTGATGAGTCTGATTAAACTCTGAGGACAAAGGCAGATACAAATTTCTTAGAAATTTCTGCCAGCAAAAGATTGTATCACCATTGTGATATTTAAATTGGCATCTAAGGAATCCTCTTGGAAGGTATAAGCAGCTTTAAGCAAACCATAGGCACCTCTTATCTGTGCTTTTGCCCATCACTGCTGTGCAGTTCTTTCTGAGGAGAAACTTCACAGCTGTATAAAAATTCAGAGAATGGCAATTGAAGAAGTGAACATGAATGATGATTCATCTACCCACAACTGCACTTTGTTAGAATGCTATTAGCATATTTCATTTTTTTGTTCCAATAAGGAAATTGATAAAATTTTGTGATGTCTCCATACTATTTCAGTGTCTCAGGCGACCTGCATAGGTGTGATTCAGAAAAACAAAATCAGATTAAGTAAGTACTTACATGAGAAAGGGAGCAATTCAGAGAATTTCGGTTGCTCAAAATAACTGAGAAAAATATTATACAGATCATTGCGCTTATAATTTTAAAAAATAAAATGAAAACTCTCAGCTTCTGAAATGGCAGTTGGCATAAGGTCAAAGGCATTATTAATATGATTTTGTCAGTAAAACAAGATCCCTGTAAAAAAAATGCAGGAAAAAAGGGAAAGATTCCTTGAAGAAGCCTTTACATTGGGAGTTTTATTTACTCCTTACACTGGAGCAAAATTCAGGGTTTGTTCAGTTAAAAGAACTGAAAAATTATAAAACGCAAAAAAAGTGTTGTGAACTGAATTGGAGATGTAGATTTACATGTTTCAAATTCCTTGAGCTTTGTGACAACACCTGGACTCAGATGGCACACCCATGTTCAGTGGAACTTTCAAAATGCACCTGACGTTAATATTAACTTTCCTCTCTGAATTCTGAAGAGTTGATAGAGGTAAGCCTGTGTTTATCCTCAGTTTCCTGCTTCCCATTTCTTCCACTCACTGCATTCAAAGACATACCTATCCATGACCAAAGGAAAGGAATAAGGAGGTTACAAAAGTGGCTGAAATATGTCAACAGCAGTTTAACTGACTGAAAACCACGGTCAAAAATCTTCACACATTTAGAGGTAACCATAGCAAGTTGAGAGGTCAATGTACATTTTTTTAAATTGAAAAATGTATTTTAAATGTACTGTACTTAAAATATTTTTATTGATTGATTCAGTTCAACTATTCAGATAATGGTAGATTTTGTAGTCTTTTAACTATGAACCCATTCCCTAGGTACCTCATGAGTCCCTTAAAAGCTAAAGAGATGATTCATGTCAAAATTCTGGAGTTGACTCATTTCAAACCTACTCTAAGTAGACAGAGCTGACCTTAATAGTTGCATCTGGTCTCTTGAAGATCTTTTTCTAATTTTCCACTATTTTGTCTTCCAGTATCTTGAAAAACTGCCACAAAAACCCCACAAACCCCTAAGCATTCCCCAAAACACTATGCATAACAAATCTTACCATTCTGATTGGGCTTTGGCTCAGATGTTAAAACAGTAAGTGTGTCAGAGCAGGTAAACAACACACTAAGGAAAACTGTACAAACATCTTGATCACAGCTGCTGTATAAGTTACTCTGCAATACAGGAAGGATTCCCCACAACTGAATATAAGGGAATACATTCCATACTTATGACATATGAATTTGAAGCCTATTTCATTCCCCGAACATAAAAAGAGATTAGAAACATTCTTGAATATCCATATATTCTAGAATGAAGGAGGAAAATGTAGGCATTCCTAAGGTGAATTTTGAAGAGGATAGTCTTTTTTTCCCTCAAAACATTTTCTTGTGTAAATGAAATTTCATATTGCTTTTCACTTACAGTCATTATATAAAAAAGAAGACAAAGAAGGCAAGAAAAAAGGCTTTTGCTATGGTAAAATGTGACATATATATTACCTGTAATTTAAATGATCACACTAATTTCAATCATTTGCTTTTATAAATAATTTCTATGGTTATTCTTGCTTTTCATATATTAAAGTGTGCATCATGAAATGAACTTCAGGCTTGCAAAATGAAATTCACTCAAAGATTGAATACATTTATCTTTAACAGCCATTCCCAGCACTTATATATTACAGTAGTCTTTAATTAATTCATCATATGTTACATTGTACTGGGACCTCTAACTAGATCACTGGTCTAAATTTCAAATAGCTAAAAAGCTTTGGGGTATTAATGAGTTTTCACTTGCTTACTTTCCTTGAAGTTTTTTTTCCCTTCTTTCTTTTTCTGCTAACAGTTATTTGCTGATTTTGGTGTATTTAATTATTAGTTTTTGCTCTTAATTCTTTTTCAGTCAACATTTCAGTATTTAGCATTTCTGTAAGCCTCCAGGACCTTCTGGAGCTACAGCGTCAGCCAGTTACTTTCTGAAAGGAATCCTGTTTATTAAAAAAATGCCTCCAGCTTCTGTCTTTATCTAATGGCTGATTAAGAAACACTGTATTTAGGACAGCAGAACTTAGCTATCAGAGAGCAGATAGTTAGCAGACAATTGGACTGTTAAAAAGCCAGCTAAGCTGTGGAGAACGTGCTGGGAATGTCTCCAGATAGGATGCAATTGTACAATATTGCAAGGTTTAGTTCTCAACACTGTGACATATAAATTACCTGGAGTATCAAAAGAACTGGAGCAGTGAAGCATGCCCTTATTCAGGTTTAGGCTGCAGGGAGCACCTGGTACTCCTTCCTGGGGTGGTCTCACAGTGGGAGGTGGGCTTTGGCACTGGGTCAAAGGAGTTGTAGGAGGACGTGTGTGACTGTGCGGCTTCAAGGATGGCAGGCAGGTAATGGGGCAATGTTTTCACAGTGCCCCTGGAGCAGCATCAGACAAATAAAGGGGGGCAAGAGGCTACTTTTGGATGAGTGGTGGATGGAGACCTTCTGGGTGGAGAAGGCTGTCAGCTTATGTCTCTGGGCAGCAGGAGAAAGGCACTTTCTTTGCCCTCAGACCTGAATTTGTGGTATTGATGCACTGACTTAAAAGTGAGGAAGGAGAACAGACTCTGCTAAACAGGAGCACAGAGGCAGCTGGGCCAGCAGTGAGCATTCACTCTGGAGTGGTAGGGGACCATGGCTGTAGACTTGCTGAGGGCGTGGGGAGCTGGCAGTGTCCATCTCTGTATAGGCCTACTGGCACGGGAGGATTGTTGCCTGCCAGAGGGCCTGGTAAATTATTCCTTGGAAGTAAAGGGGATTTCCACCTTTCCAAATGTGTTCTACTGCCTTTGGTAGCTAAACTTTGTAGTCTTTTTATTTTATTCAAACACATTAGTTGCATCCAGCATTTATAAATCATTGTAATTTATTTAAATAAGTCATCCACAGAAAACAATCTCTTTCTCAAAGACTAGGGATTTGCAGGCTAGAAAGAAGTAGCAGCTATGTGGTTTTCCTAGGAAATAAAAATTATTCTCTGTTCCTTATAATAAAGAAAAACAGCTGATTTAAGGTCAAATGATTCTTGAAGATCTCAAGCTTTAAAACATTACCCAATGACTTATAACATACATCTGCTGCTGATACTAGAGTAGATCTTTAAAAAATATTCAGTGTTAACAGACAACAGTCCTTCTGTTGAAGTTCATGTATAAGTGCATATTCTTTATAATTCTCTATGACTGCTCTTTACAAAAACAAACAAACAAAAAATGAGCATCTTTTTAGCCTTGCTTGAAGAGCTGTATTTTCTATGCTTCCTCTCAGAAATTATTCAAATGATTCCTACTTGTGCACATGGAGTAAAGTGGTAGCACGCACTTTACTTCATGTATTATCTCATGTGTGCCTCTCACGTCATGAGTTTTTTTATAAATTTGGATGTACCTAGTCTTGATATACATCTGTTCCTAATTCAAAACCACAAGACTGTTCTGTTGATAACAAATAGTAACAACCACTGGCCTCATGACACAAAGACCTATTAAATAGGTTATAACACATCTAATAAAATTATCTCGATGTATATCTGTCCTGAAGCTGAAGTTGTAAGCTATATAATTAACATGTAGTTTGCAGCACATAGCAGCCTGAACCCGGGTGTTCCTAAAAAATTAAACTAAAATAAGATTTTCAGAAATAAAAGTGCAAGAAATTGCACAGGAGAGCATGCCAGATAAAATTTGGAAACATCCACAACAGGTGGGTAGACTTTTCTTCTAAAGTTACTTACTTGATAAGTCTGCCATGAAGATGGAATTTATTTTTCCAGTAACTCCCATCCCATCCCATCCCCTCTCACACAAAAAAAACAAAACACATTTTTCCTCAGTTAGAACAAAAGGTTAAATTATTTCAAGAGCATACAATGATGGAAAATATTACAAAAATACCCCCAAATAGTGTCTGCCTCATTCTTCAGCCTGCTTGAATATTCTGATGACTGCTCCCTGCTTTATATCTACCAGTTCCATGTAGAAGAAATGGAAAGTTAGCAATAAGTTGCCAAGTCCATGGCATGACTGATTAATGCAAGAACATCCCTGTCTTCAGGTCTCTGGAGTAATTAGCTCTTATTAAGACTTGTGTATTGATATATATATATATATATCTTATAATAAAAGAAAATAAGTGCTTGACTTATTTTTTTAATGGTAGAGTTTCTTTAATATGATGAAGGGTTTATCAATGGCAAAGACAACACTAAAAATATTTTATAATATCAGTTTTATAATACATGGATACCTTTAGCGCTCCTATGATGACATCCACTGCCAAGCATGAATGTAGATGCTGTACACTTAGAGTGGTGATACAAAAAATTCTTACATCTACTTGTGTACTCATTTAAAGTTTACTCCTTTAAAGTTCTTCCATTCAAAGAGACTACTACATAAACAGAGCATACTAAACCCAGCTAGGTTCTGGATATGATTTAGTTTACTGTGAATGACTGCCAAGGCAGACTATATGGCCCATCCCAATTTCAACCTGCCCTAATTCCCTTTATGACTTTATTATTTAGTGCTGTTTTACTGCTTAGAGAGACCTAAACAGGAAAACCCTGGGCGTTCTCTGTTCAAGAAGTGGGTGGGATGAAGTTCTTTAGTGAAAACAAAATATGATCCACCTACACATCATGTTAAGCCAGCTCCCCAATTTCCTCTAAGTAAAACAGAGGCCTTTGTTGACTTAGTTACTGGAACTATCTGTAATCAACAGCGGGATCCCAGTCTCCATACAGAACATCCTCCTGCATTTTTGATGGCATTGTAGGATGGGAAATATTAACTTTTCTGTTTGTTGATTTTATTGTAAAGAGTAGAAAGAAGGACAGATTATTTAAGTCTTTGCAGAAAATAAAGTAATAAAAGATCAACTCTCACAAAACAATTCTGCAAGGTGACTGAACGGAGGGAACATTTTGTGGGAAAGGGTTAGTGAAGCACCATTCCTTTATTTTCCATTACTTTCTTAACAATAGAAAGAAGGAGCACTGAAAATTGCATGCTAGGTTGCAAGGCTCAAGTAGACAATAGCAGCTACATTGGCAGAGCCAAACCACTGATGTTTGGTCTCATAAATGCTCCAGATAAGATTTCAAACTGTTCCCCTTACCAGAAATGCAGGTATTGTAGTGCTATCTCCTATTTCTTCTTGGACACAGAAGCTGGAAAACACAACCCAATATTTTCCCCTGTGAAGCATGATCAAGTCCAATTTCCATCCTTCCTGTTTGAAAGCAAGAGCTTCAGTACAGTCATGTTGGGGTGACAATTTACAATGACATGGAGGTCCAAAATTATCTTTTAAAAAGTAGAAAGTCCTAGAAACTTGATGGATTCTCTTTTTTTCCAGAATGGTGTGATATGATGTAGTGGTTCCAAGGTACTTAAAATGTATCTCACCTTGTGTGGCCATGGGCTCCCTTGCCCTGCTAATCATTCTTACCCCAGAATGGTCCCTAGTTCACTGATAACAATTTTTGTAGGATTAAGTGTAAGCCATTTTAACTCTGAAAGTTGATGATGGAGCAAGACCAACACCAGCACAAGACTAAGGGCGGGCTCCAGGTGAGATGATATGGCTGAGCTGAGGGTGAGTTAAAGGAGAGTGAACAGGAGCGTAATGTCATAGAAATACTGATGCTAATCTAAATGAACAAGCAAATGTTTTCTGTCATTGTCTACCATGAAGATCAAGTCAGATTGCTGTTGATTTGTGTGATTTTGAGTAAATTCAGAATTTTCATTTAGATTAACTCAGATTTCAGAAGTTAACAACTAGAGTTTGAAGAATTTCAGATTATCATAAATCACCAATGAAGTTGAGAACACTAGGATGCAATTTTAAAGCATTTAAATAAATTTAATAGTTTTCTTACTTATACATTAAGTAGAAACTATACATATAAGGAGTCTCAAACTTTATTCCATCATCAATGCCCTTTTACAGTATTTCTGCTTTGCTCAGCTAGAAGCAGAATATTTTATTGGTATTTCCAGTAATTGCCTGACAGCCATTCTCTGCAGGATTGTAACACTATTCAAACTGCAAAATAGTAAGTCGACCTTCCATGCTGTTGCTTAAATGGCAGCTTATTTAATACAAACATCACAAATGTGTAATATTTCATCTTTTTTAATGTCAAATTCTGTGCATGGCACTTTTCCTAAACAGAAACTTCAGCTGAAATTACCCGGCATAGTTCCTTTCCAAAACTAAAGGCTGATACAAAGTAATTTTTTTTTTTAAAATGATCGTCACAATTTAAATTGTCATAAAACCTTTTACGGCTGGATTTGCAGTCCATTTCTTCTGCAAAGACTGTTAGTGGAACTGCACATTTGAGGTGAAGGGGTTGTTGAGACTTGTTATTTTATTTTTGGCTCCTTTATTTCATCAAAAAGAATACTATTTCTACTAACACCAAATATCAAGTCTGATTGACAAACATTTGACATGCTCCTGATCTTCAAGGTCTTGAACGCACAAAGCCTGTCCTTACTTGTGTTTCTAAAAGTAGTCTTACACAAGGATGTAGCATGTATCTCTTTTCACCATTTCTGTTTCCTTAGTTTTCAGTCCTTCATAATACAAAGCATAATAGATGGCTTCCAGAGGCTACCTTCAATGCAGTGATGTTAACTGAAGCTATATAAAATGGAGCCATGATAAGCCCTATTAAAAAATAAACACTTTTAATGGAAGAATGCTGGAGTAAGCCATACAGCTGAACAGGAGTCAACAAGCACACCTTGGTTTGTTTCTGGAAACCCTTAACAATTTTTTTTTTTTTTATGTTAGTCCAAACCTAAGTAATAATTTCTATTTTTGTGTGGAAATCTGTCTAAAATTGAGAAAGGGCGACTTGAGCTCTGCGGATTTTTGAGGTTCTGAGATTTTTGAGGGTGAGAAGGGAGCTGGGGTGCGCGAGAGCTCTCCCAGCTTCCAGAAGTGGGCCAGGCACTGATGACACATACAAGAGAAGTGAGCCCAAACCCAAGCAAACCTCCAAAACAGCACGGTGCAGGGGAAGCAGAATCCGGGAGCCTTCTCCAAGGAAGCCCTTAAGCCCTGGGGCGCACGGGGCCCCGAGGCGAGGCGAGGCGAGGCGAG
>WBMY01003814.1:444834-466582 GCA_013397315.1 Donacobius atricapilla | reverse complement strand
GCCGCGCCCGGCGCTGCTCCTGCTCCTCGCTGATGGACGAGGAGTGCGTCTACTTCTGCCACCTCGACATCATCTGGATCAACACCCCCGAGTGAGTGGAGCACAGTGGAGGGGTTTCGGCAGTTCCCCAGTGCCGGGTTCCCCTTTGGTTAGGAAGAAAGGGAGGGAGGTGTGAAGGCGAAAACTAAGAACCACAACCCCCCTGCAGAGATGGGAAGGGGAGGAAGGAATAGTTGTTTGCACAGTTTCTCCTACTGCTTTACCTTCCTGCTCCTACTTTTCTGACACACTGAGCAACGAGACTGTTCACCAGAAGAAAGCAAGCAGGATTTGGCCACCTAGATTGGGCAGATAGCATTTAATAGCCCTAACACACCTGCCTTCCTAAAATCTGGGCAGCAGTATTTCCTTTGGGTGCTGCTCAGCAAAGGCTTCAGGATAATTTTCACTATGAATCAGAAGCAGACAAAGCGCCAAAGGCATGATTTTGCCAGCCTGAATTTGAGCGGTTTTCTTTCTGACAAGTTAGGAGGTTGGAAGGAATACTTTGGCGCCGGGTAGCTCTAGATGCCTTTTACTGCTCTCTGCTCCAAATTAATGCATCCTACATGTTAATAAGATTATGCACAGTATCCATTTCCACACTCTACTCACCAAAAAGTAGTGAGCTGGAGGCTCACCTAAGGCTGCAAACACTAACTCTGGTTATTTCTTCTGCTGTTGTGTTTCCTCTGAGAGAGGATCTGTTCTTCACTTTTACTGCTTCTTTCGATGTTGGCAGTAGCCAAAGTTCAAAGAGATGAGGTTTTATTGCTTTCTATTGCACAGGGAGACACAACAGCCTTGTGAAATCACAATTAAAAGGTCATTATCCTTGTCAGTAGCCATGCTAATGAATATGTTGCCGGATCATCAGAAGCATTTGCATGGAAGCTGTGACTAAGGAGGCATTCCCAATCCCACAACCTTTACTCCTGAAATCAATGCCATTGATAGGACTGTGCCAAAAATATTCCTCAGTGTTTTGAAGCCACAGAATTATTTGAATGACTTTCATGTTGTCTCTTTGATCATAGGAAGACTGTTCCATATGGTCTCGGAGGCCCTTCTCGACCCAGAAGATCACTGAAGGACATGGTGCCGGAGATACTTGCTGAACCAAGCAGCAGATGCCAATGTGCCAACCAGAAGGACAAGAAATGTCTGAACTTCTGCCAGGCAGGCAAAGACCTCTGGTGCGTCTCTCGTTGCTACTCTTTAAAAGGCAACGCATGTGAAAGGGATGGATTGTGGTGCACTTACTCATTTTGGCACTTGCTGAGTGAGTACTCTCCCCAAAGCGGTGCCTCCTACCTGAGCGCTCACACTGCTATGATGCATACTATGGCTTGGCCCAGAAAAATGGCTTATTACATGCCTTGAGAAGTGGTTGATGAGGTGCCTCACCTTGTGGACTGCAGTACTTGGCTTTTTTTTTTTTTTAACAGCAGCACCTTTTCCCTTTTAACAGGGCCCAGTCCACAGTGGAGAAAACCTCACGGCACCGCATCAAAGCTGGCAATTGCGTTGGACCCAAATGCGTGAACCGACAGCTTGTTGACAGCAAGAAAATGAAGCGGTGAGTTTCTTCTCATCCTGTTGTAGTTCCCCCGAGCAGCAATAGAGAGCACAGTTCACCTGCCTTCGGGTCATCCTGAGCTTAGCTGGTGGTTTCAGCTCGAGAGTTGTGGAGGAATCAGTGAGGATATTTTGAGGGCTTTTCTTCATGCCCTGGGTTTTTAGCTTGTTAGGACACGGGTGCTGAGCTCAGCCTACTGTCTTGTCCTCCGCTTGCATTCAGCGCTCAGCCATATTCCCATGAAAAAGTACAGAATACAGAAGTTTGCTTGTACTAAAGAAGACTCTTTAGTGCTACTTTTCCAAGCAGAACAGGACTTACAGGAGCAGGCAACCTGATGATATTGAATGAGACCTAGGCCCTGGAAGTCTTAAATCAGTTTTTGAAAGTGGGGCTGGCTTACTTACTTGAAAAATGCACCCGTTCGCTGGAAATAGGATCAGGTTTACCTAAAAGAAACAACACAGATGAAACAAACAAACAAACAAAAAAACCACTGGAGACCTCCTGACTGGCTACCTAAGGAAGTCGAGAGCATCTATATTTGAGTGAATATTTTAATGTTTGCATTGAAATTATGAATACATTTCAAGTATCTTAAGTCATCCTAATTCTGAGAGAGGTATAGCAAACAGCAATTTATTAGGAACCCATGGTAGAAATCTAGACGGAGCTTTATTTAAGCAAAAACTAAGTTTTTTCACACTGGAGATGCATCCTCATTATCACAGCGCTAAATGTATGTTTCTTGTTTTTGCAGGCTGGAAGCCATTGGTAACAGTATCAAAGCTTCCTTCAGCATCGCAAAGCTGAAGGCTGAGCTCCAGAAAGGGCGGAAGCTCAAACATAACAGGGCGAATAAAAGGCAAAGTATCCAGGAAAGCCTGAAAGCATCCTAGTGGGAAGATCACCTGAATCTTTCTCCACAATGCTTGCTGACAAAGCATCACGAAAACTCTGTCTTGACTCCAACATTCCATGAAGGGGAAGGGCCCCTCTGTCCAAGTGTTTGCACAGCAGAGCAAAATGCTGAGGAAATCCTGTATTTGGAGATATAAAGACAAAGGATTTTATCATTTTGGAATTCAGGTGGATGGGCAGAAGGGCTGAAGGGAAATCTGCAGTAACATACATGAAAAGCCATCTGTCTGAAGAAACATTTGAATATTGCTTCTGGAATGTTACCTGTTGATTGAGCAGCTTTTGGGGTCTACATCAAAAGCATCTTGCAAGGAAGACCTCACAGATGTGCTTAGCAAGGGCAGAAAGCAAGATCTGAGTGTACAAACTTCAGAGAACTCTACCTTTTGATTAAAATGCAAAAATGAAAGCCACAGTGCTACTTTAATCAGGACTTACTGCATATATACATGTCTACCTCGCATACTGTTCATTGCACTCCTGCTAGAGTATTTTTACACCTTGTTATTGCCTTTACTAATCAGCTGCAACCCTTTGCCTTTTTTCAGAAGTCTAGTTTACTTGTACAACCAGAGTTATCTGAATGTGGGTTAGGCACTCTGATTGTTTGCATAGTGGCTTTGGATACCAAAGGACCCCTCAACATAAAATAAAAGTTAGAGGACACTACTGTAAAGTTTCCCATAGCAAGGATATTTGGCCAACTGAAGTTCTAATAATAGAGGTTGTTGTGTCTTATATGCTACCAAAATTGCACTGAAGTGGGGATGTACCAGAGGCTGTTGCAAGATTTATTCAGGGCCTTGTTTGGTGGAAATGCATTGAGACAAAGGGTTGTTTTGAATTAAGTCAAAAGGCTAATATTAGGTGAATGTTTATAGCAGTGAATTTGTTCACATTGTTGAATTTGCAGAAAAGTTGAATCTTATGTGCTTATTTTTGTGTCTTGTATTTATATTCACACAAGTTCTTCATTATATTTACCATGTTGAATACACATTGAAGTAGGCCATATTGGTCTATGCATGTTTTATGTATTTCTGTATGAAATTGGGAAATGCTTTATGCCTATCAAGGTAAATATCTTCAGAAATAAATATTTTTAATTACTGTATTGGCCTGTTCTTCCTTAGTCTGTGGCTCCATGATCATGGAGGTAGATTGCCGCATGTACAAAGCTGACCCAGGTGAAGTGTGTGCACATGATTGCCTTTCTGTCAAATAAGCCAGATCACAGCAATCAAAGTTTGTGCCAGATGTGAGACAGCAGATGACACTTGTTCTAGGTGCAAGGTTGCTCATCAAATCTTCTTGGCAAACTCTAAACTGGACAAATGAATTTATCCATTTATCCATGAGCAGTCTTCTCATGTGTCTGATGTAGATATACTATATAGCATTAAAATATGGGCATCAAGGATTTGGGTATAGATGAACTAGAGGGGAAAATGCACACACTGGAAAACTTGTGGGCTGTATTAAACAAGTCAATGTTATTTATTACCACACTATACTAAAAATTTCAACCCATTCCATGCAAGGTAAAGATGGAGATCTCAATGGAACCTCAGTGGGGCCAAGCTCAGGAAAGATCTAGATCAATTGTTAATTTTTTTACTTGTTCCCAAAATACTGGCTTTAAATGGTTATACCCAGATGCTTAAAGCAAATAGATGGGTTTAATCATCTCTGATCCTATGGGGGGAAAAAAAAAAGGCTCCAGATTTAATCCGAGAATAAAACTGAGTGGTTTGGGTCTTTTTAAAAACAGAACTTAACAAATACAATGCAAGGAGTGTGACCCAAGCCCTGAAGTAGTCAACGTTGAAAATTTCTGAAATAGTTCTGGATTTCTTGTCAATATTCATAATATTGACAGTCAGGCCCATATCATATTTCTTTCACACTGCTCCGCTATGTTTTGGAGCAGTCATTCAGTGGCGAAATGACACTGCTGGCAATCCTAGTCTGACAGAAGTGCCTGGTCCAGGCAGTGGGAAGGACCTGGGAGCCCCTGTGCTTCTGCGGGGCAGGATGCAACCCCTGGAGCCATCCTTTGATCTCTGCATCACCAACACTGACTGCTCAGGATGCGCCTGGATCAGTGACCTCTGTCAGGCATGAAGAGACCTCACTAATGCTCCCTGGTTTTCCATTTCTTGCCCTACCAGTTGTTGCCTTTGGCAGGGAAAATAAACAAGCAAGTAGTTGAGATGCTGCCTCTCACTCAGCCAAAGTGGCAGGCAAGCAGCTGGTGTGGGATGTCTCTGATAGTGAAGGGGCTCCGCATCAGCATCCCCACCCATGTTGCTCCTGTTTTCTCTCCCAGGAAAGAGTGTGAGGAGAGGACCAGTTCTGGGCTTGGGGGAGCATTGCAGCAGTGTCTGTGCTGTTATTAAGGCTGGTTATTTGGATTTTGTAGCTGGCTGGCCTAAATGGTGCTGTGGGTGGGCGTTAGTAGCCCAAATTCCTGACTATCTGCTCAAGAGATTCTTGAGAGACCATCCTAAAAATAAACCTGTTCCTTCTAAGGTTTACTCTGTTCATGCCTGGCATCAAAAGCTGGTTTCTATTCTCCTTTCCTTCCCAGCGAACTGTATCTGCTACTTGCTCATGCTGCAGCTTTGTGTGGTGATGGGCACTCACTGGCCTTTTGGCATGCCATGGGTTCAGCGTGGTCCCCAGGGTCATGCAAAGTAAGTGCCTGAGCCACAATGCAAAATGTACAAGGGGGCTAAGATGTCCCTCGTGGCAGGGGCTTGCAGGCTTTGGGAAGAGTGCCAGGAGCTGTTTCATGCCACCCAGCTGGCTTCAGGGACCCACTGCTGTGCAGCAAGGATGGAAGGGGATGCATTGCTGCTTCTGCATGCCACCCCCCCGCCCCACCATTTGCCTTGTGGCATTGGAGTATAAACTGCAGCTTACCCTGGTTTGCATTAATGAGCTAGACTGAAAAAGCAGAGTTCAGCAGTCTGTTTGTCTCATTGAATAAGCAAAAGGGAACATGAAGCATTTTATCTTAACTCTGGCTCACATACAAGTACCAGGGTCTGTCCCAGAGGTTTGCTCCTTCTCAAAGCTCTGTGGGAGAGAGAGATTCAGTAACTTAGGCTAGAGCCCCTAGTGAGAAGAGGCACAATATGTGCTGGGATTTATGGCACCGAACACAGAGCAGTGTAAAAGTACATTCTTACTTATAATGAACGACCTGAGTGAAAAAATATTCTACCTGAAGCCAAAGGCAACATTGTGCTGACTGCAGAGGCAAGGCTGCAGAGTCAAAGCTCTTGGTCTTCTAACTAGAGCTAATCTCACTGCTCTGAAAAAGGGAACCTTTCATGACCATGATCTATGTTGGTTTTAAGTGAGAGGTTCTTCTAATCCAGGATGAAATTTGAGAAGCATAGAGGGAAGTGTATAGGGAAGGGGACATCACTTTCCAGTGTGGCCCAAAATACACCTGATATATGACTGAAATTCCATCTCACATCAAAAGCAAGGAAAAGCTCAACTCCTGAGCTGTTATCAAACTGTATCTCCCTCCTCTGATTTTTCTTGGGTTCAGTATGGCCATCTCTGGAATTGGAAAAAGTTTCACAGGAAAAGACAAATATTCTCCAAAATTAGGCTTGCTGTACTTATTTTTACTCAATACTGACTGTAATTCTTTCTTTCTCAGCTGGTTTATTTTCATTTTCTCTGGATAAAGAGCTGTTTTGACTGTAGATCAAAACAAGGTATACAATAAAACAAAGCTTTGACGTGTGAGTCAGGCTTCAAGTCAGGAAAATACTACAATGCTACTGAAATTCTTTCCATCTTATCTACATAATTCTGACCTATTTTTTCCAGAAATGGCAATTCTAATCTGTACCACATTATCATGAACTGCCCCCAAATAATTCCTGCAGGATGTCCTAATGTTGCCTATAGAAGTTACTAAATACCAGACTCCTTGTTCATGTTTCCTTACATTAGGATAAATTTAGCCACCACAACACATTTCTATATTTACAAACACAGAATGAGCTGGATAAACCACTGTTTGAATGCTGTCAGGTGTTTACTCTTTTCACACTCAACTGTTTGCCTCTGTGTATATATATAAACCATATCAATTTTTACTTGGCGTCTATCAAAGCACTATTATTAGGCTCCTCGGGTAGAAATCCAGCTTCCATCCTCAGCCAGTATCTTTATTTAATGTACTGTTCTTCCTTCGTGACCTAGGAAACAAAAGGACCGACTTTTTGATTAATTAGAGGAGAATGCTTGGAAGCTGTGGTGCTAAGTGTAAGTATGCAGAGAGACAGAAAGCTGCAGATAAAGTACAAAGATAGTGCCAGGATCGTTTTTCCTAAGGTAAACATCGTGCGAACGACATTTCAGAACCGTAGCCAGAATGAGTCCTCATGTCTTTCTTTATTTTATATCTCTCATCAAATCTGAGCTAGGTGAAAAATGGTGGGGAAGCCTATTTTGCTCAATATGGTTAAACAATCAGTTGGTATGTCTTAGTGCCTGGGACAAGCTCCTCTGCTCTGATCAGGTCAGGGAGACCTGAATTCTGCCTGAAGTCCACTGGGCCCGCCAGTCAGCCAACAATTCCCTCAGCTTTGGAGGCATCATTTCTGCCAGTGCAAATGAGAGCAGAATTTGATCCAGAAGGGCTTCCTTCTTTCTGTTATCACCACACTGGGGACAAATAGACACTGGTTTGCTGATGCTAGCACAGGCCTTTAGTGGTGCTTGGTTTTCTTGGTCTGGGTTTGGAGGAGTTTTGTTATTGTTTGGTTGGGGTTTTTTTCCTCCCTGCAAGCATTTGATAGTAATAAATTAGATAAATATCATTTTGGTAAGCAATAGGGCAGTTTGCCTCTGGCTCAAAAAAGCTGCATTCAGAAAGGGCTGAGCCCCACGGAGTTTGTGGTTTCATTGACCTCTCCAGCTATTTTGGGGGCCACAGAAATTATTTGAGTTCATCAACTGTAATTCAAGCCCACGCTGTTGTTGTTGTGTTTTTCCCTCCAAGGAAATAAAGTAAAAAAAAAACAACCCTAAAATTAACTTTTATCCTAGCTAAAGAAAAAATGTACATTTGTGCCAGTCACCAGAAACAAATCCAGCTTCTAATGTGGCAAGAAGAAAGCAGCACTGTATTTTGGTCATATAGGTTTAATTTGCATTTTTTCTCTGCTTTCTCCATCTCTTTTCACAAACATAAATCAACCCAGGACTTGATGAAATGTCCATCATGAAAAAAAAGAATAAAGAAGGAGTGCTCTAAGAACTTCTTGTTTAAAGGTAGCCACGTATATTGAATATTTTGATGGGAAAGAGCATCTCCTCTTGTCGTCTTATCTTCCTTTCAATCCTATTGTTGCAAGAGATTGTTTTTATTTTGTTTCTTATTTTAATCTTCTTTTATTTCTAACAGGACTATAAAGCAGTGATATTCATAAACTAGACAGAAAACCAAAATGGACAGAAAAGTTGAACAAATGGTGCATGTCTTATTGTCATCACAAATGTGCAGGCCTTTAAGGTGTGTGGGGCCTGTGGGAGGGTTTCCCTCAAGTAGCATAAACAAGCTCACAATGAGAACCATGAAATTATCTGCTGGATTGGTGTCGGGAGAGTGCCCTGTGGGTTTTTCCCTTATGATTGTACCTCTCATGGCACCTCAAAGGAGACTCCCTTTCCTGGCACATGGGCTGCCCAGCACAACCATCAGGCAGTTGGCTTCATTATGCAGCAAGGCAAGCAGGAATGAAAGAACCCATGCTGCTGAAAAGAGGGGTCATTGCTGGGCTGACCAGAGCCTGCCATGCTCGATGCTGCTGCCAGTGTACCTTCTGGGGACAGGAGACAGGGTGGCTGCAAATCACAAGCCACATCAGCAGCCCTGATCAGTCCTCTGGAAATGTAAACCTCCCATCCCACCTGGCTGCAGGCTCACCATGGAGGCTGCTTTGCTGTGCCAGCTGCTCTTTCCATAGGTTCTATCTCAAAATGACACCACAGGTCTTACCAGTACCTTACAGCAGATTTTTCTGAGAAAGCATCTCAGCTGGGAGTCCTGTCCAGTCCTGCTGGGTATCCTGTGGATGAACTAAACTGGCATTATTCAGGAGAGTTTAGAGAAACACCACTGATTTCACCTGCTGAAAGGTTTTATTGTATCAGTCATATAGCAATAGCCTACAGCTATGAAATCCACAGACACCTTAGCAGACATCCATATTTCTTTCATGTTTTCATAAGAACATTTTCTTAGTTTTCCCAGAAATTTTAATCCACTATCTTTCTAAAATCTTATGGCTTTTCCTGAGGACTTGGCCTGCTGTTTTTCCTTCTGGGTCTCTGCTAACCATTATGTCATTCTCGGTACACATCCAGCTGGACGCTTCGCAGCTATGTGCTTTCCAGTGGCTTCCAAATGTGCATTAAAGCTGTTAATTTAATTTTACTTCACCCTTATTTTGCTTCATCATGAGCACAAGGACGTCTTTCACCTGGCTGAAAGCAAATTGTTCCCGAGTGCCGTCCTTTGCCCTGAATTGTCAATAGGTTATAGATTGCTGGTTCTGGTGTTGACCCTTTAGGCAAGTCAGAAAGTTGGCTAGATATTACTATACAGTAAAAATTTATTCTTTGAACTAACCACTTTCTGCTGAGTAATTATTTTTCTCTAAAGATGTTTCTATAAATGTCTATACATGCACAGGGTTCAACTTTCCAAGCAAACTACAGACTTCCCTTAATTTTTGTTTACACGCAAGCATTTCTGTACTGTCCCTGTGACCAAATGCAACTTTTGTGAGCTGCTTCTGCATGAAGCTCTGATAGTAGCTGTTTTTTCAGCCTGTGTTCCATGAACATCTGAAGAACCATGAAATGTGATTAAGGGACGCAAGTTCATATGTGCTTTAAAACAACCTGCATGTGTGAAATTCCTGGAACAGTTTGCACTTCCACTGGAAATTCTTTGGTGGCCCACATTATAAATTAACTAAACTGGTGATTATTCATGGAAAGTAGATTGGAAAACAAAGTTGCAAAATGAAGCTGTCAGCATAGGAAAGTGCAGGATTGAATCCCGCCACTTAGCAAATAAGAAAGGTACTGTTGTTAAAAAGATGTGATGGTATAAATATGTTATTAGGTGTACACCATCAGATACATCAGGGGAAATTCAAGGCATTTTACCAACCTGGCACATGTACTTGTAGGCATGGAAATGTGAGCACATGCAATGTAGTGTGTTCCAATTAAGGTCTTCTCAATGTTGTACAACAAGTTTTGGATCTACTTCCCATTGTCAGAAAAGTCCAGAATCAAGGGGTTTTTGCCTTGATATGTGTCTTTCTTATTTCCCACTTAAACTAGCAGAATTCTGGTCAGTATAGCCAAATTCTGTAGGTGCGCTTGCAAAGGATGCTTTGCAAAATGTGCAGCTGCTCTTAGCATCCTAACCAGGCAGTGGTACATACAGACAGAATGATTGCCTTTGCTCAGGCTTCTCATCTGTTCAAATGAGCTCTTGCTCTTAACATGGATTTTTTTTTTTTTTTCCCCATGAGGTCTACAAGGAGAGAGTATATTTACCCTCCATTTTCCCTCTCTGGATGGACAGCACAACAGGAAGCTCTGAATGGTTTATGGGCTAATTAAAAACAGACCACAGGTTTTGGTTGTTTTTTTCTTCTTTTTTCCTTCTTTTTGCTGCATTCCAATTCATTTAGCTGCTCAGCAGGGATTTGACAGGGACATTGTTAAGGAGACAAAGAACCTGAGGCTGGGGTGACATTAGTGTGCTAAGCGATTCCTCCTTTTCAGCTGACAGCCTAACCAAACTGGATCAGGTATCATCAGAAAGACTGACAGAACACTGGAGGACATGAAATATTTACCAAATGAGTGACCTACACATCCTACCTGGCCCTGGCTACAGCCACAACTTTGCAAGGCAGCTGATGCAGAACTAGCCTTCTCTCTCCACCTGACAAGCTCAAACAACTGATAAATTACCAGAACTAATTGTTGCCTGACAAGCCTTTGATCCCTGGAAGAGTCAATTTATAAGTGATGAGCTCTTTTTACATGCCACTACTAATGAAGCTGTTGAAATAGCTATAAAATCAATAATCCCTGCTGTCTGGCTATCCTTTAGTTTTCTTCCATTTATTCAGGAGACAGTTCAAAGTGTCTGCAGATGCTCATTTCCATCTCCTCCAAGCACCCTGCCCAGAGAACATCAGGCATTGCTGCAGAAATGAGGCTTGGGAAGGGGAGATGGAAAGCATCTGAGAAGCAGGTCAGACTAGATCAACACTGAGTAGGAAGCAGGACAGACCCCAGATCTTACTCTCAGCCCCATGGGATGGTCTCTCCAGGAAGAGAAAATTGTTAAAACCTAGGGCAGACAGGCAAGGTGGGAAACTGGATGATAAGCAGCATAGTAGGAAATGGCAGCATCTTAAAGGTGTCAGTGGAATAGAAATCACACTTATGACTCCAAGTGTCCAACCGCTACAGGGAGCCCAGCTGGTCTGTTTCTGAGGATATGCTGCCTCTGCCAGAGACAGCGCTCCCCACTCCCAGCACACGTGCTCTTCACCTGCTGCCACCTGGTTACAGCACAGCAGAGAGCTGCTGTACAAAATTCTGCTATGGCCTCATGTGGCCAAAAGTGCATGTGGCCAAATGTGGCCAGAGTCCACTGTACTCAGCAATGATTTTACTTTATGGTAGTGTTCAGTGTAAAGCTGGCTCTGCTGATCTGAAAGAACAACTCAACATTTATCCAAATAGAGCCCCTATAGGCAGGATCTCACATACAGAATCTGGTCCTAGACCAGTTCTGCAAGAGCGTGTCATGACCACTACACGATGGAGAATCCTATGGAATCTCATCCTTGAGCTATTAGAGCAGGTTGCTGGTGCTTTTACAGCAGACCCCTTTACAGAGCAGTCAGGATGCTCCAGAGGCCATATTTCTCTTGGGCAGCCATTTGACAGCTTCTTTTTCATTTCTGATGAGAGCTGCTAACCAGAAAAATGAAACACCACTACCCAAACACATGTACAAGGCTGGATCTACAGGAAATGTTGGCTGATGCTTCATTTTCCATTTTTTCCTGGAAGCTTGTACACAAATATGAGGGTTTGTTATGAGGCTCAGTGTGGTTACTCCAAAGCCATCTGTGGCCTGGTCACCAAGGCTTGTCCTCACCACAGGCAGAAGAGGTGCTTCCCAAGAATGAAATTCCCCTCTGGTGTCCTCCAGACTGAGGAAGACTTGGATTTGGTCACAGCATCAGTTACGGAAAGGAATAACTGAGGCATTATTAGCTTTAACCAGCTGTTACTGAATGAATGAAACAGCTTATATAGTGAAATCCTGCTCTTGTCCAGGCAAATTCTTCACTGTCTTTACAACCATGGCACTTCTCTAGACCTTCAGCCTGTAGTGGCAGGCCGGCTATCCATAGGGAGTCCCATCTCCTGGCCACAAGGCCTCAGGGCTAAGAAACTTGGTCTGGAGGACATGGTTAGTCAGCATGTGCTCTAGGGAGCTACATCTGGAAGAGGCAACAAGACAGAGGTGAGAATGGTGCAAGAGTGAAATAAGAGGCTCGGTCTGTACAGCCTCTTGTGGCAAGTGCCTTTCTGACATTGAGGGTCCCATGAAGTTCCTAGCAAAGAACTGTCTTCCAAAACAGGAAGGGCCACAGTAATGCCCCATGATGAGCAGAGCAGGGTGATCAGTTCAAAGTTCTCAACCTGGTATTAATTTAGTGGCAATTCAATAGTGAACAATTTATTCTCAGGATGCTGTTCAGCCAGAAGTACCATTATGCTTCCCAGCTGAGTACAGGGTTTAGAAGCAGATATATTCCCAGATTAGCAACCACTAACATGCAGTGAGGGTGGAGCAAAGGAGAAATACAGTCAATCTAATTTTATGAGAAATGGTTAAGTGCAAAAGACTAGGCGATCTTCTCTAAGGAAATGAGATTGTTCCCAAGACATTATGCCATGTGTAAATGATAAAAGAGGTGGGTAAGAGCTAAGAAGAGAGGTTGATATGGAGAGGCCAGAATAGGATGATGGGCAAAAAATGCAGGAAATATCTACTGGCAATCCTCATGGAGTAGCATTTGAGGGATGAAACCATACTAATCAGAGGAAAATGTATTCAGTACCTAATTTGCTCAAGAGAATATGAAATCCGCACAGAAGAATAGCAGGACAGCTATTTACCAATTGTTTTCCCATAGATAAATAACAAACTTCTGGTATGTTCCTTGAGGCAAGCAGGAACAAGATGCACTGTATGACAGCTGTACAATAAACTGAAGGTATGTTAAAGAAAATAGCATAAAGGAAGCTCTTGGAAGGAGAAACTCGTCATCTTAAGCTGAGCTTCTAGGACAGGCTTAATTGCCATGAAGTAACTCTAAGTTATCCTGAAAAGGTAGCAAGTCAGAGGGAAGAAAGAAGCAGGAGGGCAGTTAGGCTGAGGAGAATTTGATTCCCATGAATGAGGCTAGCTCCTCCAGCCTGGCCTACCACCCTCACATAGCTGGGCTGACTCAAGAGGGAGAGATTACCAGTTTCAACTATCATACTGAGAAAAGAAAAAAAAAAAATTCCTTGCACTCTTTTCTGATTTAGTCAGCTGTTCAAAGAACTTTTCACACCCAGATGTTATTTATATCTCTTCCAGGACAATTTTTCATTGGGAAATCTCCGCTGAAAAAAAAAAAAAAGGGAAGACTAAGCTAACTCAAGGACAAATTTCAAGAATAGAACTATCAGAAAAGAGTAATTTTAGTAGTCTAAAAGGATGTAGAAACAACACTTAGGATATTGGTTTCAATAGCTTTGAAGTACCTGCCAGGATCTCACTGTAGATCAGTTCTCACTGTACTCACTCCTAGTTTGAAGAAACCTTGTGAATGCATTCCATGTGTGACTCCCAGCAGAAAGCTGGGTCATTTAGACAGCACTGGCATTCCTTGACAGAGCTGATTTAAGATTATTTCTCAATTTGAGTTTGACTGTTGAGAAAGTCAGGAGGGGTCAGCTGAAGTTTCTTTATGTTATATCAAACATATAGAAAGGAACAGGTCCCAGCCCACAGTGCTCCACCCTGAAATCCATAGGTGACATCAGGGGATAGCTGCACTATCTTTGAGCCAGGTAGGTACTGAGGCAAACCTAATGAAGTGGCTTTCTGTGCTGAAGAGAGAGAACAAAGTTGTGAGATGGGGCTACCCTAACTCTCATCGATTTCTCATAAATGTTTGACAGCAGAGGGTACTGCCTGATGCCAAAAAACCCTATTATAACAGCAAAAACAGTGTTCTCTTTGGGTCTCTAATATTCACAGCCAGTCATATGTGAGATGTATGTCTACTGTTCCTTTGGGTAAGCTGAAATTTTATTTTTCTCTTCATTCTTCTCCTGATCAAGATACAGGTAACTTCAAAATTGTTTTCGATCTTTCACTGCAGATGAAACAAGAGAAACTAAAATAATCTCTCTTTGGCAGTCTTATGAGCAACTGCACAAAGACTTTTGTTGACTTGTTTCCTAATCCAGAGACCTCTATGCAGCTGCAAAGATGGAGCAAGCTTAGCTTATCTCCTCTTTGTATAACGAGCAGTTTACCTGCTAGAGATGTGGCTCTCAAGTTCACTCGTGTTTGTGTTTCACAGCATTGCAATTGCACAAAGAGCTCTGCTGAGGTACAGGGAACTCTGCCACTCCTTGTTGGTAGTTTTGGTTGAAAAGGTTGAGGCAGCATCTGTGGACTTGAATGAAGAGTGACAGTAAGGATGGAACTTGCTAAAAGTGACTTTACTGGTCTGGCATCAGCTTCTAACACATCCTGGGTAAGTGGTGGCACTACCGCTAAAAGCAAAAGAAGGTGGTTGGAGGGATAAAAGACATGGTCAGCATTCACGTCCAACCAGCCCAGCTTCTGCGACGTTTAATACTATGGGAAAGAGCAGAAGAGAAAAGCAGACAGGCATGGTGCGGAAGTTACAGACTGTGATTCCAGATGTGTTCTGGGAAGTCCAAGGTACTTGAGGTACATGCTGGCAGTAGATGATGGAACTAAAGCATCCGCCCCTGTTGTATTCTTCAAACCCAATTGACATCACCAGGACTTAGGCCTGTGCAAAACTGTATCATAGATGACTTTTCATATGGCCTTCAAGAATTCATTAAACTAGGGTACAAAATCATGGGGAGAGCTAGACCCAGTCCCACCATTCATAGCTCCCAGTGAAATGCAAAATTGCTAAGAATTGATGTCACTTCCAGCTGCTGGTACCAAGCCTTTCGTACTTGTCTGAGTAATTGACTGAGCATTTTTTCTGTGTCGATACATGTCTGTTTCCAAGTTTATTGATTTATCTTTCAAGAACCTAATTCTGCAAACACATTCAGTTTGCCATTCAGTTCCAGATACTAGCAAGTGACAGGAATAGTCAGTTAAATTGAAAGGGAGATTTCAGTCTTCATCCCTAAATGCTTGCAGTGACACCTTAGATGCATATAACCTTTTTTATTTTTCTGATAATATTTCAATCAAAAAGTCTGGTTTGGACTAATTTGCTTGGAAAATCTGGTTTCAGGTTCCCATTCTTCCTCCATGGTTTCCCTGGGTTGCGTCACAAAAGACACACTTCACTATGTCATTTTGCATTCAAACATAAATGAAAACTGATGTGCAGGGTTGAGTGAACTGAAACACCTCTGTATTACATCTCCAACATGCAGCACTCTTATGAGAAAGACAGGACTGGTGAGAAATGAATGCTATCATAAAAGAAAGATTTCAGTACCACAGCCCTTAATTTGGAACAAAGTAATGCTGACATAAGACATAAAAATATTTTCCGTTGTGAATCACGTGCCTTGGCCAAGTCTGGAAAGAAGTTCTTTCTCTCTTTATGTTTGAAAATGAAAAAATGTACTGTTATCAGGACTTGACATAAAAATAGACGTGTTTTATTTAATGTGTCAGCATTCGCTTCTTTTACAGCTCTGCAGAATTCTGAGTGTGTTTTTTCTGAGTTGCTAACTAAGTTTCCAGTGCAAATGAGTTACAGCTTGAGAACTGGATATTCAAGGTTGCTAAAATCTTTCAATTTTGTGGTATATGAATGCACCATCTGTTCTTCCTAATAAGTAGCTATTTTTAAATTATATTTTGTATGGTTTCTGCTGTTCTTTGATGGAGGATCTATGAAACAGCTTAGTAAATTCTGACACATCAGACAGAAATAACTTCAAAGGAGTATTGATGCATGTTTCTCTCTCAAAATACAGGAGTATTCAGTCACATTGATTTATTCTTATTGTATGTTGTTTAGCAGATATTGACACATTTAATAGGTTCAAAATTCATTTTCACTGGTTTATTTAACAGAGCTGATGTATGATTTCAAATAAAATACTTTATTAGATATTTGATCCTCTAGGAAATCTAAAATAATAATAATAAAAAAGATGCCTCAAAAATTTGGTTTCAAAACACTTCTCAGATTTTCTTTTTTTTTTTTAATGGAATGGAAGGAACAGGTCTTTTTCTACCCAGATCCCTCCTATGTCAATTATTTTCTGTGCATTCTTTTGTTCTTATTTTCCTCTTTGTTTCCAGTCATTAAATGGTTAAGTACGGGGAGAAGAGAAGAAAAGAGGAATAAAAGTTGAGAAGAGAGAAGGGAGAAAATTTTCATTCCTGGTTTGTTGGTAAAAATAGGGCAGCTCGTTACAATTATCACGTCCCTTGTTGCAATTGCTGGTGTAGCACCAGCAAGTTTTTAGAAAACTGATAGAAAAAAGTCACTGTATTGCTACCATGCCTCAAGGACTCTACTCCTATTTTAGGCTGCCTTGATAATTTTACCTAAATAGGTAACTTTGATTTGAAATAGCTATTTAAAACTCAGGTTTTTGAAGAGCTCAGTTTTCAGAGAAAATGAGGCTAACTAAGGATTCAGTCTTGCCTCTCCCCTTTTTCCCAGCTGGCTGCATCTCTCTCTTTCAGCCTTGAGGAAGGCACCATTGCTTATCTACTGCATCCTTCATCCTGTGCCTTGTCCATCTGTTAGGGATAGAATCAACTAATACATGGCAGCTGGATTCCATATAGAGATTCCACATGGAGGGAAATTCCTTGACCTCATGTCCTCAGGGACAACCTGGATTAGCAGGAGCTTCAGGTACCACACCAGCCCACCACACCAGCCATGGGACCTGCCCGGGTCACCGTTTTGGGGACATCAGAGGAATGGGAGGTGTGTGGAGGAATCAATTGACAGAGCTCAGAGAACTGAGAAGTGAGGCAGGGATGCAACAGACCCATCTGCACATCGAGGTGCAGCACTGATGGGAACTGGAGAAGAGGAACTTGGGAAAATTAGGGAACAGAGCATCTATCCTTCTCCAGTTTGCCTGGAATATGCAATTTCCTACTCAGCCTGCCATTTCACACTTGTGACTTTTTCATAGTGTTTTTTTTCAAAAGAAAACAGGTCTGGCCCCTCAAGGAGACTTACCACAGTCCAGCCCCAAGTGCCCCCCTCTAGCTGGTCCCTCTCTCTCTCTCTTCCAGCTATCCATCTCTTGGTTTTAATGAACTGAAGCCATAACAAAGTCCAGACAACACAAGGGCAATTCAGTACTGGATTTCTTTCAACGGTGCTAATTCCTCTGGCCTTTACAAGGGCATTGAACCAGAAACACATCTCAAATGGGTAGAGGGTAAAACAACCCAAACAAACAAGTAAGGGAAACAAACTAGAAGGTTAAAGAAAAGATAACCTGTGCCTCTTCTTGGGAACGTAGAGTGTTTTCTTCCATCTCAATTCACCCCATAGCCAGGCAGGTCAGGACCGTTGGTACTGGGTAGCTCACCTATGAAAACAAATATTCTCTTGTTGGATAAAGTGCCACACTGTTGATATTCAATGCCTTTTCAGGTTTTAAGGCTTTCTAGACCAAGTAAAAATCAACCAGGCTAATTAGGATGTGCAAGTCTTTTATCCTGGTTGTGTTTTGTATACCAATGTACATACAAGAAAGCAGGACCTCAAGGAGGATGCAAGAACATGAGACAGAAAGAGACAGAGAGAGGAGATGAGGACATAAATATGCAACAGGCAAATAAATGTGTCTATGTGAGCAACAAAGAGACACCAAGGAGCCTTTTCTTATCGTTGAAGATATATTAGAAGATTTCTTCTTTTAAAGAATGACCAGGATGACACATGATTAAGAAATAAGTATAACAGGGCATTTAATTTTGATGACTCATTTCACCGAGCTATATAAATCATGTTGCCTGTGCAAGACTTAAATGTGGATATGATGAAGAGAGATAACAGATAAGAACACAAAGCAGCAGCTTCTGCAAAGTGATACTCAGGGCTTTAGATTTCCTTCCAGCTGGAAGTCCAAGTGACACTGCGCATGATGCTGGAGATTCTATTTTACCCGGAGGAAAAATGCCACCAAACACAGCACAGGTTGAGAAGTAGCAGCTACCATGCTCTATCTGCCTGTGTGCAGCTTCTCCTGGCTCCCACCAAATCCAAAGCTGACCAGAGGCTGGGAAGGAAAAACTTCCATCTCTTACAGACACCCGCCACAAAATACTGCGGCTCATATAATGCTGGCCCTGCTGGGTGCTGCTCAAAATTTGACCAGCATTTGGCAGCCCTGTGGCAGGTTGCCTGCTACTGCAGGGCATTATCTTCAGGCTACTCATAATTTTTGGACAAGAACTGACTCAGGGTTCAGATATGCCTCTGTAATCTGTAGGAAATCTGTCTTGCCTGAGATCATCAACCCAGTCTACATAGCCTGACAAAGACCTCTTGGGGCAGCAGTTTAACTCTTTCTCGGTTCAGCTGGAACCTGACATTGTGTCATGTAAGGAAATTACTTCTAATGCCACTCTTGGGTTTCCATTGTACTTTCTTGCCAAATGAGGACTCTTCTGGATGTACAGGCAGAGATTGCTGCGTAAAGATCATCAGTTTTCTGGGAAACAGCGCAACTCTTCACTGGTGAAAAGGTCTAGTCTCCTTCCCTGGAGATAGTCAGAAGCTATCTGGACACAATCCTTAATATCATGCTCTAGGAGACTCTGCCTAAGCAGGGAGATTGGTCTAGATGACCTTAGTGGTCCCTTTCAACCTTGTCCATACTGTGACTCTTTGACTACAAGCTTGCCTATGGACTTTTTATTAAGCCTCCAAATCTAGGGAGACTTAATGCAAAACTGTAGGATACAAGAAACTAAAATCACTTTATTACAGTGCAGGTCTACATCTCAACAAGGGTTCTAATTTCAGAGGCAATGGCATTCATTGATGCCACTTACTATATTTCTGAAAGGCATGCACTGACCTAGAAAAAACCTGTCTCGGTTAGAAAAGACAGATGTCTGCTAGGAAGGGCAAGACCTCCCTTTGGAATGAAGAATTCAAACCCCCTCCCTCCAAATTATTAAAACTTTGATATTAAGTCGGCTCTCAGGCAAAGATATGGGGATAGGAATAACAGCTCTTTACCAGTATGTTTAACAAGTCAAACAAACAACAACAACTACAGCATTAATGATAAACAAAACCAGGAACCTCGACCGGGGGCTTTTGTTTCACAAAGCCCGGGGCAGTCTGGTCTCGGTGCAGGGCTCCAAGAGCACCAAGCTGGAATGCTAGAAAATCCCAGGCTGGTGGGTGGGATGTACCAAAACTCCACGGTGGTGGCTGGAATGGCAGGGATGTCCTGGCAGGGCAGGAGGAGGCGAGCTCTGAGTTCCTGGGCACATGAGGAGATGATGGTAGATTTCCTCAGGACCGGACCCAGTGATGGCAGTGAGAAACTCTTCCTGCAGCAGGAGCGGCCTGACCCTTCTCTCTCCGATGCTGAGAGCAAGAGAGAAAAGCTGTCCCCACGCCTGTCCTTTACCTGCCCAAAACCTCGCGGAATCTCTTTTTCCCTGAGAGAAAAATTCTCAGAGACCAAAAAAGGGTGTAGCCCAGGTGCTACACTTTCCTTTGGCCACTTGTATTGTTTTGGTCAAGCACCCATAAGCACCCAGTAATTAGCCTCCTAGCGACTTCATGGGAAAAAAATCTATAAGGAGAAAGAAAAAACCAAACCAAATCTAACCCCCAACAAACCAAAACCCTCAAAAAAGAAGGAAGCTCTTTTTCTAGAATGAAATACACTGTTTTGATGCACCTGAAATTGGTAGGAAAAAGTCAGTCAGAGGGCAGAGAATCACCAAAAGGATCCTTGTAGTTACTGAGCATAAGAAACTAAGATGTCTACTGCTTTTTTTTTCTAGCAGAGTGTGTTTTTTACATCAATAAAATCCTAATTCAAGGGCATTTGCTGGAAGTGTGACCCCCATGACACTCCAGTTTTACACATTGTATACTGACAGAGGTTGGCACTAGCAGGGTGAAAAAAATAAAAGTTTATTTACTCAGCCACAAGTTCTTACACAGCTGGGTCAGATGGATGGTACCACAAAAACTTAAGGGTCCTGCTAAGGGAGACTCAGACCTGTTTCTCTTCACTGTTTCTCCAGAATGTGTTTGATGACCATGTCTCAGATGTGTTTCTACTGAAATACTGGGGATGGTTGAAGGCCCAGCTTTCCCTTGCTTCTTGCTGTCTCTTGCTGTCTGAAGTGAAGCTGACAAATTCACTGTGCCAATCAGGGGAGCTGCGAGGCTGCTTATTGTCAGAACAGCCAAGCACAAATCTGGGATGTGCTGGGAAGACAACTCCTAACAACTCCCTCCTATCAGGAGCATAAAACCCCAATATCTTCTTGTTTAGGAAGTGAGGAGGTGTAGCTTTTGGTTTTATTTCCTTCATTATGCAACAGTGATCTGATTCTCCTCTAAAAAAATATATAATTTGTTGAAGTGCTGCTGTGAAGTGGAAACCAGC
This sequence comes from Donacobius atricapilla, assembly GCA_013397315.1. NCBI lineage: Eukaryota > Metazoa > Chordata > Aves > Passeriformes > Mimidae > Donacobius > Donacobius atricapilla. The sequence continues at coordinate 446,046 of WBMY01003814.1, read as the reverse complement.
ACTGTCAAGAAGATGCGCAGAGCATGTACCTAAACATAAACACATGCATAAATACATTTGCATGCATTTATAGATACTTACTTGCATGAATATATTTATATATATTTATAAATATATACATATATATATATATGAGTGTGTGTATATATTTCTGCTCTGTAGAAAACCTGGCAGAATTTCAGCATCAGCTAAGCACACACCTGGCCCACACTCAAAGAGGCTGCATGTGTTCTGCACCACAAACACGATAAGAATGCTTTCACCTTCCTGTGTCCAAGCTAGGTTTATCCTTGCAGAAAATTCACACATGAAAAATAGAGGTAGAGAAGAAATACAAAAGAACGGAAACAAGTTGCTAATTGGAAGAATGGGGATTTGCCTGGTTCGCACCCTTCTGGGGCCTCATGACTGCTTCTTTAACCTCCTAAATTTTTTTCCCCTTAAACTGTTGCTATTTCAGCACAAAAGCTCAGTCTGGGCCCTATTAATGACATTGAGCAATTTTGGCTCTGCTTGAACTTCAAATTCTTCACCAGAGGAATTTTGCTCTTTTGCAGAAATGACAAAATGTCATTCTTGATCAAGGATACAAGTTTCAACAAACGGTGGTGGGAGTGTTACCCAGTGTGAATGGCAAATATGAGAGCCTTGCACACTGTCAGAGCTTTGCACACTGTCAGAGCTTTGCTGTCATTCTGATCTGTTGTGTTGCTTCTGAGAAAATTGTTATCTGTCAATAAATACTTCAGTTACCTTGTTGGTCTCACCTGTGCGGCTGAAAGAGCTTCTGTATGTGGTCTTCTGCAAGAAAGCAGAACATGTGCCGAGAGGTTTTTTGCTACTTTGCCAGAAATGGAGACTTTTCACCAGCTAACAGTCCCTCCCAAGAAATGTCAGCCTCAATTGCCTTGTGGATTGCCTATACATACAATCAGGGAACTAGTCAAAGTTTTCTAGTTCTCTGTTTCTCCCCCTGCATATCCTCAATTCTATTCTAAACTATACCAGTTAGCCAAGCCCTCTGCTACTACTTTTCCGGGTATTCTGACACTTCCAAGAGCCCCTCCTTTCTTCCCCCAGTGCATAAGGCTCGCAATATAGAAATTTCTACCACCTCCTCTGGGGATTCCCTCATTTCAAGAAGGTTCCCAGAAAACTGCTTTCTTAGCTGGTGTTGCAAGAAGAGACTTATGGTACAAAAAAAAAAAAAAA